>CM040127.1:40518493-40986005 GCA_022559845.1 Amorphophallus konjac | reverse complement strand
GACGCCTCGGACCCTGAGGTGTGCCCTCCCAGTCCCGACCAATCGTTATTCCAGCTCAATCTCAACCACGTGGGGTTTAGAGAAGGGGCCCCCCTTAAATATTTCCCTCTCTCTTCAAACTTGCGCCTAGGGCGGTTACGTGGGACAGGCACGCTGGGCGCCCTGCCTGCGTAAACCCCCTTGGGGGGGTTTAGGCGGGTCTAAACCCACTCAATCAAAAAAAAAAAAGGAAAAAATACTCTCTCACGTAAATCTCTCTTTCTCTCTCTCCATTTTTCCCACCGTGCCTGATTTGGTTCGGTTCGGTTTGGTTCGGTTTGAAGTCGAATTCGGTTTGGTTCGGTTTCATAATGTATGAAACCGAACCAAATCGAATAAATCGAATTTATTATTTATATATTTTTATTCATATTATATAATATAAATATGAAAAAAATAAAAATTTAACTATATACATATAAAAGCATACAAAAATTACTATATTTATTTTTATTTTAGTTTTATATACACATAAGTCATTAAATTTATATATATTATAATAAAATATGAAAAATCGATTTGAAACCGAACCAAACCGAATTTTTTTCGGTTTGGTTCGGTTTGATTTGGTGAGCAAATTCGGTTTGGTTCGGTTTGAAAAAAAATGGTCTCAAACCGAACCATGTTCACCCCTACCTCCCCTTTGCGTAAGACAAAATCAAGTGGGGCCCACTCCCACTCTCTCTCCATTTCTCTCACCTAAACCCCCCTTTAGGTGGGCAAAACCAAGTGGGACCCACTCCCACTCTCTCCCCCATGCGCCTCCCACGTAAACCCCTCTCTCTCCATTTTTTCCCACCTAAACCTCCCCTTTAAGTGGGCCAAAATCAAAGGGGACCCACTCTCTCTCTCTCCAGCACGCCCACCTAAACCTCCCCCCTTTAGGCGGGCCAAACACTCCACACCCAGCCCATTCTCTCTCTCCAGACTGCCCACTTAAACCCCCCCTTTAGGCGGGCCAAAACCCACCAGCCCTCACACACAAAACTCTCTCTCTCTCTATTGTCCCACCTAAACTTACCCTTTAAGCAGGACAACCCCTCAAACCCCCTGCCCTTTACGTGGGCTCACCCCCTTTACGTGGGAGCTCCACAACCTAGCCACCCCTTGTCTATAAATCCCCCTGGAAGGCCAAGGGTCAAAGATATGCAGAGACATATGAAGAGGCTCAACCAAAGGAGATAAGCGAACAAGGCACAAGCACTTGGAGCGTAACCTGACTGTTTGTTCGTGTTCGGCTTAACACACGCTGAGGGTATGTCACATCAACACCCCTCATATGGCGTTTAGCCAATACACACGAACATTCTTCTATACGTATGGGGCGCCATGGTAATAGCGGGAATACTCGTCCACCCAGTTCGCTTGCGTATGGCGCGCTATGGTAACGGCATCGACATCCTCATGCCGAAACCTCCCGTACTTCGGGGTCGGCCTCCAACCGCTCGCTCTGAGCCGGTGACCGATTGCTCCGCCTGCCGCCCTGAGTTAGATCGACCTTAACCCGGAAGTATCATTCTCGAGGCCCGATCCTAACTTCCGAACACGCTGACACCCGGCACGCATGCCCTCCAGTAGGTGTCAGTGTTCCAGCACCCAGTCCGGCCTACATCACTCCATAGTGTCTGTAGTCCCTTGGAGGACCCTCTGTAAAACTGCGAAAAAATCTGCTTTATTGTGCAATGACCCAGGGACCGATCTTCGTGATGGAATTGTCCCGTGGTTTGCTCAAATGTATTAAGGCCTTTCAACGCCTCTCTGTAATGCCTTTTTGGCTCGTCATAGTGAAGTGTACTCGGAAAACCCGATTCTTCATCTCTCTTGACACACTTCGGTGTCCCTGCCTCCCCAGCTCCCAGTGTTATTTGTCTCTCGGATCAGTACCCGTCTACTTCTTGTTACGCCCGTGTCCGCAGCCCTATTCCGGTTTATGTTTCTCTTGGTTTCCAGTGCCTTCAACCCGGTTTGTCGAATCCGACAATCGAATTCTAGCTGCAGTGCGAACCATGTACTCTTCTACACTACGGCTTCTAGGGTGTCACAGTCCTCTTTCAGTAGAAAAAATAAAGGTGTCCGGATTCAATCCGATGTAAAACAAACACTGATTGCTTGCGGTCGGTGGGGAAGACGTCCTGTACAGGAATCCCCACAATCGCCTACACTCGTACCAGCGGAACCAACTTCTCTCCACGTGTCACCCGACATCCCGTGCCCACGTGCCGTGCCCTGGTGGCACTTCCCCGGTTAAAACTTCGTTCCACTGGTGATCATCGAGAAATCGACTGGCACGCCCGCATTCCACTCAGTCGTCTTTGTCCCAGTCGTCCAGAACGATTAATCATACGCTACTCTTTCTTGTGTGTTTAATATCGTTCTTCGCATTTCCCTGTCAATACCTCCGGAATCCCCGCATGCCCAGTCGACCCATCTCGGTCTTCCGTAAAAGATGAGTGTGTGTCACGTCGCTGAAAATCAGAAATTTTCGCGAGCCGAACAGCTGTCTTTCAGGGAGCTGCCCTGTTTCTCTATATAAATACGCCAATTCCAAAAATACATAAGTGAGAGGGGAAAATTACATTAGTCTGTTAAGAACAGAAAATTAGAAAAATGCCCAAACTCCCCCTTTAACTGATCACTTCTCCACATTCATAAAGAAGAAAAGAACATAGTAAAAGACATAAATGCCCTTCACTGTTTGTGGCGCAAGTTACTACAAGGGTCAATCTTGGCGTACATAATTTTAGCATTTTTATGGGTACTTGTGTAAGTATGACATGCTGGAGAGCATACACAAGTTAAGTCTTTTGTAGGTATATACTTTACGTAAGCACTCTATATAACTTGGTAAGCTATAGTTATATTGACAATTTTTTCAGGCTAGTTGTTCTTTTTCTCACTCACTGATTCACAAAGTCCATACATTTTCCCCCTTTAGAGTTCTATCACAAAACTGAAGCAAAATATGTAGAAAATGTTGGTAAAAACTTTGTAATGTACCTGAGGAATTATCGTGAAGTTTTCTAACTACTGTTTATCCTTTCAGGACAACTATATGAAGCTAAGGGCCTCCATGGACAAGCTTTGGGTGCATATAAGAGTGCATTGGAAATTGAACCAACTCATGTTCCAAGCTTGATATCTACAGCCATACTTCTCAGACAACCTGGTTATCAGTCAGTAGCCATTGTGAGAAGCTTTCTCACTGAGGCACTTAGGTTAGACAGAACCAATTATTCTGCTTGGTTCAATCTGGGCTTACTCTACAAATCTGAGAGTGATAAATCAGTTGAAGCAACAGAGTGTTTTCAGGCAGCTGCTCTTCTTGAAGAATCTGCCCCAGTTGAAAACTTCAGATAATCATTATATCATTGACATGCCCTTTCAATATGTCAGCAACTGTACATCTATATTGACCTTCTGGTTTTCTTTTGAGAGTGCTTTTTGCTAACTTGCACTTTTGGTTTGTTTGACACATGTTGCTTTTTCCCATGTTGTATGTTCATTGGTAATAAAGGTATTTAGGAAAGACTTGCCTTTCTAGCATAACTCTATATATTGTTGGCCCAAAAAATGTGTTATGCCCAGTCAAAAGGTTACTTTTCTTTGTGTTGACTCTTATCTATCAAATCATTTCAAAATTTGGCCAAAGGGAAGACTAATTTTCAATTTGTTGGGGTTTGCTAAAGAAATGCTAGTCAGTGAGAAAGAAGACATATAGTAAACTATGACAACCATACTCTATCAAGATTTCTACTATTTGTCAGTCAATTGGTCTATGAAAATCTTTGTGTGGATAACTTAGATGTCCCCAACTATCATTGTTCCATTTCCTTGGAGAGGATAGCAATCCCAGTGCTTGTGTAAGTCAGGCTTGAAGCTGCTTTCTTCCGTGATGAGTGAGGCTGCAAAGCTGACACTGATGATCTATACACTTACTATGGTTCCCAGTTTCATGAAGACGGGATGAGTGGAGAAAAAAGAGGGATTAATCTAGAATAGTGATGAAAATCTTTTTCTGGGTAGTGATATATCAAGAAGCTAAGTACAGAACCAGGCTGCATTTGCTATTTTTGTATGTCACAGTTAGTTGTTGCTTTTTTCTGCTCCCGATTGTTGCAGAGTGATGTGACCTGTTTTCCTTGCAAAGGAAGATACACCTTTGGAAGATGGACATGCAGGATGATCTGCTTTCCATGTCTACCTGTTTATACTTGGTGAGTGTTCATTTTTCTATTACCCTAAATCTCTTCTTGCCATGTATAGACCTTACATAGTTTCAGAGATCCTTTTTTCAGTTTCATTGTCTGCCATCAAATATATATTGCCTTTTCCTAAAATTATATTCTCCTATGCCATACCTAGGTGATTTGAATTTCTCATGGATCAATTTGAGAGGATTTTTATCCACGAGTTAATTGTATAGTTTCCCTTCTTAGGAATTCAATTTTAAAGAGGGGCATTTTCATATGCGCTATATGTACACATATGCATGTGTAGACATTTAGCTGTGCAAAATATTCCCAAAAAAAAAAAAAAAAAGAATCGCTCAGCTCTCTGTACCACTCTGCTAGATTCCCTGTTATCAAAAAAAAAAACATATGAAAAAAAAGAAGCTGGCTGATCTAAATTGCTCCAATGTCCAAAATGCTCATTATGACCGGCAAAGAACTTCTTAATTTGAAAAGGTCTTATCTTTATTATAATTGAGGAAGAACTAGTCTCCATGAGGGAAAATATGCCCATTTTGTATGTAAGAAGGGTAAAAGTGAAATTGGATTTTTAGATGGGTATCTCTGAAACTACAGTCAACATTAATGTATTTATAATTTTTTTTTAATAAGTTCATGATGTTTAACACATCTTTGTAACCATGAAAGACTCGAAGATTAAGAAGTCTAGAACTCATGGAGTGCGGGCTCTTTCTTAGGACGATATGATAAATGATCTGAAATAGAGGACGTCTGTTGAACCCTGAAATTTGCTAAAAGAAAGAGAGAAAAAGAGAGAAGACACCAGGCCAAGAACAAAATACCTCCTGCAGCCCCCTCACTTTCCTACTTAAATGGGCCCCCCCAAAAAAAGGGGGGGCCAAGGATGGGCCCTCCGGTGCACTGCAGTGACCGGAGGGGCGCCCCCTCCAGTCCCCTTTTCCATGTGCCACCAAAGAGAAAAAAAGAGAGAAAAGAAAAAAAGGGGGGGAAGAACAAGAAGAAGAGAAGGGAGGTAGACCCCATTCGGTGTCATGCAACCAGAGGGAGGGGCCTTCGGTCATTGCAGCACCGGAGGGACCCCCCCTCCGGTGGCACTCAACCGGAGGGGCACCCCCCTCCGGTCCCTCCTCTCATGAAAAAAAAAAGAAAGAGAAGAGAGAGGGAAAAAAAGAGAAAAGAAAAGAAAGCAGAAGAGAAGGGAGGGAGACCCCCTCCGGTTTCATAGCACCGGAGGGGGGGGCCTCCGGTTATGCAGACCGGAGGGACACCCCCTCCAGTCACTACACAATCGGAGGGAGGCCCCTCTGGTGCCAACCAACCGGAGGGACCCCCTCCGGTCCCTCTTTCATCTGCAGAAAAAAGAAGAGAATGGGAGAGGAGGGGAGCCTATCTGTTGAACTTCCATCGGAGGGGGTTATAGGGATACCTCCTCCGGTCCACTCCTCAAACTGCTATAAAAGGGAGGTCGAAGGGAGAACTCCAGACAGATGAAGACTTGGAGAGCTTTCCCAGGAGGCCCAAGTGATAGGCAGGTGCAGTCCTGGCCAGCCTTGCCTGGGCACATGCTTTGCACGTGCAGGCTTACCTGGGCAGGTAAGGAGGAAGAGGGAAGGGGTGTGGTCACCATAGTTGAGTTCCCCCCGGGAGTTCTGGCCATCTCCTTTGGGAATAGTGATCCTAAGAAGTCTATCACCTCTTGCAAATGATCAAAAAATGGGCAAAGCTTCTGCAAATGGGTTGACCAAAATGGGCTTATTCCATTCAAAAGGAAAATCAAATGGCCTTACAAATTGAACAGAAATGATTGGGCTTATTGCATTCAAAGTCATTCAAAGATAAAATCAAGATGGCCTTACAAATTAAACATAAGTGATTGCAAGTCTTAGAAATGTTCAAGGTTCTGGAAACTTTGTAGGAAAATGAAAGAAAAACACTGGAAAGGTGAAAAATTGCATAAACATCCCTGATGAAGGAAAAATTGTAGAAATATTTTCAGTGGTGGAAAAATTGCAAAAACACCACCGGCGGCAAGAAAGTTGCAGAAATACCTCTAGTGGCGGAAAAATTGTAGAAACACCCCCGGTGGCGAAAAAATTGCAGAAATACCCCTGATGAAGGGAAAATTGTAAAAATATCTCCGGAGGTGCGAAAAATTACAGAAACACCCCGGCGGCGGAAAAATTGCAGAAATACTCCCGGTGGTGGAAAAATTACAGAAATACCTCCGGTGATAGAAAATTTGCATAAACACTCCCGACAACGAAAAAATTACAGAAATACCCCCAGTGGCAAAAAAATGTAGAAACACCCCCCTGATGGTTGGAAAATTACAGAAATGCCCCCGATGGCGGAAACATTATAGAAAGGCCCCCGAAATATCAGAAAATTGCAAAAGTATCCCATTTGTGGGAAAGTTGCATGAAAGTCCTCGGTTTGGTTTAGAAACTGCACAAAGAATGCTCTTGTTCTGGTTTACGTCGTTTGCACGACTCGGTGGAGCGGGACCACGCCCCTTCCTTGAAACGGTGTGCGCTCTCTTGAGTTCAGCTTATGACTGGCCATCCAAATCCATGAATTTTTTTCATGGCCAAGAGCTATCATGGTTGGAAACTCAGAAATGGGTAAAATTATAAATAAACCCTGAAAAGTCAAGAAATGAAGATGAGGAATACCCAAGAAGTCGAATGATGGGGCCATCTCCGAGAAGTCAAGAAATGAAGACGAGGAATATCCAAGAAGTCGAATGATGGGGTTATTTCTGAGAATTCAAAGAAATTAAGGCCAGGCATACCCAAGAAGTCAAATGACAAGGTTATTTCCGACAAATCAAGAAATTAAGACAAGGAATACCCAAGAAGTCAAATGACGAGGATGTTTATGAGAAGTCAAGAAATGAATTCAGGAGTGCCCCGGAAGTCAAACAACGGGGCGATCTCCGAGAAGTCGAGAAATAACATATATGTCCAAAAAGGTAGAAATGCCCAGGGTCTTTCTAAAACTGTAAGAACACCCTCATGTTTGGGAGAACCGCAGAAATATCATGATGAAGGAAAATCACAAATATATCTCGTCTCAGGCGAAAATGTCCATTATGGACACCAAGCCAACTTAAGGTCCGATCACAATCGAAAGAGTGATCATGACCATGAAGCAACTTCGACGGACCGACGGTGATCATCTTGGCGATCCAACGGTCCGATCATGATGGAATTCAAGTTCAACCGTTCGGTCCGGGGGTAAAAGTAAATTCAATGGCCCGATCAGGACGAAAGCAAATTCAAAGATCTAAATGCTGACTGAAGCAAATTCAAAGGTTTTGGTTGCAACCGGATATAATCTCGAAGACCCGATTATATAGTTGGGATCATATTTAAAGGTCTTGAAAGACCGGTTGTAATTCAAATTACATGTGTTCAAGAAAATAAAGTCTAAGAGTATATACCCGTCATGGGCGATCATCAAGATCATTAATGTCACAATGCATAGAGGTCAAAAGTGTTCTTCGACAGTTAATCAAAGGTGTTCGGACTTGTCCGATGTAAATTAACACCGACTCTAATCTGTGAGAAAAAGTCAAGTACACGAACCCTAAATCGTTTGATAAACCCAAAAGCGTGGAATTAACAAATATGTCAAAATATATGCATATTTATCTAACGAAATGGATACCGAAAATTCCGCGTGTAAACAACGTCGTTTCCATGATTGGTATGATTCAGGTATTTTGGGTTCTGTTGTGCAGTGAGGTTGGAAAGATTGACAGTTATTTATGCATCAGATCATGGTGTGATGGAGTAGGCGGTGGGATACATCTAGCATATTGTATGATTAATGAATTCCAAGGAGACACTGAAAGAATATTCTAGAAAATAATTGCTCGTGTGGAATGTTTAAAGGTCCACTTGGCCTACATGTTTAGCCTGAGCCTGGCGCATTTAATTGAACAGGCTAAAATCTTATAATCCAACCCTAGCCCATTTAGCGCACACGATGGGCCCCAACAGGGTAAAAGTTTGGTTGGTTCAAGAGCCAGCATCCATCGACTCCTCTAGATCAAATTCTCATATATCACCATAGAGTTTCACTTGTTGCACCGCATGCTATGCAGCAGCTCGGGTGCAGCCCAAGTTTTTTTTTTTTTGAATTTTTTTTAGGTAGCTTGGGGCCCAAATCCCAATTCCAAATTAGGAGAGATGGCTGAGTGGACTAAAGCGGCAGATTGCTAATCCGTAAGCAACCCATCCATACCGTCTGATCTAAAGATTAGATGGTTGAAAAAAATCCTTCCCAATAAAGGAACAGTTAGATTGGACAGTTGAAAAAAAATCCTTCAAAAAAAAAAGAACGGATGGCCTTTTTCTCACAGAAAATGGGCCGGCCAAAATGAATCCATTAAGGCCATCCGTTATTTTTTTTAGATTTTTTTCAACCATCCGATCAGTATGGACAGGTTAATTGGTTCCGAGCTACCTTTAAAAAAAATCATTTTTTAACACTTGGGCTGCATCCATTGCGGTGCAGCTAGTAAAACTCTATCCCCATAAAGGAGTAAGTGGCCAATGAAGAGATGATGAAAGATTTTTGAAAATTTTAGAGCACCATATTTCTTATGCCTTCTTACAAACATTTATACACCAACTGATACAGACTCATAACAAGGCAACTCTCGCCATAACATGTAAGGTGAGGCTTGCACTCAACTTGGCATACACTACACTCATCTGTAACACTCCCTTCAAACTTTTCAGGCATTGACAGTTCATTAATGGCGTATTGTATCTGAGAAAGGATTTGGTATTTTCTAGATAAATCTTTATGCCGGTCCTTAGTTAAAGATATTGACGTGTGAAATTAGCAGTGTAGGCTTTGATAATCTATCAGTGTACTCGGTGTCTTCATGGGAGACCTTGTTGTGTCAATCACTGGCAAATTGATTTTCACAATAAATAGCGGAGTTTGTAAAAAGGACATGACAAGCATATGAATCCGGCAGTGTTGTCCTTGGCACAATGTTCAGGCGAACTTGAATGGGGATTTTCCTAACTTTTTACAGCATTTTGACATGAAAATGTCTGTAAGGAATTCACAATACTCAATATCCAGGGTTATAAGAATGTTTATATAAGCTGTGGCCATTGCCAACATTAAAAATATGTTCAGAGCTGAAGGTAGAAGTGGATGATAAGAGAGATCTGAGTAGCACAACCCATAGAGGAAATGACACTAGAAAGTACAAGGCACATATAATGTGAATACTTGAGACAATTGACTTGCTGGTTTGCACATGCACTTGATAAGCAATGTCAGGCCCAATGATAAATAGACATACAGGAGCAGAAACCATTCATGTCATGAATGAGGCTCCTTACTTTCACCATCTCTTTCATGTATTTCCTCCTGTAAAAGTGTGATGTGCATCCTCCGTCTAATGAGCTTTTCTCTACTACTGTCCTCTATATACATGTATACACGCATGCTGAGGGGTCAATTTAGTATGACATGCAATGAGATGGGGTGCCTAAATCAATTTCTTTCATTTTATTTGTGCAATATATTACATGTATCTTCGATGTCCTTCCCTACTTTTCTGCTATTTAAAATTGTCTACCATTATAATGTTTTAAATTCTAGAAATTTCGGTGTTTTTTTTCCATGCTTGTGTGTTGTAGAGGGTGAAAGTCTTCTGAAAATTTTGCATGGTTTGCAAATTCATGCAAACTCCATTGCTATGTGATGGGATTCATAAAAATGTTGAGGTTCAATGGAAGCAGGGAGAATGAACGTAGTGCACCTACAGTGAGACTATGGTAACCTGCCATGGAATCAGGAGGTTGAAGGGTGAGTAAGTTGCAGCATGCCTAGTGCCAAGGTGGGACTATAGTAATCTGCTTTGGAATCACGGTGTGATAAAATTTATATGTCAGAAGGGTCAATAAATTGATTTTTAACTATTCCTCTTATTTTATTCAGCTGAATGAGTTCCTGAAAAAGAACTTAGCGAGAGCTGTGCTTCAAAGCAAAGCTGTATCTTGGGACGAAACCATCTCTTTCCGTGAAGCATGGTGGGTACTGTTGTTGAGGAATCTAGATTCCATTTGAAAGTCTCGTGGATGCCCGGATCATAATTGTGGGCTCATAGTAATCCACTTTGATTATGACTTGATGAAATTGCAAGATAATTTGGATGCTTCTGAAGATTGAAACTCTTATCCCAGCTTTTTAACTTTCTTTTCTGTGGTAGGTCTGGGATGACGGAGATTCCAGCCAGCCAGCCCTGTTCATGTGCAGCCAGTTTTTCTCTCTGGATGAGTGTCATTCCAGGCACGGCATTGCTACTGTGATTGCGCTGGTTGGTGCAAGCGTTGTGGTCCCTTCTGGATATTCTGCTATCGCTTTATGATTGGTTCTCTTTTCTGTGTTTGTACTTCGGTGTCCTTGCAGGCTTGTTACTCTGATTGTTCACTCCAGTCATTGTCACTCTGATTGTTCATTAGGATCTGTCTTCACGTGTGCTCAGAATTTCTGCCCTGATGTATACAATTCTTAAAGAATTCATAAAATCGTTCTGTACTACCCCGTGGACTCAGCGTGTGGTTGACTTGTCACATACCCTTGCAATAGAATCCTGATGCAGAAGCTTTCTGCGACGGGCTTGATTTATGCTGTAGCAAGTGATTTCTCGTGCACGTCGAATAAGTGACAAATTGAAGGCTGGTCGTCGAGTTCTTATCAATGTTTCTAGCAGATTCTGGTGCTTGTCAACATTAGACGACAAATGTCCAACGCTATGGTTTGAGAAGCACTGACAAAGGAAAAATTCGGATCTTTTTTGATAGTTTTTTTGCATATATGCCCCTATAAATACGGTTAATTGTCAAATAAATTCCTCATTTACACCTATTGTCAAAAAGATTCTTGATATATATCAAATGCTCGTGGTTATACTTTTCCTGCTCCAAAATTGTCAACGCAAGGTGAATATTATGAAAAATATGTTACGAAAAATGTTAGAGTACGCAAAATATTCAAAATACGTCTATTATGAGAGGGAGAGGGGAGAGGGGGGAGGGGGAGAGCGCCCTCTCCCTCACCTTGACGACTCCCCCATCTCGGCAGCCCCCCTCCCCCTATTTGTACACCCCCACCCCTCACCTTTGTAGCCCACCTCCCCCTGTTGGCAGACCACTCTCTCCCCCCCCCCCATACATCCTCTCTCCTCTTGCTCTCATACCCCTGTAGCCCACCTCCCCTTGCTCTCAAACGCCTCCTTCCACCCCGACAGCCCCCCCCCCTCCTCGTGGGACCCCCCCCCGATAGCCCCTCCCCCTACTTGTAAACCCCCCCCCCCCCTTGCTCCACCCCGGCAGCCCCCCTCTCATCGCTCGTAGACCCTAACCCCTCACCTCGGTAGCTCTCTTCCAGTTGTTCGCAGATCCACACTCTCCCACCCCAACACCCCCCCTCCCCCTGCTTGAGACCTTGGTGGGGTAACAGCGAGAAGGCCCCAGCCCCCCTTGCGACGATGGAGGACAATGATGATGATTTTTAGTTGGATAGAAAGCAAGAGAGAGTGCTAATTTAAGAGTAGATTAATCATTCTCTCTTAACTCACGTTTAATTTTAGTTAAATAAACGAGAGTTATTACTAAGGCATAATCATAATTGTTTGAAATATATTAGAGATATTTTTGATAATAAGTCTAAATGAATAGTTTATTTGTAAAAATTGATATTTATACATATGTTTATGAAAAATCCCTTTTGGATAATTCCATGCAATCTGGCGTTTCCGATCTGGAATCTGATTGTGTTGCCACGAGGAATTGTGGAAGAAATGTCGAGATCGAGAGAGAGAGAGAGAGAAAGGGAAAGCTTGGAAATAAGGTGTCCTGCTTGTTTTTTTATCAAGTATATAGAACATACTAGCTCTTGCCCTTCAAGATACTATTTAACTCCAAAAAAAATTCAGACACTACAACCCTCGTAACCGAACCTAAACTTAGGTGCTAATTTCCCTCCATATATATGTAACTAGCCATTTATAACATCTTACAATGGGTAAATCTTTCAAATGCCCACATAATTAAGAGTACGTATGGGTATGACATCCCTTATATATATGTATGACTGCTGTGTATGCGCAGTACTACCAACTTGACGTCGGCCAGCTGTCCAGTAATTGGAAGTCATACGAGAAACACTTGATGTACACGTGCACCCATTACTACACACTTACGTGTGATTGGTTCACGTGCGTCAATATAACTCACGATGGATAACGTGGTTTCGACCCCATCACGAGTCACTTCAAAATGCCACATGCTGCACATTGTGCCGTGCATGCAGCAAGTGCTTCTGAAGCCATATGTCCTTTCTATTCCGCGCAGGGAAAAAATGCATGGGGTTTTCACTTAAATGGCATGCTATGCTGAAGGAAAGCTGCAAAATAATCATGAAAATATTATTTCTCACGCGGTTGCTATTCTAGGCTATGAACTACGCATGGAGGTGGAGAGAGGGATGGAGGGTCTAGGGTTCTGGAAAACAAAAACAAAAAAAAAAGATCAAATGGTCGGTGGTTTCTCCCTCCTAGGCACTTGGCGTAGTGCCCTAGGTGCCTTTTTTTCAATTTCTTCTAGTTTAAATTTAAAGTCTAAAATTTGATACTACTGTGTGATTGTACTGTAATATATTTCATTATATTGAAATTAGTTACTAGTTAGATATATTAAGGATCATATTAATACATAATTTAGATTATTATTTCAATGGATAATAATTATTAATATCTTATTATCTATTTATCTATGCTTACATTTTTTACTACTATAATGTACAACTCAACATGATTTTATTATGTTGTCAGATATATTCTTAGAAGTTTAAAGTTAATATATCATTGCAAAAAAAATAAATTTTTATTTAAAAAGGTTATTTTTTGTTAAAAATAAATATAGATCCACTATACCAAACCAACCAGGCTGATGGCTGGTATAAAAGGTACGTCCAACCAAGGTTTGTCGACCCGGTCGACCCGATCTCGGCGCGGGACGGGTCGGGTCGGCCGGGTCGCACAACGACCCGGTCCGCCCTCTTGGGCTCTCGGAGCGTAATTTTTTTATTTTTTTAAAATTTTTAATAAAATTTTATTTAAAGATTAAATTTTATATATATTTAAAAATATTAGAATGTAGAGTTTTTTTTATGATAATAGATCCATACTAAATTACACATAATTAATTATATAAAAATAACATATTACACTGCTTAATTAAACATCATATTATATATAATACATAAAAAATGCATTTAAATTACTTAATATGTTAAAGTAAACAGTGACATAATAATGACATTCATTCATGAAGTATAAAATACAAAAACTCACTTATCCTCCTCATCTGAATCCCAAAACTCACTAATCATCGTCATCAGTGAAGTCCGAATCCCAAAACTCATCATCAGATACATGAGACTGATCACCCGTATAATCTAACTCTATCCTAGTGGGTGGAGGTACATGTGGGTGGGACTAAAAATATGTAACAATCTGCACAAATGATGGGTCGTGTGCTGCGATGGATGGTACATGAAAATCTGTAAAAAAAAGTCCACACTACATTTATAGCTTCAATTCTATCATGTGCAACTTGTGCTGGTGCTGCTCGAACTCTGGACGTGGAGGAAGATCTTGCTCCGCCCTATGCTCGTGGTGGGGGTACCCGAGACGTAGAAGAAGATGCCCTGAGTGTGCTACGAGAACCGTATCTATCCTGTAATTGTGTCCGAAAGGAATGTCGGACATCTCCCGGAACTCGGTCGCATGCACGAACATCGCGTCCCACTCTCGCAAGGTGCTCCGCAAATCTGTGTATGTCGGTGACGCGATGTTCGCAGTATCTACAGTACACATGTCCATCACCCTCAACAGAGTATCCATACTCTCACACAGGATGACGCCATCTGTCCATGATGACCTGTAAATGATGTAAAAGTTTACATTAGTAATTTCAATGATAAGTACAGAACTCAAGATATGAAGAAATTTATAATTAACTATTAGTTAGTTATAAATATAACCAAATGATACATACTAATTAAGAGTATGGACCCAAACTGGGCCAGTGCCCATCTCCAAACAATCTAACATTAAATGTGATCCGCAGATAGGACATATAGTCTTCATAGCGCATTGAACCTTCATAGTTCTCCCAGTACATGCGTACGTAGTATTCATACTGCTGCGAATCTTGTGCGTACACGACCTCTACTGGCGCAGTTGCGGCATAAGGATATGGATACGTTGAGAAAAATAAACTACTGCTATCTGAGTCGCCATGATAGATCGGCTGCTGCGGCTATGACCGTCTATACGAGCTTCAAGATCCCTGGGAGTCATGTGTGCTCATCCTCTCAAAATCAGACAACATGCCTTGATAGTTGGTACTGTCTGCAACCGAACTTCCATAGTAGGGATCCCAATGATCAGCTGCCCGCCTCGTCCCTGTCGGTGGAGCACCGTGGTCCTCATCTTACGTGACATGTGTGAAGTGCTGCTCCTCTGTCCATGCGGCATGTTGACGGCCCCCACGACCTCTACTATGACTGTAGATCGGATTAAAAATCCTCACTTTTTTTGAGAGGAGATTAAAATATGACAAAAAGGAGATAAATAAATAATGCAAAAGAATGTAATAAAAAATAGCACGAGGTGCTAAAGTGGAGATGGTGTGATCGCCAGAGGGGTTACCTCAATAAGAAGAAAAGGAGATCGCGTGTACCTGGTGAAAATTGGGATGCGGGATGGATGTGGATTTCTTCCTCCAACTTCAATCGGCCGGCCGATGAAGTGGGTTTTCTTGGTTGATTACCTTGTAAAAAAAGACAATGAAAAAAAATAAACAAAAGAGAGGGGGATCAGCCAAAGTGCAATAGTATCAATCCAAAACTAACATAAAATGATGAAAAGACATCAACGTGCGCACCTCTTTTTTTATTTTTTTTAAACCCCTAGCAGAGAACCAGGGAAAGGATATGATAAGATGATGCTTAATGCAATAAAAGAACTAACGACAGGAACGAGATGAACAAAAACAAGCACAATATATAGCCCTGCTCTCCCTGACGAGAGTAAAGGGAAACCGTGAAGATGCTGAACGGATGCAGAAGGATGGAGAAAGCAGTAGCTGAAGGAGGAAGCATGCGTTTGATTGGATGCAGAAAGGATGGAGTGCAAACCAATGCTCAATGCTTCGAATGCCTTTTTTTCTTCTGAATGCTTAACGTGCTTGTTGAATACTTAACATCTTAACCTCTTCCACGATCGAATGATATTTTCTTTTATAGCTTCAATCGGATGTGATCAAACAAGGAAATGATAAGAATGGGTAATGAGGCATCCAGGGAATGATCAAGATCGAGCAAGAGTCCCAAGGATGGTAGGGAACTATGAGGGAAAGATGGAAAAAGGAAGGACTCTGGAGTGAAACACGACTTAGGACAGGGCGTCAAATCAGGAATTGACGACCTTCACAGAGACGTTTCTTGAAACACGACCTAGGAAAGGGCGTTTCTTCCTAGATTTAAATTTGGAAATAAAACTTTCTTTGTTTAGAAATTAATGGAACACGCCTAAGATAACGGCGTTTCTTAAAAACACGCCCTGAGGTAGGACGTTACACAGAAAATGCTTTTTATTTTGAAAATAGATAATTCCAGAAATTAACGGATAATACCAGGAATTGACGCCCTCATCTATGGTCGTCCTTTCTTTTGAAACGCCCTATCACAGGTCGTTACTTTCAAAAGTAACGCCCTTCGTCAGGTCGTGAATCACGAAGGATGCAAAAAAATGCATAAAATTCTCAAAAATAGAAAAACTTCATGTTATAGGAATATTGAAGTCCACTTAGGGCGTTTACATAATGACATGAGATTTGATCAACAAAACGTCAATTTTGACGTGTCTACAGCTGCCCCGCCTTGGCGTCTGCTTTGCAAGGGAGTGAGACGGAAATGGAATGAAGTGTAATGAAAGAAATGAAGTGGAATGAACTGATAAGGAGACGCCAAGGTGTGATGTGACACGCCTCAGACACCAAGCATTTGAAATCTTTCCAAGACTCTGAGTGAAACAACTCTGAGTGGTTCCAAGGAAACATCGATTTGTTGGATAAAAGGAGATTAAACTAAGCAAATAAAGGGATGTGCGCGTGGGCACGACAGGGAAAGACCATTGGAGAGCGATTACCAGCCAACGTGGACGTGCTACAACCAAGGTAAATTTTGCAGAAAAGTAAAGAGAACTGGGATAGAGATCCAACAAAAGGGATACTTTCAAGGAATCAGCCTGAACGGCTTCAAATAGAATGAAGTACTTGATTTGAAGTGGAATATCTCATGTCAACTCAATCGAGAGCGAGTGAACTTCATTATTGCCATAATATGAAGATTTTCAGTATGAAACTCAAAGTCCTACATGATGCATGCTGGGCTAAAAGAAAAGATTAAAACAAACTAAAAATAGAAAATAATCAAGGATAATATTGCTAAGCCATTTAGATCTGGTCAAGAACCCATATCTCTGAGCTAACACTAAGCCGAAGCCCGTTTGTCCGCGCATCAACTCAGAAAGTGGAACCATCGTTCCAAACCTTTAACAACTCAACGGCCTATCCGTGTGATCAAGACTTTCCTGAAATCGTCATTATTTTTGATGAAGGGGAACTCAAATTTCAGGTTCATCAGAACCACAAGGTCCTTGACATACTATAATAGTGTAGATATCATATAGTAACAATGCTTACAGGAGACAGATACAAGGTGACACGATGTTGCTCCCACGGGTGGTCCAAATGCCTCGAATCCTGCAAACTTCTGCACTTGAAACTTATTAGCCTTCATCCATTAATTCAGAACATGACATGATCATAAGTGCTTAATCATAAACAATTTCACAAAAATAACAGCACTTAAGTTCATTAGAGCATCAAAGCATGGGAAGGGAAACTAAAACACGCCTAAGCATAGGGCGTTAACAGCATGAAAGGCACCTGGACAATAGGTCGTTTAGCATTTAAAACACGCCCTACTCAAAGGCGTAACCAGTAACGAAAGCTTAGAAGAAGACGCCCCATGTTAGGGCGTTAAATATAACACGTCGTCAGTCAGGTCGTCAATTTAAGAATCGACGCCCTAACCAACGTCGTTAATTCAGCACGAACTTCCGTTCCTAAATCAAGAACACAGTCCTTAACCTAATCAAAGTTCTATCTTCGGGACTCTTCAGGTCTCTTCAAATCCTTATAAAAAGGAAGGCTTTCTTTCACAAACCAATCGAAATTTTTCTCTGCAGCCGAACTGCTTCTTTTCCTTCTTCATCTGCAGGCCTTTGTTCTGCTTCTGTTCTTCTTCAACTGCAGGCGACGATGGACAGGATGATGAAGAAACCTAGGATTTCTACTCCCAGAATTACTGAAATACCAGGGCACATAAGCAATCGAATTGCTTTGAATCAGGTAAGCTTTAATTTCCTTTACTGTGCATATAACCCTTCATTGTTATGTCGAACTGCTCACTTATTTCTTTGTTACTGAACTCCTCTGTCCAATACTTCATATGCTCATGTACCTCTTTTTTTTTGTTTTTATTTTCTTCCTCTCTTCTCACAGGAGTACCCAAATCTTCCAGGGGCTAGAAGATATATAAGAGTCAAGTGGTTACCCCTCATACTTTCAAAATTCTCTTCTGACATGAGGGCCTTTGTAGCTAGATGGCATCTCTTAGGATTGATAACCCATGCCAAGCATTATGACCAAATCCATCTAGATTGGGCTGCCATAGGAGCATTGATTGAAACATGGCATCCTTCCACCCATACTTTCTTATTTTCCACATTTGAAGCCACCATTTTATTGGAAGAAATAGAGATGATCTTGGGTTTAAAAAGAATGAAACAAAGTGAAGAAGAATAGATGGCCATCATGCCAAGACCCATCTCCTCTCATGAGTTGCTAACCTCGTTAATACCTAGCCCAAATATAGTGAACCAAATCAAAATCACCAAGGGAATCAACCTTTTGAAGCTAGCCTCATGGGTATACAAAAGAGCAGATCAAGCCAAAGAAGAGGAGGAGATAGAAAGAATAACAAAAGCCTTCATGGTGTGCATAGCAGGCGCACTACTGTTCCCATCCACAGAGGACTTCCTTGAAGAGAGTCAAATAAGTGCAGTGGTGAGCTTATGGGAAGGTGAAAGAGTTGGACCGGTCATACTAGCTTACCTCTACAGCGGGCTTACATCGGCGGCCATGGGGCGGCCCATATACGGCTGTATGCTAGCCTTCTCAAGTTGGGTTGATCTACACTTCAAATTCGATCCATGCCATGAAGCCCAACAATCGTCAAGGATCTTCTCCAAAAGTCCGCTTTCTTATATCACCGGCTCGTTGGGAATAAGCAATAGGGTGACGAACCGCATTCCTCAAATCAAGAAAAGGGCGGAGTGGAGAGAACACCTTAAGGTAATGCCCAAAAACCTCTTTACTTGCACTCCGGGAATACTCAAAATGCAGGAACTTCGCGCAAGATTCTCCATCGGCACGGACCTTCGACTTATTGGCGCATCCGAGCTCGTCTTGTACAATGCACACTGGTGCCTTCCTCAGCTCGGGCTTCCAAGGCAAGTGCTAGAAGACATCTCCCATCTTCCTCCAATCAAATTAAGGGCTCTAGGCAGCAATGAAGATGGAGAGGAGACAATCACCATTCAAGCTCTGTGGAGGCTAAGCAAGCTTCATCAACCTGTAGAAGACTTGGATGAAGACAAGGAACAGTGGAAAAATTATGCGATAGCATTGAGGAAATTAAGGCCCAAAGTGGCTCATTAGGCATTGTAGTCCTTTTTTTCAAATAATAAAGATTGCTTTCTGATTGAGCCAATCATCACTGTGATTATGATCAAAATCATCCAAAGCCTGCGTTTCTGTTGCAAATAACGCCTCAAAGAACGTTGTGAATCAATTGAAAGGCGCCTTAACCAAGGGCGTCTTATTTTCAATTTGACACCCATACAAAAGGGCGTTAATTAAATAAAACCCTCAGACAAGGCGTTAATCTATTCAAATCTCAAAGAATATAATCGTTGAATCATCAAAAATAACGCCTTTTCCTTAGTCACTTATCAAGAATAACACGCCCTCAACAGAGGCGTTACTCTAAGCCAGCAATGATGACTTTCATTACATCAATCAACGTCCATTCAATGCGTCTGACGACGGTTATCGTTCCCCATGCAAAACAAATTAACGCCTTAATCATCGTCGTCTACCTTCAAGAGACGCCCAGAGCTTCGTCGTGAATTCCATTAGAAACGCCTTCCTCTAGGGCGTGTCTTCTTTTCGAAACCCAAAAGTCATGAGGCCCCTTCTTCTTCCTCCTTCCGTCCTCATTTCCCCCTTCTGCAAACCCTAACCGAAGCCCCCCCTCTTTCGATCTCCCTCTCTCGTTCTCTTCTCTCACTCTCTCAATCTCCCTCTATCTCTCTTTCTCTCCTAGGCCAAGCCATGGCCAAACGCCAGAGGGTGAGTGCCCCAGAGGTCGTCGACCTCGACGCCGCCCATGCCCAAGAGGAACCCGCCGTGGAGGAGCTCGCCATTGTTGCGGTTGAAGAACTGGCGGTGGTTGCCGGCGGCGACGAAGCCGGTGAAGCAGCAACAGAAGAAGGAGGAGAAGACGAAGGTGGAGAAGAAGAAGAAGATGATGAAGAAGAGGGAGATGGAGAAGAAGAAGGACCACTGCCCACGGCGGCGGTCGCTCCCCGGGGCCAACTCCGGCGGCCCAGACGGCCACTGCCTCGGCCACAACCCCAGAAGCACAAAAAGGTAAGTTCCCCTCCCCAAATCCATTTTTTTTATTTTATTTTCATTTTATTTTATTTTTTTCCTGATTTTCCATAGCCCTCGAGCACGAAACCTGCAACTCAGAAAAGAAACGCCTCCCATGGGGGCGTTATTCAAAAACAAAACGCCCTGACCAAGGGCGTAAATTCCTTTTATTCTCTGAAAATTAATTAACCTTCATGACAAAACGCCCTGCAGCATGTCGTTTCTTCAAAAATTGTGATTTTCCATTAATTCCATGCCCATTAAATGTTTTCATTAATTATTTCGCATGCTGTCATTTTTATTTAAATTATCTGAAAATCATGAAAGTCACGCCCCTCACCAGGGCGTTTTTTAACAGGAAACGCCCAAACCAGAGGGCGTCTCTTCATTAATTCTCTTTTAAAACTGAACGGTCCTAAATGGAAAACGCCCCAACTGAGGGCGTGATTTGAAAAACATTTTAGGATTTTAGAAATTAACAACAAGTTCACGCCCTACCCAGAGGCGTTTCAGAGATGGAAAACGCCCTCACCCAGGACGTTACTTCAAACCACATTTAGAAAAACGCCCCCTTCAGGGGCGTGAATTTACCAAGAAACGACCTTGGGAGGGTCGTGACATTAAAATCAATGCTCAGGCAAAACCTAATGCAATTACACATGATTAATCAAACAATTAAGCAAAGTTCTTTCTTTTAATGCGTGCAGGGGCTGATGAGGACCCGTATCTCATGGGTCATGGTCTGGGCAGCATATCAGGGTCTCCCCGACTTCCAGAGGGCTAGGGTAGATGCTATGGGGTTCGGGGCTTTCCTATCCATTGAGCCATTTAGACCCGACCTAGCACTTATCCAGGTTTTACGGGAGCGTTGGGATAGGGTGAGCCGGTCCTTCTTGATGCCCTGGGAGCACATGGTTCCTACCCTAGAAGATGTGACTAGGATTACAGGGTTGAGGGTGGATGGTGAGGCTGTGAGTGGGTTCACCTACCCTGACTACACGGAGATGGCCCAGAGACTGCTAGGGCTGGATATGGTCTATGAGGTACCTAGTGAGTGCAGGACCATCTTCCGTACCGACCTGACTACGGTGATGGGTTTAGGAGATGCCAGGCACAGGTCAGGGGAGACCTTAGGTGAGTTTGTACAGAGGCTGACCGACGGGGTGAGAGCGGTATGCTGCCAGGACCCGACTGACCATGAGAGAGCGGATCGAGACCTGAGGAGGTTCCTGCTGCTACTGCTCAGGAGATTATTGCTGGGGACGAAAGCCGACGTCATCAACTGCGGCTTCTTGGCGATCCTCGAGGACCTGGAGACAGTTGGCACCTACGCCTGGGGAGCGGCGCTGTTGGCACACCTGCTGGCGGACCTGTCCACGGGTACAGGACGTGAGACGACCGTCAGTGGCTTCTCACCTTTTCTTCAGGTAGTTATCTTCCTTTTCCTTTTCTTTTATGCAAATGAATGCTTTACTAATGCAATGCATGGAAGCAGGTGTGGAGCCACTTGTACATGCCGATGGGGCGCGTTGACCCACGGCCAGGAGCTGAGGGATCCTTTCCTCTGGCGCGACGCTGGTTACCAGTCGTCTTCGGTGCCCCACTCGACTACGAGTTGTGGGTTCTACGGAGAGAGTTCCGCGACTTCCCTCCCTCGCTGGTATGTATGAATAAATGATATGCATTTCTTTTGAATTGATTGATTATGATGAAATGATAATGGTATGTATGAATGCAGGTGCAGTGAAGGCCATACGAGGGGATGACAGATGAGGGCCAGCCTTGGGTCGTATCGGGGCGACCTCGCTTCGGGCGTGAGCTGTGGCTGCATTGCCTGAGCGAGATTGAGCCGTTACGGCTCAGGTTGGTGATGAGGACCCTGGGCTTGCACCAGGAATGGATCGAGGTCGGGGAGCCTTGAGGGATTGGCAAGAAGACCCGCGGTCGCACCAAGACGACCGACTGGAGGGTACGTTTCGAGGAGCAGTACGCCGACTGGCAGCGTGGCGGGACCAGAGTCACCTCTCGCGCGACTGACAGCTCCGAGTACCTCCGGCGCTACTGGGAGGTACACGCCGGCCGACCCCAGATGAGGGTCTTAGGGGTATGTATGAATGCAATTATTTCTAAATGCCAATGCTTATGTGACTATCATGTGACTAACATGCAATGGATGCAGGATGCGAGGGACATAGCGGCGATAGACGCCCAGGCCCACCTACACAGCCTGGAGGACCAGCTAGCCGCCACACGGGCCGACCTAGAGACCCTGGTGAGTGTTTAAATTACTTCTATATGCAAATGAATCTTTTTGTTGAATTATTGATGATTAGCCACTGACGATCTCAATGAATGCAGCGTGCCCAGCAGGGAGTAGTGAGGAGAGATCCAGGGGAGGCCTCCAGCTCGAGGGGACCTAGCGCGGAGGTGACCGCGCTATCAGAGCAGCTAGCTGGAGCGGTTGCACGGGCTGAGGCAGCAGAGCGCGACCTCGCCAGACGGGTAAATTCTGAACTCAAACTCAGTCAATTCAATTATTAATTAAATATAGCATTGTGCACTGATAAAAAAATGTTTTGCAGACCGAGGAGCTCCGAGCAGCTATTGCTTGTGTCTGTGAGGGACAGCAGGCGACGTCCTCGCAGGTGAGTGATTTACCTTCAACCATGTGTTGTTTATTTGCTTCATTGAATTGTGAAATTTGATGATTGGTTTGCCTGTTTTCAGAGTGCACAGCTGCGAGCGGCGCGTACCGAGTTGGCGATCCGCGAGCAGCGGATCACAGAGTTGGAGCGCTCTGTGAGGCGTCGGGAGGAGCTTCCTCAGGACGTGGCGGAGCTGCGGGTGACCCTTGAGCTGGAGAGGCGGGAGCGTGCCCGAGAGCGAGAGGAGCACCAGACGGAGCGTGCCCAGTTCCTTGAGCTTCAGCAGGCGGAGCGTGCCCGGTTCCAGGAGCAGTTGGCGACACGGGAGCGTGAGCTGGCGGACTCGAGGACCCAGTTGATCCTTTCCCAGGAGCGGCTGCGAGTGTCCGAGGAGCGGTTGCAGCGAGGCCGTGAGCGAGCACGGGCTGCGGGGTACTCCTTCACCAGCTCTACCTTCGTGGCGGGTTCTTCTCTTCGAGAGAGGAGTGAGGCAGGGGGCCAGGCTCGAGTTCCGGCTTCTTCACGGGGGCCCATGCCTCCTCCACCAGCACCAGCTCGGGATGGCGAGGAGGAGGTTGAGAGTAGGAGAGTAGAGGAGGGTGGAGGCGAGAGCTGAGAGACTTACTTGTACTCCTCCACCCTCACACCTGTACTTAGACATTCATGATGTATATATATATGAGATTTGAGCTTTTGTTACCTGAGCACTTGTGTGGTTGTGGACTTGTGTTTGTGTACTTTTCCTTTCCACGTTCCTCGTGTTTGCTATACTTTGCCCTGTATCTGCAGCTGCGGTTTTCACTTGAACAAAACAGGTTAATTCATCTGTTCGACTTGGCCCCTTGCCCAATGAGCAAGGGAGTGGCAATATTCTTACCTTAATAATGGGTCAAGGGGCCAAGCCTTTAATCAAATAAGGTAAAGTGAAATAACCAATAAAGGGGAGATGCATCATGCAAGCACACACATGCAAACAATAAATCAAAATATGCACAGGCAAAATGCAGGCATACGAATGAAGAAGGCATTATATATATTTTTTTTGTTATTTTCCTGAAAAACGCGCCTTAGATTAGGTCGTGACTCGGGTGAAAGACGCCCCCTCAGACGGCGTGCATTTTAAAAGGATTTTGGAATTTGGTGAAAAGACGACCTGAACAAGGGCGTTAATTTGATAAAGACGACCCTCACGAGGGCGTGCGTTAAATTAAAAACGCCTTAGTGAGAGGCGTGAATTATATGAATTTTCAAAAAAGATTGACAAGGCTATCCAGATCGCGGGCCCTACACGGTCACCATCTAGGATTCATTAATCTTTCTTGAATAATTAAAAGGGAGTCGACGTGCTCAAAGTTGACTTATATTCGAGATTTCGCACAGTGCAATTTCTTAAGTTCGTCTTGACCATCCTGCCAGTTCGTGACTTTACCACATAGAAAGGATGGAAGAAAATATAAGGAAGCCCATAAGGGGTTCTGGGATGCTCAAAGTAAAGTTACCTCCCCTACCCTATGCCTGTTGGGGTTCGGTCTTTGGCGTAGGAAATTGTTGCCTTTTTGCCCATTTATAATGCATGCATACGCCCAAGGTTTTCCTTGCGGGGACTTTGCCCTCTTGACATGCTTTTCTTTTCATAACTTGACTTTCACTTTGGAATTGATTTGCATTGATGAAAAAAATAAACCTAATTGTACTTGGGCTTTTGTGACATTTGCTCCCTTTTGGGCCTTGACTTCCACCTACTAGGGCGGCGGATAGGCTTGGCGCCTCTGCCTCGAGGTCTCCATTCCCCCCTTATGGGGCCGAAGAAGAAAAGAATGGATATCGTCTTTCACTTTTAGTCAGGTTTTTGACTTTCTATCAGATTTTGCACTGCTTGAGTTCAAGAATAAAGCGTGTATTGTGTGCGGGTGTCAACCCCATTTTTAAGTTACCAAGACTGATAAATGAATTCTGAATTTTGACCTTTCAGGCCTTGATCTTTTGTGTGCCATGACAAAAGCCTTTTTGTTTGTTTGAAATTTCTCTCTTTTCTTTTTTTTTGTTTTGGATTTGGATTTTGGCAAATATTCTAATTTTTTTGGATTAGGAAAATATTCATTTTTTTGTTTTGTGGGATTTTGGAAAATTTTCATTTTTTTTGTTGGATTTTTGTAAAATATTCATTTTTTTGTTGATTTTTGGAAAATATTCATTTTTTGTTGGATTTTGAAAAATCAGGGGTAGTATTTCTTAAGATATAAACCGTTCCAAGGGTGAGTTAACTCTTCACCTTCAGCATTAGTTAATTTATAAGCATTGCCAGGAAAAACTTCTTTTATAACGAACGGTCCCTCCCAATTTGGTTGGAGTTTTGAACGGGGGCCACCCGGCTTAACAAAAATTCTCTTGATTACCATTTCACCGACTTTAAATTTTCTCTCAATTACTTTCTTTTGGTAAAAACGTGAGAGCCTATTTTGATAAACGCGCGCATGCTCAGCGGCGACCAGACGCTTCTCATCTAGGAGTTCCAATTGGGCAAGGAGTGAATCACGACGTTCATCAATAGAAAGTTCCTCATCCAATTGTACTCGCAGAGAGGGAATAAGAATCTCATAAGGGACTACTGCCTCCATCCCATAAGTGAGGGCGAAAGGGGTTTGCCCAGTGGGAGTGCGAATGGAAGTGCGGTAGGCCCAAAGAGCTTCAACCAGCTTGTCTGGCCAGTCCGAAAATTTATTAGCCTCACACGTCTTTTTAACAATTTTGATCAAGGTTTTATTAGTGGCCTCTGCTTGGCCATTGCCCTGCGGATAATAGGGAGAAGAATGATGCAATGCAATGTTATACCTGTTGCAGAGATCCTTGAGATCTTGAGAGATAAATTGAGGTCCATTGTCGGTGACGATGGTGCTCGGGATGCCGAACCTCGTGATGATGTTCTTCATGATAAATTTGCAAACGGTTGATGCTTTAATTTCCACGTAAGCTTCCGCTTCCGCCCACTTGGTGAAGTACTCCGTTGCCGTGAGAATGAATGATTTTTGCTTGGTCAGGAGGTTCGAGTCACCAAGAGGTCCAATGATGTCAAAAGCCCACATGGAAAAAGGCCATGGGGAGGACGTAGGATGGAGTGAAGAAGCAGGAGAATGAATCTTGTCGGCGTGCAGTTGGCACTTAACACACCTACGAACGTAGATAGAGCAATCCTCTTCTAGAGTTGGCCAATAGAAACCTAGCCTAAGGATTTTCTTAGCTAGCATCTGGCTGTTCACATGACCACCGCACACACCAGAATGCGCCTCTTCCACGACTTTCCAAGATTCATCATCATCGAGGCATCTCAATAAAACACCGGTGAGCCCTCTTCTGTAGAGCACACCTCCAACCAAAGTATAACGTTGAGCCACTCTTCTAATTGCTTTCTTTTCTTCTGCTGTGGCTTCCTCGGGATAAGACTGATCATTACAGTATCTGGCAATCTCATAATACCAAGGCTTTTCTTCGTCAGCCAATTCTTCTTCCCAGTCCAAAAGCATGACCTCTTTGCCTTTAAGAGTTTCTTTCTGCTTGGCCTTCTCGAGCACCTGATCCCTAATATCAAGGAAAGCACGATCCTTAATAGCTGGAGTGTCACGCTGATGAATCAGAGGGACATGGAAATCACGCTCAGGGGGGAAGACTAAAGCAGATGCTAAAGAAGCAAGAGCGTCAGCTAGAATGTTCTGACTGCGAGGCACATGAACGAAGATTAACTTGGTGAAGAGTTTGGCATAAGCTGAAGCGAGTTCCTGGTAGGGTTTAAGCTTAGGATTGATAGTGCGGCACTTGACCAACACCTGGCGCAGAATGAGTTGACTATCACCGACAATCCGCAAGTGAGTGACACCATATCGATGAGCGGTTTGTAGACCGGCCAAAAGAGCTTCATACTCGGCTATATTATTGGTGACGGGGAAAGTAAGCCGAGCAGCAAATGGAATGGTGACTCCTTCAGGTGTTAAAAGAACCATGCCGATCCCTCTTCCTTGAGAATTAAGAGCTCCATCAAAATGTAACGTCCACATAGGATCAAGGGGTTGATTAATGGACATTAATTCTTCATCTGGGAACTCAGAATTGACAGGATCAAAATGAGGTAGAGGGTGATGAGCAAGATGTTCGGCGATGGCATAACCTTTGATA
Source organism: Amorphophallus konjac (assembly GCA_022559845.1). Taxonomy (NCBI): domain Eukaryota; kingdom Viridiplantae; phylum Streptophyta; class Magnoliopsida; order Alismatales; family Araceae; genus Amorphophallus; species Amorphophallus konjac. Next base: position 40,959,059 of record CM040127.1, on the reverse strand, counting down.
GCTTTTTGTTGAATGTAAGTGATATCAAACTGGGAGAGGAAGCTTTGCCAGCGTGCTAATCGATCAGTGAGGACAGATTTTTCAAGGAGGAATTTGATTGGATTCATGCGTGCAATGAGGTGAACCTCGTGAGCTAGGAAATAGTGTTTTAATTTCTGAACTACCCAAACCAAAGCTGCACAAGTCTTCTCCATGGCTGAGTACCTCTGCTCACAGGGGTTAAGAAGTTTAGACAAGTAGTATGCTGCCCTCTCCTTACTTTCTTCATCCACTTGAGCTAAGACAGCACCTACAGAGTCATCCAGGACTGAAACATACAGAATAAGTGGTTTGCCTGGAATTGGCGGCCTCAGGACAGGGGGATTGGCCAAATAATCCTTCAATCCATCAAAGGCTGCCTGACACTTGTCATCCCAATTAAACTTGACTCCCGGCTTGGTAAGCTCGTAAAACGGCCTGCATCTTTGTGAATGCTGGGAGACGAAGCGGCGAATGAATTGCAACCTCCCTATTAATCCTCGAACTTCCTTCAAATTCTTGGGAGGAGGCATATCTCTGATGGCCTTTGCCTTGTTGGGATCAACTTCAATTCCCCTCTTACTGACAATGAATCCAAGCAACTTTCCTGAAGAAACGCCAAATACGCACTTCTTGGGGTTCATTTTAATTGATATTCTCGTGACCTTTGTAAAACCTTAGCCAGAACCCCAGGATGCTCAATCCTTGTCCTTGACTTCACTACCAGGTCATCCACATACACCTCAATGTAAATATGAATCATGTCATGAAAAATCGCCATCATAGCCCTCTGGTAGGTGGCTCCAGCATTCTTAAGTCCGAAGGGCATGACCACATAACAATATGTACCCCATGGTGTAGTGAATGAAGTTTTCTCTTGATCCTCTTCAGACAGACGGATTTGATTATAACCTGAAAAGCCATCCATGAAAGAAAGAGTTTCAAATCCTGCCGTGTTGTCGATCAGAACATCAATATGAGGGAGGGGGAAGTCATCTTTAGGACACGCCCGGTTGAGGTCCCGGAAATCTATGCAAATTCGAACTTTTCCATCTTTCTTCATAACCGGGACAATGTTAGCCACCCAATTGGGATAGAGGACGACTCTAACAAATCTAGCCTTATGGAGTTTATCGACCTCTTCTTTCATCTTCAAAGCCATATTAGGGTGGAAACGCCTCAACCGTTGTTTGACCGGTACAGCCCTGGCTTGAGTGTAAGGCGGTGTTCAACGAGCGCAGGGTCTAATCCCGGCATATCTTCATAGCTCCACGCGAACGTGTCCTTGTATTCTTGAAGAACTAAAATTAGCGCCTCCTCTTCGGAGGGCGGTAAATTCTTACTGATGAGGACAATCCTAGGGTCTTCCTCGGTACCCAAATTGATTTCTTTGGTAGGTTCTTCTACGGAGGCTGATGGTTCGTCGAATCTTCTCATTCCACTAGCAAAAGCATCAGCCTCGTCCTCATAGTCTTCATAATTTTCTTCCCCCTCTTCAATAGGGTCTTCATCATTCATGATTTCATAAACGCCCAAACCCTCATAAGCAGCAACAGAATCCTCATATTCTAATTCCGGCAGGATGATCGGTTCTTCCACAAACTCAGGGATTGCTAAACAAGCTTGGCATCTGACAGCCAACTCCAACAAAAATCTTCGGGGAATCTGCTTACCCTTGGCCTTCTTATGTGGAACTATCCCCTGATTTTTATTATTAGAAGGAAAGGAGGAAGAATAGGAACAACTAGCTTGACCAGGGGAAGGAGATGAAAAAGCGGATACAGGAGGTGATACAGAGGAGGGCCCCTCACCAGAGGGGGAGAAGAGTCTTACCAAGGAATCTTGGAAGAGCGGCCCCTGGGTTGGGACGCACTCGGGAGAAAAATAGGAGGTCTCCTCAATAGAAATGGAGGATTGGAATGTTGGAGATTTGGCGTTTTTTTTTCGTTTTTAGCTTTTCCTTTGTTTTTATTTTCTTCTTCAAGTAAAAAGCAATGTGAAGGGAGAATAGCAGGAGGAGTGGAGATTGCAAGATTGGAGAAAGATTTAATCAAAGATGGCCCACGCGGGGGCGAGATGGAGATTTTAGAAAATCGCTCGAGGAGCGAAGGAGCAATCGGGAGGGAAATCTGAATTGAATCGGGAGACAAGTTGATGGTAATCGGTGGTGGTCGCGGCACGTGACCAAACCAACGGGAATAGAGAGAAGCCAACACAGATGGATGCACAGAAGTGAGAGAGAAAAGGCCGGCCCACAGCCTATCCACGGAAAATCCTTCTTCAAAGGGGACATCTGGCTCCCCCGTATCTGTGTAGTCACTTAACATCTGCCTTTTATCTGTGATTACTGCTGGCATTTCAATCAGTTCTTGAATCAACGGCGGCCACTTTGGATCTGTCGGCATGAACAGGCGGCTCAAAGAAATAGTGATGTCATTCAGGTCAAACCACCTGTACCAGTCACATTCCGGATCGTCCATTTTCCTTCCTTTGTCCGGCCTTAAAGACTCCAGGGCTTTGTAGGTAGCTAGTGGGGCAATGTGACGAGCAAACTGTCTGGCGTGCACATCTTGACAATCAAGCAATGAAGTAATGACGGTAGTCTGCTCATTGTTCTGAATGCCACCGGTGACAAAATGTGTCTTTAAAGTCCAGGTGAGCGGCTGGCGGTCTGGTTTGAAGGTGGACGTCATAACAGCCCACGGCTCTCCTTCATTCTTGCCCGGTGCTTTGTAGCCTAAGCCGCCTCGTGCAATCACCTTTTGAGGCTTAATGGGCCTAATCCTGCCCTGGAGTTTGGCGCCCAGGCCCTTGCCATCTTGATATCCCATTCTCATCAGAATGTTCCAGCCGGGGGTATTCATCATATTTTTCTTTTTCTTCTTCCCCTTAGAAGGCAGGGGTGTCATAGCAACTGTGGTAACAGTCTCAGATAGCATCGGCCGTGGACGGGGAACGTCCAGCACAGATAATAACGGCTTGTTGGCAGGCCATATGGAAGGAACTGATGAAGCTACATGAATGTCTTCCTCTGGCAAGATCGGCACGCTGGTCACCTTGATAATGCGGCCCTTGTGCGGAAACTTGAGGCACTGATGGTTTGTAGAGGGCACTGCGTCAAGCTGCTGAATATAAGGGCGACCCAGGATGCCATTAAAGGTCGGATCCATATCCAGAATATGAAAATCTGCTGTAATGGTGGCTGGACCCAAGCTGACTTTGAGAGTAATCATACCCAGAGGGGGTTTCTTTGTATTGTCATATGCTGTGACAGTAATGGTAGATGGCCGAATCTGGCTCTCAGGGATACCGCATAACTTCAGAGTGCTCGGAGGCAACACATTGATAGATGCACCGGTGTCTACCAAACACTGCTTAACGGCCACTTTGTTGATATCAACCGTAATACATAGGGCATATTTTCTTGCCGGTAGAGGTGCTAACTCATGTTCATGGAATGTGATTGCCGGCTGACTGCTGGCAGGGGTCAAGACTGTAATTATCTGTTCAACCGGCATGTCTTCGTTGACCATGACCTTCTGCAAATATTCCTTCAGGGCCAGCTGATGAGTGGTGGACCTCTTGATTAATTCAAGAATGGAGATTCTGGCTGGAGTGCGATCCAAGTGCTTTAATAAATCATACTGAGTTCCCGGCACTGAATCTTGTTCCTGCTCTTGCTCTTGTGGCCCCTGCACAGGCTCTAGCTCTCTCTGTGGGAAAATACGGTGGAATATCCGTCCACTGCGGAGCGGCGCTACGCCTTGACGCGCCTCTGTCGGGGCAATATTAGGAGGAGGGTTGGAAGAAGAAGAAGGAATGTTGGTAGCAGAAACCCTGCTAGGGGATATCAAAGGGGAATTCAATGAAAGGGGCGCCCCCGTAGGAGACGTAGTGGTGTTTAACAAAGATGCCCCCGCGGGAGGCATGGGAGGAGTATTTGATGAAGGTGCCCTCGCAGGAGGCGTGGGAGAAGAGAGGGATATCCGAATGCGAGGAGCATTGGCAGGTGGTGGAATAAGGAGAGATCGTGGCACAAAAGGTGGTTGAACTGATGACGGAGGAACTCTTGCCGGTGTAGGAGTGGTAGAGGGGGTAGCGGGTGCTGGCGGTGAGCGGAGTAGGAGTGGCCTGGATGGCGCGTGTGTGGGATTGGTGGTGGAAGGTGGAATGGTAGGTTGTGGAGGTGGTAGGCGGGTAAGAAGAGAGCGAGCCGGCAAGGCCGTGGAATTGGTGGAGGTAGAAGGATTGACGGGGCGTAGAAGGGGACGTCCCGATAGGAGAATAGAAGAAGAAGGAGGTGTGCGCAAAAGGCGCGGAGTTTGATTTTGAGTTGGATCATGGTGAAATGCCCCGACAGAGGCGTTTTCTTCGTGCCATCCCTGCCCTCTCTCCACCTCGTAGAGAGACGTGACAGGGTTCACATGTTGATTAGGAGCGTGCTCCGGCAATGGATTACGGACGATCCCCATATCTTGCTGGGGTGCTGGAGCTTGCTGTGGCTGAACTTGTTGCGGAGCTGGCTGCTGTTGTTGCTGATTTTGTTGTTGCCGAGAAGCCCTTCTTTCTTTCATAGCGGCTATGAATTGTCTCATCTCATCCCAATTGATGTCACCCTGGTCATTTAGATCGTAGATGTAATCTCTGAAGTGGAAGCAACGATCCAGGTTGTGACCAGGGCCGCGATGAAAGGCACAATAACGGGATGTGTCAACATTAGCGGGCCACACGGTTCTTTCCTTTGGTAATGCGAGCAAGTTGGCGGCCATCAGGGCATTAAAAATATCGGGGAGACTTTCAGGAAGTGGGGGATAGTGGTCCCTTTTGGGGCCAAGTGGCGGTCTCCGTTGTTGTTGTTGGCCGTAGTTGGCTGGTGGGGGCACTTGATGGTATTGTGGTGGAGCTGGAGGATCTATGCGGGGGGCTTGGTTTTGCGGTGGAGCGAAAGAGCGTTGAGGCGCGAATTGGGGTGGTGGAGTAGGGTTAAAATGAGGGTTCTGTCGTGGAGGTGGTGGTGGACGTGGGTTAGCTTGATTATGGGGGTTGCCAACTACGCCAACCTGCTCATTTGTGACAGTGCCTTCAGTCGTGGGCCCGCTGTTGACATTTGTATTCTTTTTAAATAGCCGAGGCTTCGGCTCAAACATGCCCATGATGGGCGAGTCCTTCATTTGCGTTTGTATATAACGAGCTCTTTCATAGAGCTCTTCCATAGTTGTTAGCCGATTCATGGCCAAAATGTGCCGGAATTGGGGGGTTGCATTAGAAATGACCATTTTCACTTGCTCCTGTTCCGACAATGTGTCCTTTAATTTCTCGGCCATAGACCGCCACCTATCAGCAAATACAATGAAGTCCTCCTCGGGCTTCATTTTCTCGGCAACTAAATCTGTAACAGAAAGGGAAGGTCCCACCCGGTCTCTGTACTTTTGCAGGAATTTTCTTTGAATAACATCAAAATCGCCGGCATCAGCCGGCTCCAGAGAATAAAACCATTCGAGGGCTGGCCCCTCAAGAGACCTCCTGAATAAGTAGGCCAGGGAGGCCTTATTGTCTTGCCAAAAGGAAGTCTCATATCGGAAATCCTTTAAATGAATGAATGGGTTGCCCGTCCCATTATATCGCCGAAATTCGGCATTTCAGAAGGTGGTAAATGGAACACCGGTAACGTAGGAAGAGAAATTTCCGGAGCATTCTTAGTCGCTGTAACCTTCTTGAGCTGTTCCTCCATGCTGGCCAGCTTCTGAAGCAAGAGAGTGTTGGTATCGGGCTCGACCGGGGCCTGATTCTGAGCAAAAGAAGGCGGTATAGGCGTTCGTAGAATCCGAGGAGGTTGGAAGGATTGATGCCTAACCGCTGAATAGCTCGCCTGCTGGGCCGGCATGGCCGCAGTAGGCGTTTGTGGACGAGAGGAGGGGGGATGCAAGACCGCCTGGTCATTAACAATCTGATGGCCACTCACGGCCGGAGGGGGATTAGAAGAAGAAGAAAGAACCGACTTCCCTTTTAAAGCGGCCTGAATGGCTTGCCGCTGGGAGTCATCCAACTGGGAGAGAGCCTGGATCAAATCCGTGACATTAATGGATGGGGAAGGGTTCCCCGAAGTGTTGGAAGATGGAACTTGAGACGAGGGTCCGCCTCATGAATAGTGGTATCAACCACATGAACTTGTGAGTAATGGGGGTGAGGAGGAAGGTAGTTCCCCTCATAATAAACAGAATCCTGGAGAGGGTCCTCATATTGACCAAATATGTTCTCATTCTCATCATCATAAGAGTACCCGTTGCCTGACATGTTGATGGTTTTACCTGAACGTAGTTTCATTCTTAAGAGAGAGAGAGTGTTTAATGAAGGAACTATCACAAAATATTTAATCCAAACAAGGCAATCAAATCACCCAACTATGTTTATGCAAACAAGGTTGGCAAGAAACGCAAGATTTTAATGTTTGATGTTTGAATTAGGGTGGATTATTTGTGAAAGTTCACTCTTTTGCCAAATGAGACCTAGTTTGATCCAAGTGTAACCTCCGGGTCAACTAGGTTTTCTCTCTCTTCACCAATGAATAGGATATCTAAACTCCGGGTACTTCGAGGGTACAACCGGCCCGGCGTCCGTGAGGGAATCCACGGGTGCGGGGACTTATGGAGGTCTTGAAAAGGGATTTCCGGTCCAAAGAGACGGAATGCTCAATGGAGGGTTGTCCCGATTCCAAGAAGGTGTGTGGAATCCTAGGCTAGAGAGAGGAGGTCTCTCAACCAAGCCAATCAAACAAGATAATCCAAGCAGCAATGTAATATCAAGACAAATGCCAAGCAATGAATAAGAACTGTGAAAAAGAACAGTAAAGAAACGCCCTGGGAAAGGTCGTTTTCACAGCAGGAGGAAAGACACGCCCTGCGGTAGGTCGTGACAAAATGAAAACACGGCAGCGTGGCTGTCGTTAACTCTGTGAGGGGTTCACAGACGGTAGGAAAATACGCCTTTAGGTGAGGCGTTATAAAGAAAGGACGCCTCCACAGGAGGGCGTCAAAACTCAGAGAAACGCCCTGATGGTAGGCGCTGATAATAAATGAAACGCCTCTGAGAGGGGCGTTAATCCACAGGCAATATGATAAGCATGCAGCAAACAGCAGTTTATGGTAAAAGACGCCCTGGAAGTGGGCGTTACTCAACTAAACACGTCCCTGAGAGGGGCGTTAAATAGCAGACGATGAAATGAGCAAACAGAACGCCAGCAGGTGCAATAAACACACGCCCTGGAAGGGGGCGTTAATCAACAAAACACGTCCCTGTGAGGGGCGTTAAATCAAAAGACGCCCTTGTTGAAGGCGTTAATAAGCAGCAATTGACTGATCCGGGGAGTGTGCAGGGTGCACAATGGAGGGTGCCCGAGGGGCACAAGGGAAAGGGTACCGAGGGTACCGAGGGGAAAGGGCACGCGAGGGTGCCTAAGGGGAAAGGACACACGAGGGTGTCAAGGGGAAAGGGCACACGAGGGTGCCAATGGAGATGGTAATCAATAAAGAAAACAGTGGAAGTCCCACCGTGATCGCCAATTTGTAGATCGGATTAAAATCCTCACTTTTAGAGGAGATTAAAATATGACAAAAAGGAGATAAATAAATAATGCAAAAGAATGTAATAAAAAATAGCACGAGGTGCTAAAGTGGAGATGATGTGATCGCCAGAGGGGTTACCTCAATAAGAAGAAAAGGAGATCGCGTGTACCTGGTGAAAATTGGGATGCGGGATGGATGTGGATTTCTTCCTCCAACTTCAATCGGCCGGCCGATGAAGTGGGTTTTCTTGGTTGATTACCTTGTAAAAAAAAGACAATAAAAACAAACAAAAGAGAGAGGGATCAGTCAAAGTGCAATAGTATCAATCCAAAACTAACATAAAATGATGAAAAGACATCAACATGCGCACCTCTTTTTTTGTTGTTTTAAAACCCCTTAATAAGACTTAAGGGAGGGGAGTATGATGATAAAAAAATTGCAACAAGGTGTGAATAAATACGAAGGATGAATGAATATGATGAATGGAGTGGTATAAATGATGTAGAACAATCAGATGAAAAGCTGAGAAACCCTGCTGTCCCTGGCGACAGTAAAGGGAAAACCGGATGAATATGACGGAAGTAGATGGATGAAGCACCGGATGAAGCCCAACGAAGGATGCAGAGGGAAGCAGCAAAGAACGAAGAAGGCTCTGCTGCTTAACCTCTGAACTCTTAACCTTTCCACGATCGAATGATATTTTCTTTTATAGCTTCAATCGGATGTGATCAAACAAGGAAATGATAAGAATAGGTAATGAGGCATCCAGGGAAGGATCAAGATCGAGCAAGAGTCCCAAGGATGGTAGGGAACTGTGAGGGAAAGATGGAAAAAGGAAGGACTCTGGAGTGAAACACGACTTAGGACAGGGCGTCAAATCATGAATTGACGACCTTCACAGAGACGTTTCTTGAAACACGACCTAGGAAAGGGCGTTTCTTCCTGGATTTAAATTTGGAAATAAAACTTTCTTTGTTTAGAAATTAATGGAACACGCCTAAGATAACGGCGTTTCTTAAAAACACGCCCTGAGGTAGGACGTTACTCACAAAATGATTTTTATTTTGAAGATAGATAATTCCAGAAATTAACGGATAATACCAGGAATTGACGCCCTCACTATGGTCGTCCTTTCTTTTGAAACGCCCTATCACAGGTCGTTACTTTCGAAAGTAACGCCCTTCGTCAGGTCGTGAATCACGAAGGATGCAGAAAAAATGCATAAAATTCTCAAAAATAGAAAAACTTCATTTTATAGGAATATTGAAGTCCACTTGGGGCGTTTACATAATAACATGAGATTTGATCAACAAAACGTCAATTTTGGCGTGTCTACACCTGGACGCCCCCATAATAAAAATTTCAAAAAAATATAATAAAAGGAAAAAAGATAAGAGTATGTATATAATCCAAACAAAAGAAAAAACACAAAGAAAAAGAAAAATCACAAAAAAGATAATAATAATTAAGTGGACGGGGGTCCCAAAACATCCATGCCAGATTTTATTCCATCAGAGAAGCAGAATGAACTACATCAGGGGCTTAGGCGCCTTAGGCCTTAACTTCCCCAGTTCGGTTACATAAGCCCTCCACAGCTCACATTCTTCCCCCACGTGCGCTAAGGCCCTTCCCGCAACACTTGTCTTCCAGGGAGCTTTAATGGCTTTCGCTTCCCTCACATCCGCCTCCGTGCCCAACTCCCTCTTCTTCAAAGGAACGATGCCAGTCGGTAGTGGGAATGAATGGCGTGGAATGCCGACCTGGAGGCAGCATCGATGCGCGTTATAAAGGACGAACTCGGTTGCGCCAATCAGTTGAAGATCAACTTTGGGAGAAGGCCTCATGAGGAGATCAAGCGAAAGCAAACATGCCGGTGCGCAAGTGAAGAAGCCTTGTGTCACGGTGCAGAAGTGAGACCGCCAGTCTTCACGTTTTTTCAGCCACGGAACGCGGTTCACTACAGTACCACCGAAGCCTAACACGTCGGCTATGTGAGGGCTTTGTTGGAAGAGCTTCGAAGCAGTTGGCATTCCCTCGCGGTGGTCGAATTTGAAGTGCAAATCAAGCCAGCAATTCAAGACAAGTGCGCAACCAAAAGGAGGCTTACCCATGCTCGAGGCAGTAAGGCCGCTGTAAAGATAGGCAAGGACGGCGGGTCCCACCCTCTTTCCACTCCAGATTCCGCAAATGACACTTAGTTGATCCTCCTCCACTATGTCGTCGGTATGAGGAAACAAGAGAGCACCCGCCAGACAGATAGTGAACCCCTTCATGATTCCTTCTAAGTAGTCATCATCTGGTGCCCCCCTCAGGGCGTCCATGACCCACTCCGCAAGCTTTTACAAATCAATCCCCTTTTGATTACGCACCTTCCTGGCCGCGTCAGGCGGCATGAAGCTTCCAAGGACGCTTTCGAAAGTCCTCCGTGTCAGCATCCGCATAGCCTTCACCTTCCCGTCACTCTTAAATTTCTTCAATCCGAGTCGAAGTTCCACCTCCTCGAGGAGGATGGTCACCTCGAAGGTCGGGAAGATAAAAGTGTGGGTCTAGGGATGCCAGATCTCCACTAGTACGCCCATAGCCGCCCAGTCCATACGAATCTTCTCGTAGTGTTTGGCGTGAATAAGAAGCCCCTGCAGATGCCACTTCGAGAGTATGGCCCTCATGCCGATGGAGATGTTGGAAGTTAGCCTTGAAAGCCATGGCAGTTTGGAAAACTTCCTCGGGCCTGGGAAGAGTGGATATGGCTGGAAGAGAAAAGAAAGAAGAAGAAATGAAGGAAGTAAGAAGAAGGCTCACGTGGAGAAATTTGAAAAGAATCAGCTTACCATATGCGACATGATCGTCCCACTCAGATGACCCTCGAGGTCGGAGAGTCGCCTGATCTCGCCGCTAGGCCTGCTCCTCTTCATAACGCGGGAAGACTCTCCTTCCATCCTGAAATCTCTAGATTCTCCTCTCCTTCCCCTCCTGAGCTTCCAAAACCCACCTTGGTGCATTTGAATGAACTAGCCTAAGGGGAGTTCTTATAGGAAGGGTAGGGCGCTACAGGATAAAACATGTCACATCAGTGGTCATTGTCAAGATTTTATCTGGATCTCCTTTGTACTGTGGTGCGATTCTGCTATAATTCTGTTACTTTCTGATAACCTTTGCTAGTCTGTGCAGGTTTTACTAACGGACGTCTTTGTCCTGTCTCCTGTCCCACCTTTCAATGGTTGGTCCCACCATGTCATGCATCATAGTATATGATACCTACGCTACTAGAACATGTCAAGGACCTTGCGACCCGAACGAATCCGGGATTTGAGTTCCCCTTCAATAAAAACAGTGATGATCCCGAAGAATTTGGGTTGTACGGATAGGCCGTTAACTTGTGGTAGCATGGGGACGACGGTTCCATTCAGTGAGTTGGTGCGCGGATAAACGGGCCCCAGCCCAGTATCAGCTCACCGGATTGGTATCCTGACCCGTTCTTAACAAGTTGACAATATTATCCTTGGTTATTTTCTATTTTAGTTTGTTTTAAATTTTTCTTTAAGCCCAGCATGCATTCATATAGGACTTTGATTTATTGCGGAAGATCATTCAAGTGATTCGATTGCGAAAGCCGCTGTGCTTCAATTCTTACAAATATGAGATATTCCACTCCGAATAAAATACTGAATTTTCTTGAAACGGCCTTACGCTGCTCTTCCAAAGGAGACCCTTGTTTGGACAGACCCTCAGATATTTCTTTACTTTTTACCTTGTTTGACCCACCTTGGCCGCAGCACTTCCACATTGGCCGGTAACCGCTCCCCAAAGGTGAAACCTCCGGTTTATGACCCAGGTACTTCCACACCGAGAAGTTGGTCTCTTTTTCGTGCCTGAGCGCACATCTCACCCTCCCTTATTTGATCTCCGTCCAAGCAATCGTCAAGATTTGAAAGACCTTCTTCAAAGGTTGCCTCATTGAAACTTCAGGAAAAATTCCAGACAGTAACATCAAAAGCGTGTCTCATCACACCTTGGCATCAACTTATCAGTCCGCTCCCACTTCATTTCACTCCACTTCGATACCATTCCACTACGTGTCGCTCCCTTGCAAAGCAGACGCCAAGGCGGGGCAGCTGTAGACACGCCATTCCTGACGTCTCCTGAGAAAGTCTCATATTACTATACAACGCCCCGCAACGGCTTACGCGTTTTGAATCACTTGAGTGCTTCCTTTTCTTGAGTCTTCTTTCGCCCTTTTCGGCATCCGGAATCGTCTCGTCACGGCATTCGGACGGCATCAACACCAGTCAGACGCATCAGGAGGTTCCGGAACCAGGAAGGGTGTCTGCCGGGCGGCCGCCAACGCCTGAACTGAGGACCCGGGTGGGTCTTTATGGGGGCGTCCAGGCCCCTGGACGCCCCCATTCTTTTAATTTATTTTTCAAACCCAAAATAAAATAAAAAATATAAAAATTAATGGAGGCGTCCAGGCCCCTGAACGCCTCCATAAAAATAAATATAAAAAATATATATGCCAGTTGGCATAAGAAGACAAAACAAAAATCAAATAAAAATAATATATTTTCTTGGAGGCGTCCAGGCCCCTGGACGCCTCCATCAACTCCCTCACGGGCGCTGCCCACCGAACGACCGTTTGTCGTGTGTGAAAAAATCCAAATTATGGAGACGTCCAGCCAGTTGGACGCGCCCATTTCTGAATCACGAGGCGCCGCTCACAAAATCACGCGTTGTGCCAAACCGCGTGCGGCCGTCGGTGGTGTTCGGTGGACCTGTTGGAGGCGTCCGGGGCCCTGGACGTCTCCACAAAAATATTCCGAAAAAATAAATAAAAATAGAATAAAATATTAGTTTGGTCCTGATGGAGGTGTCCAGGGTCCTGGACGCCTCCACCCTCCGGAGCCCTATAAATAGAGGCCCACCCCCTCAGTTCTAGGGGAGCTTCTAAGAGATCCAATAGGCTGCTGGAGCCCAGAGGCTACCGGAGTCATTTCTAACCCGTGGGGTCTTTTGTAGGTGGAGGTTCTGCCGGCTTCTCGGGTGCCCACGCTCGCGAGAGGAAGGTCGTCTTCATCCACCGCGCTTCCACGTCGTCCCCACGCTACCGGAGCTCCGCCGGATCTCGCCCTCGGCTCCTCTAATAAGCCTTTTATTCCCCTTTTTCTCCATAGTTCTTTACATTCATCATACTGCATCCTCTATCTCCCTACATAAGGGCGCCGTCTCTTGCATACTTCTTGCATTCATCATCGCATTTTCCTCCTACTCGAGTCCGAGAGGGGTTTAAAACCACACCAACCAGGTGTGTGTCAGGTCACGATCTCGTTACTTTTATTGCAAGGAATTGTTACTACACTGCCATTTTCTAATTTCGTTCGTTTATTGTCTACTGTTTTGCAAGGGTACCCAAGGAAAGCCCTCTCCGTCGGTCGGCCGAAGGGGGAGGAAGAAGCAACCCGCCATCTCCCGCTCTTGAGGTAGGCGCGATCACTTTCTTTATTTTGGGGTCTTTTGGCCCCTGGCGATCACATCTTGTTCTCGAGGCCGCGGCGAGTCACTTCCCCAATGGCCGTTTAAATTACCGTTCTTATATGTTATATTCTTATCTATTCATGTTCGCGAGGCCGCGGCGAGTCACTTCCCCAATGGCCGTTTAAATTCCCGTTCCTATATGTTATATTCTTATCTATTCATGTTCTCGAGGCCGCGGCGAGTCACTTCCCCAATGGCCGTTTAAATTCCCGCTCTTATATTCTCTTTATATTTTGTTATATTCTTATCTATTCATATTCTCGAGGCCGCGGCGAGTCACTTCCCCAATGGCCGTTTAAATTCTCGCTCTTTATATCCTCTTTATATTCTGTTATCTTCTTATCTGCTCATATTCTCGAGGCCGCGGCGAGTCACTTCCCCAATGGCCGTTTCAATTCTTGCTATTTAATTTCTGCACCATTCCCGTCCCCCCGAGGTCGCGGCGAGTCACTTCCCGCTATGGCCGTTTAACCCCCATATCTTGCTATATTACATTTGTCCCGCTCGCCCCGCCGGAGCAATCTCCCGTGGTGGCCCCTTCTCTCTTCTCTTATTTCTGTGTTGCAGCAAACAAAAGAGGAGCCCGCGCGCTCCGCGTCCTCTTCGCACCCCGAACCGCGTGACGTCGCTCACAGGGGGAAGGCGAAACATTGGTAGGACAGGCAGAGAAACTTCAGGGGTGGATTTTACAACCACCATTTTCTGTAAGTTTCGGAATTGCTCATCCATCTTGTTCAGCTTGTTCAAGAGGGACTGGGTGAACGGGTCAATTGGTGAAGGTGGCGCTTGCCACAAAGAAGGGGTAGGCCTCCCGGAGGCCTGAGAAGGAAACCCAGGACAGGGAGGGTATTGGGGTCTACCAGTGGATAGGCCCGGTTGGATTGGTGTTTGAAGGGCGGCTGGCGCCGGAGATTGGGAGGGGAATCGGAAGGAGGGAGGCTGTTGATTTGCCTGCCCGAAGAGTGAGGGGGAGGGAATGGCCTGTACAGACTCTTGGACAGGAGTAGCAGCCGGATTCGGCTCCGTGGGAGAGGGGGAAACCGATTTCCCTTTCAGAATGGCCTGGAAGGCCTGGAGTTGCTCAGGGTTGAGCTGGGTGTTGGTAATGACACCTAACAGAGAGGAGATGTCCTGAGGGGAAGATGTATCCCCGGCAACATTCGGCACCTCATGTGAGGGCTCGTGGGATGGACCGGCATCCATGGCGTAGACATGGGGCTCACCTTGATAGCCCCGGTCCAGGCTGTATTCTATGTAAGAGCCATGACCTGGGTCATGCACTTGGGGCTCATAGCCGAAGGCGTCAGCCTCGAAAGTATCGTAATTATACTCGACCATTCTTAACACTTTTCCAGAACATAATAACATACACCAGCATACAAGTAGCAGAGATTAACACACAAGTGGATGCTTTACGTCTCTTTTTTGTTTTGGTTTGTTTTCTTTTTTTTCTTTTTTTTCTTTTCACAAACGAGGGGTTCACACAAAAGACAGGACCCTAGTTAGAATTTTGGCCACCGCCATGTCAGCTAAGGTCGCTCACCTCACCATGAATGGGTAACTAAACTCCAGGGAAATTCAGTGGTACAACCTGCCCAGTGAACGAAGAGGGAATCCTTCGCTGTTGTGGACTTACGGAGGTCCCGATGAAGAAGATCTTAGTCCGTCGAGAGGAATTCCCGAACGGAGAGTCCTTCCTTCATCAAGAAAGGGTGATCCTAAAAAAAAATGGAATAAAAGAAATAAGAATAAAAGGGAGATGATATGCAATGCAGTGCTGAATTTAACAAGAGATATATAAACAAACAACAAATATACACAACAAAAGAAATTAAACAAACATCACAACACTCCTTTTCTGTAACGACACGACTCTTTTCAGACCTTACAAGGGATTGTGGAAGAATGCACGTAGTGAACGAAGGATGAAATTGGGATGACAAAGTACTATTGGGGAGACAAATGTGATGCGTAAGCGTAATCAGAAGGGGCACACGTGGGTGCCGGAAGGAGAGGGCACACGGGGGTGCCAAACGGAGGGGGCACACGGGGGTGCACAAGACAACGTCGACCTCTCAAGTAACCACAAGGGACCGGGGGAGTGCAGGGGGTGCAGGAGGGGAGTAGGCGCACGTGGGCGCAATAGGGAAAGGCACACGTGGGTGCCGAAAGGAGGGACACGCGTGGGTGTCAAGAGGAAAAGGTAGTGTGGGTGCCAAAAGTGGGCGCGCCTGGGCGCAATAGGAAAAGGCACTGTGGGTGCCAAAAGTCTGTGGGTAACCAAAGAAAGCAAAAAAGAGGTCCCACCATGATCGCCAAGAGATGTGGACGAGGAAATCACACCAACGTCGAGTCCCAAGAGAAGATATGTGTAGGACGAGACCGTAGCTGTGGCGCCCCCTTCCCGCGATCCCGTATCGTGTCCGGGGACGTCACAGCGGATGTACGGAAGTATTGTGAGGTAAGATATTTGCAAGGCGCTAAAGGCCAAACCATCACATATTCCAAAAGAAACATAACCATACCATTTCCATAAGATAAAACACTCATAATGTATATCGTATACAGAGTTCTACATACTTAAAAGTCACATTTACATTCATTATTCAAAAGAAAACCAAATCTATTTATTCTACGCAGCGGAATCCAAACTAACCCGGGATCACCTCCGACCTACTGTCCGTCGGAGTCGAGGTACACACTGTCAGTTTCCTGAAATGGTTAGGCAACAGATATGAGTCCAAAGACTCAGTAGGCATTAAAACCAATCACATGCTTATCATATACTAACTGTGCAAATCCATGATATATATAAAGCTAATCACAATTTCACTGATTGTACATATACTATGAATGCGAAGGAAATATAAAGAGCAAAGTAATTTTCAGATTTATAACAAATGCGTATAACAAATCTTATCTGACTTATATATATATGGCATAGTACATATCTTAGCTAAATCAGAGCTTATACAGATGAACTTATTTTTAGATCATATCAAAGTCATATATCAAATCTGAACTTCATATTATTTGACAGCATATATTGGACAGGCATCCCGTCACTAAAAGCAGTAGCAAACACATACCTAGGCATCCATACGTCGACATAAAGATAAAATGTCTAAACGCTGGAGCCTGTCGGCCTTGATCAACCACGTAGGATCGGGAGTTAATACTCCACCATTCCCCAGATAATTTTCTTATTCTTGGTTCCGGATTTTTCAGAAGTCCGTTTGTCCTCGGAAATGGGCCTAATCCTGTAGCGGAAGCTAACTACGGTTTGTCGCCCCACACCTCCTTAAAGTGACACAGTCCATATGCTTAATCAAATTTTTATTCTTATTATGATGCTTGTTACATAGTTGTCTCGATACTTAAAACTTACCATTAAACTTTATAAAATAACTGGATCATATTTTAATATTATTAACTAAATATATATAACATTTGAAGAGATTAGAGTAGAGAGAGTAGAGAGAGAAAGTAGAGGGAGAAAGTAGAGAGAGATTAGAGAGAAATTAGAGAGAGATTAGAGAGAAAATAATATTTGTACAGAATGGTAACTAAATAAATAACTGATTCTAAATATAGATCATTGGGTTAAATAAATCAATGACTTAAATTACATTTCAAACAACATCAAATCAAATAGATGTAAATAGCAAATAACATGCACTCGGTTTATCATGCCTACCTTTAGAAGGGACTTCCGAATTGACTTTACTATCTAACTCGAGCTCCCGTAAAAGTCCTTGCGTAGGAAAAGATAATTTTCCCAGTCCCAGATGTGTAAAGAAGGGTGAAATTGTCCAAAATAACTTCAAATCCTCCGTTCAAGGGTTTATTAATTATTTATATTATTCGGGTGCTGTATCATCTTCTATTCTCCGTTTTTTAATAAGAGAATGAGAGTGGAAAGTAAAGAGAAAAAGTAGAGAGAGAAAATAGAGAGAGAAGATAGAGAGAGAGAGAGAGAGAAAGTGAAGAGAGAGTCGAGAAAGAAGTATAGAGAGATATAAAAGTGAAAAGGTAGAGAGAGAATTTAGAGAGAGAAAGTAGAGAGAGAATATAGAGAGAGAAAGTAGAGAGAGAAGATAGAGAGCGAAAGTGAAGAGAGAGTAGAGAAGGAAGTATAGAGAGATATTTAAAGAGAAAAGGTAGAGAGAAAATAGAAAGAGAATTTAGAGAGAGAAAGTAGAGAGAAAATAGAGAGAGAAAGTAAAAAAATAGAGAGAGAAAGTGGAGAGAGAGTAGAGAGAGAATAGAAAAGAGAAAATAAAAATATTCAAGAGAGAGAATAGAAAAGAGAGAGAGGGGGTGAGAGAAGAGAAGAGTTGGAGGGGGAGAGGGGGGTGTTGGAGTGGAAGGGAAAGAGGGGGAGAGGGGGTATATATAGGGGGAGGGGAGGAGAAGATAAGAATGAGGGATATGAGAAGGAGAAGAAGGAGATAAGAAGATAAGGTTGAGGGGGAGGGATAAGAAGGAGGGAGAGGATCACGTGGGTGGGGTGGGGGTAGATATTTTAGGATTTTTTTTGATTTTTTTTTATATATATAAAAACTCTTAATAACATGAACTAGCTCATTCTATCTCATTTTTGTCCTTCCAAACGTCAAAATTTGAAAAAGTGTTCAACATGAAACTTGTAGATTTTTGAATTCTCTATCCAACGGGCCTAATATTGATCCTATTCTGGCATTCCTATGAAAAGTTATATATTATTAAAGTGAGATAGCTATTTAATTTACTTAATAAGGTTCATTAAACAATACCGTTCAAGGTATTACACTTTAATTAAGGTAACATAAAATTTATATGGACTAACTATAAGATATTTAACTATCTATAAGTTTTGGACGAATTCGGGTGTTACAAATTTCTCCCCCTTAAACAAATTTCGTCCTCGAAATTTAAAGATTTACTCAATACGTACCGAATAGCTGTGGATATCTCTTCCGCATTTCATCTTCCATCTCCCAAGTAGCTTCTTCTGTTGAGGTACTTTTCCACAATACCTTCACCAATGAAATTATCTTCGTTCTCAGCACTTGTTCTTTCCGATCGAGAATGCGAACTGGCTTCTCCTCATATGTAAGATCCGGCTGAATTTTCAACTGTTCATGATCTATAACGTGTGATGAGTCTGGCATGTATTTTCTTAACATGGACACATGGAATGCATCATGAACTGCTGACAATGATGGTGGTAAAGCCAGCTGATATGCCACCTCTCCAATCCTTCTTAAGATTTCAAATGGTCCAACATACCTCGGACTGAGTTTACCTTTCTTGCCAAATCTCATTACTCCCCTAGTAGGCGAAACTTTCAGAAATACGTGATCCCCGACAGCAAATTGTAGATCTCTCCTTCTTTGATCAGCATAGCTTTTCTGCCTACTCTGAGCTGTAAGTAATCTTTTTCTAATCAACTCAACCTTTTCTACACAATCCTGTACAATCTGTGGCCCAATCAATCTCCGCTCACCAACCTCATCCCAACAAATAGGTGACCTACACGGTCTACCATATAACGCTTCATATGGTGCCATTCCTATGCTTGCATGATGGCTGTTGTTATATGCAAACTCAATTAACTGTAAATGTTCATCCCAACTGCCTTTCCAGTCTAAACTGCACTGCCCTCAACATATCTTCTAGTGTTTGAATGGTTCTCTCTGATTGTCCATCTGTTTGAGGGTGAAAAGCTGAGCTAAATTTCAATTGTGTACCCAATGCTATCTGTAAACTCCTCCAAAATTTTACTGTAAACCTTGCATCCCTATCTGAAATAATAGACACAGGCACACCATGAAGTCTCACAATCTCTCTGATATACAAATTGGCTAAATCCTCTAATGATTGTGTCTTTGTGATTGCCAGAAAATGAGCTGACTTAGTAAGTCTGTCAACAATTACCCAAATAGAATCATGTTTTCTCCTAGTCATTAGTAATCCCATCACAAAATCCATAGTGATATGCTCCCATTTCCACTGTGGAATTTCCATCAACTGTAATGGTCCTGCTGTTCTTTGATGCTCCGCCTTTACTTGTTGACAAGTAAGACATTTGCTGACAAAGTCTGCTATATCTTTCTTCATGCCAATCCACCAAAACTGTCTTTTCATGTTTTTGTACATTTTTGTACTGCCTGGATGAATAGAATATTGTGATTTATGTGTCTCGGTCAATTGATCTTTCTTTATTTCTTCATTCCGAGGTACACATAATCTTCCCTGAAATCTAATTGCCCCGTCTGTACTTTGAGTAAATCTCGGTGTGCCAATAAATTTTTGTAATTGCTGATCATTCAGTTGTGCTTGCACAATTCGCTCAACCATTGCAGACTGAATAGTTAGTTGGGCCAGAAATAAGTTTCTCCCTTTGCATATCGGAGAATACTCCACTACATCAGATGTCATTCTCCAAGTTTGGCGTAACTGGATTGCCATTAGCCTCTTCCTGCTGAGTGCATCTGCCACCACATTTGCTTTTCTTGGGTGATAATTCAAGGTGAAATCATAATCCTTCAAAAATTCAATCCACCGTCTTTGCCTTAAATTTAATTCTTTCTGAGAGAAAATATATTTTAAACTCTGATGGTCTGTAAAAACTTCAAACTGCTCACCATACAAATAATGGCGCCAAATCTTCAGAACATGTACCACCGCTGCCAACTCCAAATCATGTGTTGGATAATTCATCTCATGGGTCTTTAATTGTCTAGATGCATAAGCTACTACTTTGCCATTCTGCATCAGGACACATCCTAGTCCTTTTCTAGAGGCATCTGTATATATCACAAATCCTCCTGACCCACAAGGTAAAGTAAGCACTGGGGCTGTAGTTAACCTTATTTTTAATTCTTGAAAACTCATTTCACATTTATCTGACCATTCAAAAGGAACTCCTTTCCTAGTCAATTTGGTCATAGGAGCTGCAATAGAAGAAAAACCTTCAATAAACCTGCGATAGTAACCCGCAAGACCCAAAAAGCTCCTAATCTCACTGACATTCTTCGGCCTTTCCCAATACAAAACTGCCTCAACCTTAGCTGGATCAACAGACACTCCATCACCAGAAATGATATGCCCTAAGAATTGAACCTTATCCAACCAGAATTCACATTTACTGAATTTCGCATAGAGTTGATGTTTCCTTAAAGTTTCCAACACAATTCTCAAATGTTCTTGATGAGTTTCAACAGTAGGAGAATAGATCAACACATCATCAATAAACACCACTACAAATGTATCCAGATATGGTTGAAAAACTCTGTTCATCAAATCCATAAATGCTGCTGGTGCATTAGTTAACCCAAATGGCATAACCAAAAATTCATAATGCCCATATCGTGTTCTGAAAGCAGTTTTTGAGATATCTTCTTCTCTTATCCTTAGTTGGTGGTATCCAGATCTGAGATCAATCTTTGAAAATACTGTGGCAGTTCGTAGCTGATCAAATAAATCATCAATCCTTGGCAAAGGGTACTTATTCTTAATGGTCACTTGATTCAACTTCTTATAGTCAATGCATAGTCTAAGCGACCCATCTTTCTTTCTAACAAACAGAACAGGTGCGCCCCAAGGGGATACACTTGGTCGAATAAACCCCTTATCTAGCAGTTCTTGCAATTGTTTCTTCAACTCTGCCAATTCGACTGGTGCCATTCTGTAGGGAGGAATGGAAATGGGTAAAGTACCCGGTGAGAGTTCAATAGTGAACTCCACCTCTCGGTGTGGTGGCAAACCCGGAAGTTCATCAGGAAACACATCTGGAAATTCCCTGACAACATCAATATCTGAGGTGGTTTTCTTATTTTCATTAGAAGGAATAGCCACTATACTAGCCAAATAACCTTGACATCCACTTCTAAGCAATTTCAAAGCTTTAAGTGCTGAAACTAGTGTTTTACTAGAACGGTGCCTTGGACATTGATAGTGAAATGTCTGCTCCCCAGGTTTTTGAAAAATTACTTTCTTTCCATGACAATCTAGAAGGGTAAAATTTGTATCTAACCAATCCATTCCCAAGATGACATCAAAATCAGTCATTTCCAGCAGATACACACATGCTGGCATAATCCTCCCCTGAATCACCACATCAATGCTAGGAATAACAGAAGTCGTTCTAGCTATCTCCCCAGTTGGTGTGTTAATGGACATCTCATCAGTGTTCACAATTTGTTTATCTTTCAATAATTCAGCAAATCTCAGAGAAATAAAGGAATGTGTAGCACCCGGATCAAATAAAACTTTTGCATGCATATCATCGATAAGAAGAATACCTTCAGCTACTGCATTGGCATCTCGGGTGTCTTCCCTTGTTAGTGCATATACTCTGGCTTGAACTCTCCGCTGCTGTTGTGGTTGCTGATCTTGTCTTGGCCTTGTGGGACAATCCCTTATCATATGCCCTGTCTGACCACATGAAAAACATTTACCTGCAGCCCGCCAACATTCATTACCTCTATGCTGCATCCCGCACTGTTGACAAGCTGGCATATTATCTCTCCTAACTGGTTGAACTCTCTCTGGAAAAGTCATCTTTGGCTTCTTATCTTTCCTCACAATTGAACCAAGATTACCCCTTTTTGTATTATCCCTTTGTCTTTCACTAAGAATTCCTCATATTCAGTTTCTGTAATAAAAGCAGTCCTCAAAGCTGCTGCCATAGTCTGAGGCTCAAGGATTGCAACTCTGCTTCTAATGTTACTTCTCAAACCTCTAACAAATTTTTTCACCCTTCGAAGCTCATCTGAACAAATATGAGGGGCATACTTTTCTAATTCTGTAAATTTTACTTCATAATCAGCAACTGACATACCTCCTTGAGTCAGATTTAAAAATTCTACTTCTTTCCTGTCCTTCACATGCTGAGGGAGAAATTTTACATGAAAGACATCAAGAAATTCATTCCAGCCAATCTCCGTCTCTCTATTTCTAAAAGTGGTTCTAAGTGCAGACCTCCACCACTCGTCCGCACGGTCCTTTAGCATAAATGTAGCTAATATCACCTTATCCTGCTCTGCACATCTAATGGCCGTAAAAATCTTCTCAATTTCTCTCACCCAGTTTTCCACAATCTCCGGGTGACTCTCCCCCTTAAAAGAAGGAGGACTCATATGTCTGAATTTCTCCATCAGGGTAGCGCCTGCTGCCTATTCGGTTGTTCTTGCACACGGGTTTGTAACTGGGCTTGCATCATTGCATGAGTTTGGGCCTGTAACTGCATAGTCTGCACTAACCCTTGAAAAGCTTGTGTGAACCCTCCTAAATCTGGCACACCCTGAATAGGTAACGCACCTTGCCCACCGGGAGCAAGCTCGCCATGAATTGTTTCCCCGACAACTCCTTGTGATGTCCCATTTGAGGGCGCAGACTCCTCGGGAGAAGTATTAACCTCAACCCTATCACTCCCTGCCATCTCCTGCGAGGGAGAACTAATCCGAATTAGTATGATTCTAGGTTTGACATCAAATTCTAAAATAAATTCCTACGATCTTGTGGTATGGTATATAAATTCAGATGGCTGCAAATAATTTCAAGCCTCACAACTTGCTCTGATACCACTCTCTGTGGCGCCCCCTTCCCGCGATCCCGTATCGTGTCCGGGGACGTCACAGCGGATGTACGGAAGTGTTGTGGGCAGATATTTGCAAGGCGTTAAAGGCCAAACCATCACATATTCCAAAAGAACATAACCATACCATTTCCATAAGATAAAACACTCATAATTTACATCGTATACAGAGTACTACATATCTCTACTAAAAGTCATATTTACATTCATTATTCAAAAGAAAACTAAATCTATTTATTCTACGCAGCGGAATCCAAACTAACCCGGGATCACCTCCGACCTACTGTCCGTCGGAGTCAAGGTACACACTGTCAATTTCCTGAAATGGTTAGGCAACAGATATGAGTCCAAAGACTCAGTAGGCATTAAAACCAATCACATGCTTATCATATACTAAACTGTGCAAATCCATGATATATATAAAGCTAATCACAATTTCACTGATTGTACATATACTATGAATGCGAAGGAAATATAAGAGCAAAGTAATTTTCAGATTTATAAACAAATGCGTATAACAAATCTTATCTGACTTATATATATGGCATAATACATATCTTAGCTAAATCAGAGCTTATACAGATGAACTTATTTTCAGATCATATCAAAGTCATATATCAAATCTGAACTTCATATTATTTGACAGCATATATTGGACAGGCATCCCGTCACTAAAAGCAGTAGCAAACACATACCTAGGCATCCATACGTCGACATAAAGACAAAAGGTCTAAACGCTGGAGCCTGTCGGCCTTGATCAACCACGCAGGATCGGGAGTTAATACTCCACCATTCCCCAGATAATTTTCTTATTCTGGGTTCCGGATTTTTCAGAAGTCCGTTTGTCCTCGGAAATGGGCCTAATCCCGTAGCGGAAGCTAACTACGGTTCGTCGCCCCACACCTCCTTAAAGTGACACAGTCCATATGCTTAATCAAATTTTTATTCTTATTATGATGCTTATTACATAGTTGTCTCGATACTTAAAATTTACCATTGAACTTTATAAAATAACTGGATCATATTTTAATATTATTAACTAAATATATATAACATTTGAAGAGATTAGAGTAGAGAGAGAGTAGAGAGAGAAAGTAGAGGGAGAAAGTAGAAAGAGATTAGAGAGAAATTAGAGAGAAAATAATATTTGTACATAATGGTAACTAAATAAATAACTGATTCTAAACATAGATCATTGGGTTAAATAAATCAATGACTTAAATTACATTTCAAACAACATCAAATCAAATAGATGTAAATAAAAAATAACATGCACTCGGTTTATCAAGCCTACCTTTAGAAGGGACTTCCGAATTGACTTTAGTATCTAACTCGAGCTCCCGTAAAAGTCCTTGCGTAGGAAAAGATAATTTTCCCAGTCCCAGATGTGTAAAGAAGGGTGAAATTGTCCAAAATAGCTTCAAATCCTCCGTTCAAGTGTTTATTAATTATTTATATTATTCGGGTGCTGTATCATCTTCTATTCTCCGTTTTTTAATAAGAGAATGAGAGTGGAAAGTAAAGAGAAAAAGTAGAGAGAGAAAGTAGAGAGAGAAGATAGAGAGAGAAAGTGAAGAGAGAGTAGAGAAAGAAGTATAGAGAGTTATAAAAGTGAAAAAGTAGAGAGAGAATTTAGAGAGAGAAAGTAGAGAGAGAAAATAGAGAGAGAAGATAGAGAGAGAAAGTGAAGAGAGAGTAGAGAAGGAAGTATAGAGAGATATTTAAAGAGAAAAGATAGAGAGAGAAAATAGAAAGAGAATTTAGAGAGAGAAAGTAGAGAGAGAAAATAGAGAGAGAGAGAGAAAATAAAAAAATAGAGAGAGAAAGTGGAGAGGGAGTAGAGAGAGAATAGAAAAGAGAAAATAAAAATATTTAAGAGAGAGAGAATAGAAAAGAGAAAATAAAAATATTTAAGAGAGAGAGAGAGAGAGAGAGAGAGAGGGGGGGTGAGAGAAGAGAAGAGTTGGAGGGGGAGAGGGGGGTGTTGGAGTGGAAGGGAAAGAGGGGGAGAGAGGGTATATATAGGGGGAGGGGAGGAGAAGATAAGAATGAGGGATATGAGAAGGAGAAGAAGGAGATAAGAAGATAAGGTTAAGGGGGAGGGATAAGAAGGAGGGAGAGGATCACGTGGGTGGGGTGGGGGGTAGATATTTTAGGATTTTTTTTGATTTTTTTTATATATATAAAAACTCTTAATAACATGAACTAGCTCATTCTATCTCATTTTTGTCCTTCCAAACGTCAAATTTTGAAAAAGTGTTCAACATAAAACTTGTAGATTTTTGAATTCTCTATCCAACGGGCCTAATATTGATCCTATTCTGACATTCCTATGAAAAGTTATATATTATTAAAGTGAGATAACTATTTAATTTACTTAATAAGGTTCGTTAAACAATACCGTTCAAGGTATTACACTTTAATTAAGGTAACATAAAATTTATATGGACTAACTATAAGATATTTAACTATCTATAAGTTTTGGACGAATTCGGGTGTTACAAATTTCTCCCTCTTAAACAAATTTCGTCCTCGAAATTTAAAGATTTATGCAATACGTACCGAATAGTTATGGATATCTCTTCCTCATTTCATCTTCTATCTCCCAAGTAGCTTCTTCTGTTGAGGTACTTTTCCACAATACCTTCACCAATGAAATTATCTTCGTTCTCAGCACTTGTTCTTTCCGATCGAGAATGCGAACTGGCTTCTCCTCATATGTAAGATCCGGCTGAATTTTCAACTGTTCATGATCTATAACGTGTGATGAGTCTGGCATGTATTTTCTTAACATGGACATATGGAATGCATCATGAACTGCTGACAATGATGGTGGTAAAGCCAGCTGATATGCCACCTCTCCAATCCTTCTTAAGATTTCAAATGGTCCAACATACCTTGGACTGAGTTTACCTTTCTTGTCAAATCTCATTACTCCCCTAGTAGGCGAAACTTTCAGAAATACGTGATCCCCGACAGTAAATTGTAGATCTCTCCTTCTTTGATCAGCATAGCTTTTCTGCCTAATCTGAGCTGTAAGTAATCTTTTTCTAATCAACTCAACCTTTTCTACACAATCCTGTACAATCTGTGGCCCAATCAATCTCCGCTCACCAACCTCATCCCAACAAATAGGTGACCTACACGGTCTACCATATAACGCTTCATATGGTGCCATTCCTATGCTTGCATGGTGGTTGTTGTTATATGCAAACTCAATTAACTGTAAATGTTCATCCCAACTGCCTTTCCAGTCTAAACTGCACTCCCTCAATATATCTTCTAGTGTTTGAATGGTTCTCTCTGATTGTCCATCTGTTTGAGGGTGAAAAACTGAGCTAAATTTCAATTGTGTACCCAATGCTATCTGTAAACTCCTCCAAAATTTTACTGTAAACCTTGCATCCCTATCTGAAATAATAGACACAGGCACACCATGAAGTCTAACAATTTCTCTGATATACAAATTGGCTAAATCCTCTAATGATTGTGTCTTTGTGATTGCCAGAAAGTGAGCTGACTTAGTAAGTCTGTCAACAATTACCCAAATGGAATCATGTTTTCTTCTAGTCATTGGTAATCCCATCACAAAATCCATAGTGATATGCTCCCATTTCCACTGTGGAATTTCCATCAACTGTAATGGTCCTGCTGGTCTTTGATGCTCCGCCTTTACTTGTTGACAAGTAAGACATTTGCTGACAAAGTCTGCTATATCTTTCTTCATGCCAATCCACCAAAACTGTCTTTTCATGTTTTTGTACATTTTTGTACTGCCTGGGTGAATAGAATATCGTGATTTATGTGCCTCAGTCAAGAGATCTTTCTTTATTTCTTCATTCCGAGGTACACATAATCTTCCCTGAAATCTGATTGCCCCGTCTGCACTTTGAGTAAAACTCGGTGTGCCAATAAATTTTTGTAATTGCTGATCATTCAGTTGTGCTTGCACAATTCGCTCAACCATTGCAGACTGAATAGTTAGTTGGGCCAGAAATAAGTTTCTCCCTTTGCATATCGGAGAATACTCCACTACATCAGATGTCATTCTCCAAGTTTGGCGTAACTGGATTGCCATTAGCCTCTTCCTGCTGAGTGCATCTGCCACCACATTTACTTTTCCTGGGTGGTAATTCAAGGTGAAATCATAATCCTTCAAAAATTCAATCCACCGTCTTTGCCTTAAATTTAATTCTTTCTGAGAGAAAATATATTTTAAACTCTGATGATTTGTAAAAACTTCAAACTGCTCACCATACAAATAATGGCGCCAAATCTTCAGAGCATGTACCACCGCTGCCAACTCCAAATCATGTGTTGGATAATTCATTCATGGGTCTTTAATTGTCTAGATGCATAAGCTACTACTTTGCCATTCTGCATCAGGACACATCCTAGTCCTTTTCTAGAGGCATCTGTATATATCACAAATCCTCCTGACCCACAAGGTAAAGTAAGCACTGGGGCTGTTGTTAACCTTATTTTTAATTCCTGAAAACTCAATTCACATTTATCTGACCATTCAAAAGGAACTCCTTTCCTAGTCAATTTGGTCATAGGAGCTGCAATAGAAGAAAAACCTTCAATAAACCGGCGATAGTAACCGGGCAAGACCCAAAAAGTTCCTAATCTCACTGACATTCTTCGGCATTTCCCAATGCAAAACTGCCTCAACCTTAGCTGGATCAACAGACACTCCATCACCAGAGATGATATGCCCTAAGAATTGAACCTTATCCAACCAGAATTCACATTTACTGAATTTCGTATAGAGTTGATGTTTCCTTAATGTTTCCAACACAATTCTCAAATGTTCTTGATGAGTTTCAACAGTAGGAGAATAGATCAACACATCATCAATAAACACCACTACAAATGTATCCAGATATGGTTGAAAAACTCTGTTCATCAAATCCATAAATGCTGCTGGTGCATTAGTTAACCCAAATGGCATAACCAAAAATTCATAATGCCCATATCGTGTTCTGAAAGCAGTTTTTGAGATATCTTCTTCCTTATCCTTAGTTGGTGGTATCCAGATCTGAGATCAATCTTTGAAAATACTGTGGCAGTTCGTAGCTGATCAAATAAATCATCAATCCTTGGCAAAGGGTACTTATTCTTAATGGTCACTTGATTCAACTTCCTATAGTCAATGCATAGTCTAAGCGACCCATCTTTCTTTCTAACAAACAGAACAGGTGCGCCCCAAGGGAATACACTTGGTCGAATAAACCCCTTATCTAGCAATTCTTGCAATTGTTTCTTCAACTCTGCCAATTCGACTGGTGCCATTCTATAGGGAGGAATGGAAATGGGTAAAGTACCCGGTGAGAGTTCAATTGTGAACTCCACCTCTCGGTGTGGTGGCAAACCCGGAAGTTCATCAGGAAACACATCTGGAAATTCCCTGACAATATCAATATCTGAGGTGGTTTTCTTATTTTCATTAGAAGGAACAGCCACTATACTAGCCAAATAACATTGACATCCACTTCTAAGCAATTTCAAAGCTTTAAGTGCTGAAACCAGTGTTTTGCTAGAACGGTGCCTTGGACATTGATAGTGAAATGTCTGCTCCCCAGATTTTTGAAAAATTACTTTCTTTCCATGACAATCTAGAAGGGTAAAATTTGTATCTAACCAATCCATTCCCAAGATGACATCAAAATCAGTCATTTCCAGCAGATACACACATGCTGGCATAATCCTCCCCTGAATCATCACATCAATGCTAGGAATAACAGAAGTCGTTCTACCTATCTCCCCAGTTGGTGTGTTAATGGACATCTCATCAGTGTTCACAATTTATTTATCTTTCAATAATTCAGCAAATCCCAGAGAAATAAAAGAATGTGTAGCACCCGGATCAAATAAAACTTTTGCATGCATATTATCGATAAGAAGAATACCTTCAGCTACTGCATTGGCATCTCGGGTGTCTTCCCTTGTTAGTGCATATACTCTGGCTTGAACTCTCCGCTGCTGTTGTGGTTGCTGATCTTGTCTTGGCCTTGTGGGACAATCCCTTATCATATGCCCTGTCTGACCACATGAAAAATATTTACCTGCAGCCCGCCAACATTCATTACCTCTATGCTGCATCCCGCACTGTTGACAAGCTGGCATATTATCTCTCCTAACTGGTTGAACTCTCTCTGGAAAAGTCATCTTTGGCTTCTTATCTTTCCTCACAATTGAACCAAGATTACCCCTTTTTGCATTATCCCTTTGTCTTTCCACTAAGAATTCCTCATATTCAGTTTCTGCAATAAAAGCAGTCCTCAAAGCTGCTGCCATAGTCTGAGGCTCAAGGATTGCAACTCTACTTCTAATGTTACTTCTCAAACCTCTAACAAATTTCTTCACCCTTCTAAGCTCATCTGAACAAATATGAGGGACATACTTTTCTAATTCTGTAAATTTTACTTCATAATCAGCAACTGACATACCTCCTTGAGTCAGATTTAAAAATTCTACTTCTTTCCTGTCCTTCACATGCTGAGGGAGAAATTTTGCATGAAAGACATCAAGAAATTCATTCCAGCCAATCTCCGTCTCTCTATTTCTAAAAGTGGTTCTAAGTGCAGACCTCCACCACTCGTCCGCACGGTCCTTTAGCATAAATGTAGCTAATATCACCTTATCCTGCTCTGCACATCTAATGGCCGTAAAAATCTTCTCAATTTCTCTCACCCAGTTTTCCACAATCTCCGGGTGACTCTCCCCCTTAAAAGAAGGAGGACTCATATGTCTAAAATTTTCCATTAGGGTAGCGCCTGATGTCCTATTCGGTTATTCTTGCACACGGGTTTGTAACTGGGCTTGCATCATTGCATGAGTTTGGGCATGTAACTGCATAGTCTGCACTAACCCTTGAAAAGCTTGTGTGAAGCCTCCTAAATCTGGCACACCCTGAATAGGTAGCGCACCTTGCCCACCGGGAGCAAGCTCGCCATGAGTTGTTTCCCCGACAACTCCTTGTGATGTCCCATTTGAGGGCGCAGACTCCTCGGGAGAAATATTAACCTCAACCCTATCACTCCCTGCCATCTCCTGCGAGGGAGAACTAATCCGAATTAGTATGATTCTAGGTTTGATATCAATTTCAAAATAAATTCCTACGATCTTGTGTATGGTATATAAATTCAGATGGCTGCAAATAATTTCAAGCCTCACAACTTGGCTCTGATACCACTCTCTGTGGCGCCCCCTTCCCGCGATCCCGTATCGTGTCCTGGGACGTCACAGCGGATGTACGGAAGTGTTGTGGGCCAAGATTATTTGCAAGGCGTTAAAGGCCAAACCATCACATATTCCAAAAGAAACATAACCATACCATTTCCATAAGATAAAACACTCATAATTTACATCGTATACAGAGTTCTACATACTTAAAAGTCACATTTACATTCATTATTCAAAAGAAAACTAAATCTATTTATTCTGCGCGGCGGAAACCAGACTAAACCCTGGATCACCCTCCGACCTACTGTCCGTCGGAGTCGAGGTACACACTCGTCAATTTCCTGAAATGGTTAGGCAACAGATATGAGTCCACAGACTCAGTAGGCATCAAAACCAATCACATGCTTATCATATACTAAACTGTGCAAATCCATGATATATATAAAGCTAATCACAATTTCACTGAATTGTACATATACTATGAATGCGTAGGAAATATGAAGAGCAAAGTAATTTTCAGATTTATAAACAAATGCTTATAACAAATCTTATCTGACTTATATATATGGCATAATACATATCTTAGCTAAATCAGAGCTTATACAGATGAACTTATTTTCAGATCATATCAAAGTCATATATCAAATCTGAACTTCATATTATTTGACAGCATATATTGGACAGGCATCCCGTCACTAAAAGCAGTAGCAAACACATACCTAGGCATCCATACGTCGACATAAAGACAAAAGGTCTAAACGCTGGAGCCTGTCGGCCTTGATCAACCACGCAGGATCGGGAGTTAATACTCCACCATTCCCCAGATAATTTTCTTATTCTGGGTTCCGGATTTTTCAGAAGTCCGTTTGTCCTCGGAAATGGGCCTAATCCCGTAGCGGAAGCTAACTACGGTTTGTCGCCCCACACCTCCTTAAAGTGACACAGTCCATATGCTTAATCAAATTTTTATTCTTATTATGATGCTTATTACATAGTTGTCTCGATACTTAAAATTACCATTGAACTTTATAAAATAACTGGATCATATTTTAATATTATTAACTAAATATATATAACATTCGAAGAGATTAGAGTAGAGAGAGTAGAGAGAGAAAGTAGAGGGAGAAAGTAGAAAGAGATTAGAGAGAAATTAAAGAGAGATTAGAGAGAAAATAATATTTTTACAGAATGGTAACTAAATAAATAACTGATTCTAAACATAGATCATTGGGTTAAATAAATCAATGACTTAAATTACATTTCAAACAAAATCAAATCAAATAAATATAAATAACAAATAACATGCACTCGGTTTATCATGCCTACCTTTAGAACGGACTTCCGAATTGACTTTAGTATCTCACTCGAGCTCCCGTAAAAGTCCTTGCGTAGGAAAAGATAATTTCCCAGTCCCAGATGCGTAAAGAAGGGTGAAATTGTCCAAAATAGCTTCAAATCCTCCGTCCAAGTGTTTATTAATTATTTATATTATTCTGATGCTGTATTATCTTCTATTCTCCGTTTATTAATAAGAGAATGAGAGTGGGAAGTAAAGAGAAAAGTAGAGAGAGAAAGTAGAGAGAGAATTAGAGAGAGAAAGTAGAGAGAGATAGAGAGAGAAAGTGAAGAGAGAGTAGAGAAAGAAGTATAGAGAGTTATAAAAGTGAAAAAGTAGAGAGAGAATTTAGAGAGAGAAAGTAGAGAGAGAAAATAGAGAGAGAAGATAGAGAGAGAAAGTGAAGAGAGAGTAGAGAAGGAAGTATAGAGAGATATTTAAAGAGAAAAGATAGAGAGAGAAAATAGAAAGAGAATTTAGAGAGAGAAAGTAGAGAGAGAAAATAGAGAGAGAGAGAGAAAATAAAAAATAGAGAGAGAAAGTGGAGAGGGAGTAGAGAGAGAATAGAAAAGAGAAAATAAAAATATTTAAGAGAGAGAGAATAGAAAAGAGAAAATAAAAATATTTAAGAGAGAGAGAGAGAGAGAGAGAGAGGGGGGGTGAGAGAAGAGAAGAGTTGGAGGGGGAGAGGGGGGTGTTGGAGTGGAAGGGAAAGAGGGGGAGAGAGGGTATATATAGGGGGAGGGGAGGAGAAGATAAGAATGAGGGATATGAGAAGGAGAAGAAGGAGATAAGAAGATAAGGTTAAGGGGGAGGGATAAGAAGGAGGGAGAGGATCACGTGGGTGGGGTGGGGGGTAGATATTTTAGGATTTTTTTTGATTTTTTTTATATATATAAAAACTCTTAATAACATGAACTAGCTCATTCTATCTCATTTTTGTCCTTCCAAACGTCAAATTTTGAAAAAGTGTTCAACATAAAACTTGTAGATTTTTGAATTCTCTATCCAACGGGCCTAATATTGATCCTATTCTGACATTCCTATGAAAAGTTATATATTATTAAAGTGAGATAACTATTTAATTTACTTAATAAGGTTCGTTAAACAATACCGTTCAAGGTATTACACTTTAATTAAGGTAACATAAAATTTATATGGACTAACTATAAGATATTTAACTATCTATAAGTTTTGGACGAATTCGGGTGTTACAAATCTCTCCCCCTTAAACAAATTTCGTCCTCAAAATTTAAAGATTTACGTAATACGTACCGAATAGTTGTGGATATCTCTTCCTTATTTCATCTTCCATCTCCCAAGTAGCTTCTTCTGTTGAGGTACTTTTCCACAATACCTTCACCAATGAAATTGTCTTCATTCTCAGCACTTGTTCTTTCCGATCGAGAATGCGAACTGGCTTCTCCTCATATGTAAGATCCGGCTGAATTTTCAACTGTTCATGATTTATAACGTGTGATGAGTCTGGCATGTATTTTCTTAACATGGACACATGGAATGCATCATGAACTGCTGACAATGATGGTGGTAAAGCCAGCTGATATGCCACCTCTCCAATCCTTCTTAAGATTTCAAATGGTCCAACATACCTTGGACTGAGTTTACCTTTCTTGCCAAATCTCATTACTCCCCTAGTAGGCGAAACTTTCATAAATACGTGATCCCCGACAGTAAATTGTAGATCTCTCCTTCTTTGATCAGCATAGCTTTTCTGCCTACTCTGAGCTGTAAGTAATCTTTTTCTAATCAACTCAACCTTTTCTACACAATCCTGTACAATCTGTGGCCCAATCAATCTCCGCTCACCAACCTCATCCCAACAAATAGGTGACCTACACGGTCTACCATATAACGCTTCATATGGTGCCATTCCTATGCTTGCATGATGGTTGTTGTTATATGCAAACTCAATTAACTGTAAATGTTCATCCCAACTGCCTTTCCAGTCTAAACTGCACGCCCTCAATATATCTTCTAGTGTTTGAATGGTTCTCTCTGATTGTCCATCTGTTTGAGGGTGAAAAACTGAGCTAAATTTCAATTGTGTACCCAATGCTATCTGTAAACTCCTCCAAAATTTTACTGTAAACCTTGCATCCCTATCTGAAATAATAGACACAGGTACACCATGAAGTCTAACAATTTCTCTGATATACAAATTGACTAAATCCTCTAATGATTGTGTCTTTGTGATTGCCAGAAAGTGAGCTGACTTAGTAAGTCTGTCAACAATTACCCAAATAGAATCATGTTTTCTCTAGTCATTGGTAATCCCATCACAAAATCCATAGTGATATGCTCCCATTTCCACTGTGGAATTTCCATCAACTGTAATGGTCCTGCTGGTCTTTGATGCTCTGCCTTTACTTGTTGACAAGTAAGACATTTGCTGATAAAGTCTGCTATATCTTTCTTCATGCCAATCCACCAAAACTATCTTTTCATGTTTTTGTACATTTTTGTACTGCCTGGGTGAATAGAATATCGAGATTTATGTGCCTCAGTCAAGAGATCTTTCTTTATTTCTTCATTCCGAGGTACACATAATCTTCCCTGAAATCTGATTGCCCCGTCTGCACTTTGAGTAAAACTCGGTGTGCCAATAAATTTTTGTAATTGCTGATCATTCAGTTGTGCTTGCACAATTCGCTCAACCATTGCAGACTGAATAGTTAGTTGGGCCTAGAAATAAGTTTCTCCCTTTGCATATCGGAGAATACTCCACTACATCAGATGTCTTCTCCAAGTTTGGCGTAACTGGATTGCCATTAGCCTCTTCCTGCTGAGTGCATCTGCCACCACATTTACTTTTCCTGGGTGGTAATTCAAGGTGAAATCATAATCCTTCAAAAATTCAATCCACCGTCTTTGCCTTAAATTTAATTCTTTCTGAGAGAAAATATATTTTAAACTCTGATGGTCTGTAAAAACTTCAAACTGCTCACCATACAAATAATGGCGCCAAATCTTCAGAGCATGTACCACTGCTGCCAACTCCAAATCATGTGTTGGATAATTCATTTCATGGGTCTTTAATTGTCTGGATGCATAAGCTACTACTTTGCCATTCTGCATCAGGACACATCATAGTCCTTTTCTAGAGGCATCTGTATATATCACAAATCCTCCTGACCCACAAGGTAAAGTAAGCACTGGGGCTGTAGTTAACCTTATTTTTAATTCCTGAAAACTCATTTCACATTTATCTGACCATTCAAAAGGAACTCCTTTCTAGTCAATTTGGTCATAGGAGCTGCAATAGAAGAAAAACCTTCAATAAACCGGCGATAGTAACCGGCAAGACCCAAAAAGCTCCTAATCTCACTGACATTCTTCGGCCTTTCCCAATGCAAAACTGCCTCAACCTTAGCTGGATCAACAGACACTCCATCACCAGAGATGATATGCCCTAAGAAT
Source organism: Amorphophallus konjac (assembly GCA_022559845.1). Taxonomy (NCBI): domain Eukaryota; kingdom Viridiplantae; phylum Streptophyta; class Magnoliopsida; order Alismatales; family Araceae; genus Amorphophallus; species Amorphophallus konjac. Next base: position 40,924,405 of record CM040127.1, on the reverse strand, counting down.
TGAACCTTATCCAACCAGAATTCACATTTACTGAATTTCGCATAGAGTTGATGTTTCCTTAATGTTTCCAACACAATTCTCAAATGTTCTTGATGAGTTTCAACAGTAGGAGAATAGATCAACACATCATCAATAAACACCACTACAAATGTATCCAGATATGGTTGAAAAACTCTGTTCATCAAATCCATAAATGCTGCTGGTGCATTGGTTAACCCAAATGGCATAACCAAAAATTCATAATGCCCATATCGTGTTCTGAAAGCAGTTTTTGAAATATCTTCTTCCTTATCCTTAATTGGTGGTATCCAGATCTGAGATCAATCTTTGAAAATACTGTGGCAGTTCGTAGCTGATCAAATAAATCATCAATCCTTGGCAAAGGGTACTTATTCTTAATGGTCACTTGATTCAACTTCCTATAGTCAATGCATAGTCTAAGCGACCCATCTTTCTTTCTAACAAACAGAACAGGTGCGCCCCAAGGGGATACACTTGGTCGAATAAACCCCTTATCTAGCAATTCTTGCAATTGTTTCTTCAACTCTGCCAATTCGGCTGGTGCCATTCTATAGGGAGGAATGGAAATGGGTAAAGTACCCGGTGAGAGTTCAATAGTGAACTCCACCTCTCGGTGTGGTGGCAAACCCGGAAGTTCATCAGGAAACACATCTGGAAATTCCCTGACAATATCAATATCTGAGGTGGTTTTCTTATTTTCATTAGAAGGAACAGCCACTATACTAGCCAAATAACATTGACATCCACTTCTAAGCAATTTCAAAGCTTTAAGTGCTGAAACCAGTGTTTTACTAGAACGGTGCCTTGGACATTGATAGTGAAATGTCTGCTCCCCAGATTTTTGAAAAATTACTTTCTTTCCATGACAATCTAGAAGGGCAAAATTTGTATCTAACCAATCCATTCCCAAGATGACATCAAAATCAGTCATTTCCAGCAGATACACACATGCTGGCATAATCCTCCCCTGAATCACACATCAATGCTAGGAATAACAGAAGTCGTTCTAGCTATCTCCCCAGTTGGTGTGTTAATGGACATCTCATCAGTGTTCACAATTTGTTTATCTTTCAATAATTCAGCAAATCTCAGAGAAATAAAAGAATGTGTAGCACCCGGATCAAATAAAACTTTTGCATGCATATCATCGATAAGAAGAATACCTTCAGCTACTGCATTGGCATCTCGGGTGTCTTCCCTTGTTAGTGCATATACTCTGGCTTGAACTCTCCGCTGCTGTTGTGGTTGCTGATCTTGTCTTGGCCTTGTGGGACAATCCCTTATCATATGCCCTGTCTGACCACATGAAAAATATTTACCTGCAGCCCGCCAACATTCATTACCTCTATGCTGCATCCCGCACTGTTGACAAGCTGGCATATTATCTCTCCTAACTGGTTGAACTCTCTCTGGAAAAGTCATCTTTGGCTTCTTATCTTTCCTCACAATTGAACCAAGATTACCCCTTTTTGCATTATCCCTTTGTCTTTCCACTAAGAATTCCTCATACTCAGTTTCTGCAATAAAAGCAGTCCTCAAAGCTGCTGCCATAGTCTGAGGCTCAAGGATTGCAACTCTACTTCTAATGTTACTTCTCAAACCTCTAACAAATTTCTTCACCCTTCTAAGCTCATCTGAACAAATATTAGGGGCATACTTTTCTAATTCAGTAAATTTTACTTCATAATCGGCAACTGACATACCTCCTTGAGTCAAATTTACTTCACATGCTGAGGGAGAAATTTTGCATGAAAGACATCAAGAAATTCATTCCAGCCAATCTCCGTCTCTCTATCTCTAAAAGTGGTTCTAAGTGCAGACCTCCACCACTCGTCCGCACGGTCCTTTAGCATAAATGTAGCTAATATCACCTTATCCTGCTCTGCACATCTAATGGCCGTAAAAATCTTCTCAATTTCTCTCACCCAATTTTCCACAATCTCCGGGTGACTCTCCCCCTTAAAAGAAGGAGGACTCATATGTCTGAATTTCTCCATTAGGGTAGCGCCTGCTGTCCTATTCGGTTGTTCTTGCACACGGGTTTGTAACTGGGCTTGCATCATTGCATGAGTTTGGGCTTGTAACTGCATAGTCTGCACTAACCCTTGAAAAGCTTGTGTGAAGCCTCCTAAATCTGGCACACCCTGAATAGGTAGCGCACCTTGCCCACCGGGAGCAAGCTCGCCATGAGTTGTTTCCCCGACAACTCCTTGTGATGTCCCATTTGAGGGCGCAGACTCCTCGGGAGAAATATTAACCTCAACCCTATCACTCCCTGCCATCTCCTGCGAGGGAGAACTAATCCGAATTAGTATGATTCTAGGTTTGATATCAATTTCCAAAATAAATTCCTACGATCTTGTGATATGGTATATAAATTCATATGGTTGCAAATAATTTCAAGCCTCACAACTTGGCTCTGATACCACTCTCTGTGGCGCCCCCTTCCCGCGATCCCGTATCGTGTCCGGGGACGTCACAGCGGATGTACGGAAGTGTTGTGAGGCAAGATATTTGCAAGGCACTAAAGGCCAAACCATCACATATTCCAAAAGAAACATAACAATACCATTTTCCATAAGATAAAACACTCATAATTTACATCGTATACAGAGTTCTACATACTTAAAAGTCACATTTACATTCATTATTCAAAAGAAAACCAAATCTATTTATTCTACGCAGCGGAATCCAAATTCGACCCGGGATCATCCTCCGACCTACCGCCCGTCGGAGTCAAGACGCACACTGGTCAGTTTCCTGAAATGGTTAGGCAACGAAAGTGAGTCCAAAGACTCAGTAGGCATCAAAACCAATCACATGCTTATCATATACTAAACTGTGCAAATCCATGATATATACAAAGCTAATCACAATTTCACTGGATTGTACATATACTATGAATGCGAAAGAAATATAATAAGCAAATGCGTATAACAAATCTTATCTGACTTATGGCATAGTACATATCTTAGCTAAATCAGAGCTTATACAGATGAACTTATTTTTAGATCATATCAAAGTCATATATCAAATCTGAACTTCATATTATTTGACAGCATATATTGGACAGGCATCCCGTCACTAAAAGCAGTAGCAAACACATACCTAGGCATCCATACGTCGACATAAAGACAAAAGGTCTAAACGCTGGAGCCTGTCGGCCTTGATCAACCACGCAGGATCGGGAGTTAATACTCCACCATTCCCCAGATAATTTTCTTATTCTGGGTTCCGGATTTTTCAGAAGTCCGTTTGTCCTCGGAAATGGGCCTAATCCCGTAGCGGAAGCTAACTACGGTTTGTCGCCCCACACCTCCTTAAAGTGACACAGTCCATATGCTTAATCAAATTTTTATTCTTATTATGATGTTTATTACATAGTTGTCTCGATACTTAAAACTTGCCTTTATAAATCTGATCATATTTTAATATTATTAACTAAATATATATAACATTCGAAGAGATTAGAGTAGAGAGAGAGTAGAGAGAGAAAGTAGAGGGAGAAAGTAGAAGAGATTAGAGAGAAATTAGAGAGAGATTAGAGAGAAAATAATATTTTACAGAATGGTAACTAAATAAATAACTGATTCTAAATATAGATCATTAGGGTTAAATAAATCAATGACTTAAATTACATTTCAAAAAAATCAAATCAAAGAAATGTAAATAACAAATAACATGCACTCGGTTTATCATGCCTACCTTTAGATGGACTTCCGAATTGACTTTAGTATCTAACTCGAGCTCCCGTAAAAGTCCTTGCGTAGGAAAAGATAATTTTCCCGGTCCCAGATGTGTAACGAAGGGTGAAATTATCCAAAATAGCTTCAAATCCTCCGTTCAAGTGTTTATTAATTATTTGTATTATTCGGGAGCTGTATCATCTTCTCTTCTCCGTTTTTTAATAAGAGAATGAGAGTGGAAAGTAAAGAGAAAAAATAGAGAGAGAAATTAGAGAGAGAAGATAGAGAGAGAGAGAAAGTGAAGAGAGAGTAGAGAAAGAAGTATAGAGAGATATAAAAGTGAAAAAGTAGAGAGAGAATTTAGAGAGAGAAAGTAGAGAGAGAAAATAGAAAGAGAATTTAGAGAGCGAAAGTAGAGAGAGAAAATAGAGAGAGAGAAAGTAAAAAAATAGAGAGAGAAAGTGGAGAGAGAGTAGAGAGAGAATAGAAAAGAGAAAATAAAAATATTTAAGAGAGAGAATAGAAAAGAAAAAATAAAAATATTTGAGAGAGAGAGAGAGAGAGAGAGAGAGGGTGAGAGAAAAGAAGAGTTGGAGGGGGAGAGGGGGGTGTTGGAGTGGAAGGGAAAGAGGGGGAGAGGGGGTATATATAGGGGGAGGGGAGGAGAAGATAAGAATGAGGGATATGAGAAGGAGAAGAAGGACATAAGAAGATAAGGTTGAGGGGGAGGGATAAGAAGGAGGGAGAGGATCACGTGGGTGGGGTGGGGGGTAGATATTTTAGGATTTGTTTTGATTTTTTTTTATTTATATAAAAACTCTTAATAACATGAACTAGCTCATTCTATCTCATTTTTGTCCTTCCAAACGTCAAAATTTGAAAAGGTGTTCAACATGAAACTTGTAGATTTTTGAATTCTCTATCTAACGGGCCTAATATTGATCCTATTCTGACATTCCTATAAAAAGTTATATATTATTAAAGTGAGATAACTATTTAATTTACTTAATAAGGTTCGTTAAACAATACCGTTCAAGGTATTACACTTTAATTAAGGTAACATAAAATTTATATGGACTAACTATAAGATATTTAACTATCTATAAGTTTTGGACGGATTCGGGTGTTACAGTAGCAATGGAGAGGGAAGGAAAAGAGGAACGAGGAATGGATTACTGGGTAATACGAGAAAAGTGGTGGAAAGTGTGACTTGCAAGAAACATTCTGGTGGAACACAAAGAAGGTAGACTTATTAGACTCCCGTACGTGGCGGAGATAGGGGTCCGAAGACCCTCTCGCGCAAACTAACCCTTTCCCGATAAGCGTGACTTACTGTTCCGCGAGTAACTTTTCATATACCGAGGAGTCTGAGAACCTACGTAATAGAATTTGAGAGACACGTAGACTCGGAATTTGTAACGATATGCCACTAATCAGACAATTATAAGAACAATATGAGCAAAAATATACCACCGCAGGATATTGGTCTTTACGGAGTTTTAACAGCAATATAGCAATATCAGCAGTAATGAATGTGTGTACATATATAGAAACCACCGCGAGACATTGGCCTTACGGGATTTTTACTGCAATATAAGTAATAAATATAAGTATATACATAAGACCGCCGCGAGGTATTACTCTCCGCAAGGTTTAGACAGAAATTAAAGTAATAAAATGACAGAATGAAAAGGCTTCGCGAGGAATTACTTCCGTCACGTACACCTTCGCGAGGAATTACTTCCGTCGCAGGGACCTCCGCGAGGAATTACTTTCGTCCACGGGGGTTTAAACAAAAGGAAAAAAGTGACAGAAAAGAAAGGGGGAGGGGGGTGTGATCTCCAGGGGTTGAGAACCCCACATGAAGTGTTCTGATCGCGTTCGCTATAGGAGCGGGAGCAGTGCGTGTCTTCTCTTCCTCTTCTGTCGGCCGGTCGATGAAGAGGGCTTCCTTCGGTTACCCTTGCAAAACACTGCAGACGAAACAAATGGACAGTGAATTAGAATGAAAGTAGTGTAGTACCGGTCCCCTGATATGAAAATAGCAGAGTCATGTTCGAACGCGCACCTGGTTGGTGTTGTTTGAAACCCCTTTTAGATACCAAGATAGGCAGATGACATGATGAATAACCAAATGAAGATCTCTCAAGGAGAGACATGCAATATAGACAACAAATGATGCATGCATATGCGACTAACTGAACGAAAATAAGACAACAAGGAGGGGGAGAAAACTTATTCAGAGGTGGATGATGGGCTTTGGATGAGCTTCTTCAGCAAGGTAAGGATGAAACAGGCACGCGGCACAGCAGAACGGCTTTCCTAGTGCACTCGACCGCCCAGGGAACTCGACCTTCTTTGTTTCACGGACTTCAACATCGACCGGACCGGAGCATCTCTTTCCATTCCGTACGGACACATACAAGCACTTACACACGCACCTGCAAGAACACTCACGCAAATATATGTATATATTTATATACAAATATACACATCTATATACACAAATACTTATGTGAATATATATATAGATATATGTATAAAGTGGAGAGGAAGAGAGGAAGGAAGGGGAGGAAAACTTTCCCTCCTTTTTTTAGATGCTTTTTATATTTTAATTTTTTTTGCTTTTTTTAAAAGAAAGATACATAAAATAAATAATAAGAGAATAGAATGCAATGGAGTAAAGCAATTACAACCACAAAATATTATACATAGATAGGTGGGAAGGAGAGCAAATAAAATAAAATAAAATAAATAAATAAATAAGAAGAAACAGAGAGAGATCGTGAAAGAGGGGGATTGAGAGAGAGAGTAAAAGAGAGAGATCGGGTGGGGAGAAAGGGACGAGTTGAGACAGAGGGGGAGGAAAAATAATAATAATAAAAGAAAAGAAAAGAGAGAGTGTGGGAAAGACAGAAGAAAGAGAGAGAGAGAGAGCGTGATAGGGAGAGAGAAGAAGATCCCGACGGGAGGAAGAGAGAGGGAGAAAAAAGAAGAAAAAAAAATAAATGTGAGAGAGAGATAGAGAGCGGCGAGAGAAAGAGAGGAAGAGGGAGAGAGATGTGAGACGGGAGGAGAGAGAGAGAGATGCGAGAGAGGTATCGCGGCGAGAGGAAGAGAGAGGAGGAGAGGGGGAGAGAGAAGAGAGAAATGGGATGAGAGGAGAAGAGAGAGGAGGAGGGAGAGAGCGGGAGAGGGAGAGAGGGAGAGGAGGAGAGAGAGACAGAAGAGAGGGAGAGGAAGAGAGAGAGGGGGGTGCGGCGAGGAGCTCGCCGCGGGAGGCTGGCGGCAAGAGAGAAAAGGAGAGAGGGAGAGAAAGAGAGATCGCGGGGGAGGGAAGAGAAAGGGAGAGAGGGAGAGAGAAAGAACGCGGGGGAGGGAGAGAGAGAGAACGTGGGGGAGAGAGAGAGAACAGAGAGAGGGAGAGAGAGACGGAGGGGGAGCGGTAGGGAGAGAGAGAGAAAAGAGAGAGGGAGAGAGAGACGGAGGGGGAGCGGTAGGGAGAGAGAGAGAGCGACTGGGAGAGGGAGAGGGAGAGAAACAGAAGAGAGGGAGAGGAGGAGAGAGTGGGGGGTGCGGCGAGGGAGGAAGAAAGAGAAGGAGAGGGAGAGACGGTCGCGGCGGGGGCGATGTTGGTGGCGCGCGTGCAGTAGTGGCAGCGGTGGCTGGTTGGCGTCCGGCGGTGGTTGGTGGCCGGCTGGCGTGGATGGCCGAGCGACAACGGAGGAGGGGCGGTAGCGGCGGCAGACGGCGTCCGGAGTGGGAGCGGCGAGGGGGGTTCGCACGGTGACGTCGGTGGAGAGATGCTTGGAGGTGGACTCGCAGTGGCACGGTGGCGTCGGTGTGGCAGCGGCGGTTGCGTGGGGATGCTGGTGGCAAGAGGCTTCACGGTGACGGTGTTGGGAGGAAGCCGGTGGAGGTGGAGCTCGCGGACGGTGGCAATCGGCTGGGGACGTGGATGGAATGGCTGTGGAGGAGTGGGCTTGGAGGGGGAATACGTGAGTATGCAGAGGAGGAAGATGGGAGAGAGGATGAGTGGCTGTGCTGTCGCCCGGGGTTCTGTCGAGGGGGTGGCAGTGGCGGTAGTATCATGGGCAAGAGAGGGAGAGGGGGAGTGGAAGGACGATGGCAGTGGGAGAGGAGATGGGGTCCGTGTCTATGTGTGTCGTGTGTGTGCAGTGAGAGTGAGGGTGTGTGCAATGAGAGGGGTGTGGGTGTGTGTGCAGTGGCGTGAGAACAGTGAGTGAGGGTGTGTGCAGTGAGAGGGGTGTGGGTGTGTGTCGTGTGTGTGTAGTGGAGTGAGAACAGTGAGTGGGGTGTGGGTGTGTGCAGCGAGAGTGAGGGTAAGAACAGTTAGAAGGGGGTTACGTGAGAGAGAGAGGGGGAAGAAAATAGAGAGAGAGAGAGAGAGAGAGAGATACGTGAGGATGTAACGTAGTCAATGTATAGACACAATGTATAGACTTTGAGAGGTAGTCAATAGAGAAAGAGACGTGACGATGATTAGGAGGAAACCAATGTATAGACTTTGAGAGGATGTACAGACTTTGTGAAGTCAATATATAGACTTTGAACTTTGTAACGTAGGTAAAGATAGGAACGTATAGACTTGGAGGAAGCCAATGCATAGACTTTGAGAGGATGTACAGACTTGGTGAAGCCAATGTATATAGGGGTGAGCATTATTCGGGTTCAACCCGAAAACCAAACCGAACCGAATGATTTGGTTCGGTTTGGTTTGGGTTGAAATTTAAAAAATTTTGGTTTGGGTTCAAACCGAACCGTATTAAAAAATTTGATTTGGTTTGGTTTTGAAGTTCAAGAAACCGAACAAAACCAAACCGAACCGAATAACCCGAATTTAAGAATATTTTTATCAAATTAATATAAATGTATATGTAACTATAAATCCGAATTTAAAAAGTCCAATTCTCACCATTCTAATGGGGTTTCTAACTTTATGAAATTGGTTTCAAATCACCTTCTATTTTACTGTAACCGAACTTCTTAATTTCTTATGTGAAAATATTATGGAGCTTGTTCTTACAAGTTATAACTTTATATGTTATTTTTTTTATATTTACTTTATTTGGTAGAAATTATTTTACCATACCTTTCTCTAATGTTGTTTGAATCCAATCTAATTTGTAAAATGGGAGATGGATATGGTTCAAATCGAACCAAACCGAACCAAACCGAATTAATTCGGTTTGGTTTGGTTTGGTTTCAAATTAGTTTGGTTTGGTTTGGTTCGAGTTGAAGCCTTAATTCGGTTCGGTTTGGTTTGAGAAAAATTTTCTTCAAACCAAACCAAACCAAACCGTGCCCACCCATAAATGTATAGACTCTGAGGAAGCCAATGTATAGACTTTGAACTTTGTAACTTAGGTGAAGATAGGAACGTATAGACTTTGAGGAAACCAATGCATAGACTTTGAGAGGATGTACAGACTTGGTGAAGCCAATGTATAGACTTTGAGGAAGCCAATGTATAGACTTTGAGGGGATGTACAGGCTTGGTGAAGCCAATGTATAGACTTTGAGGAAGCCAATGTATAGACTTTGGAGGTGGATGTATAGACTTTGGAGGTGGATGTATAGACTTGGAGTGGATGTATAGACTTTGAAAATGGATGTATAGACTTGGAAGGAATGTGTAGACTTGGAATGAATGTATAGACTTTGGAAATGGATGTATAGACGATGTATAGACTTGGAAGGAATGTGTAGACTTTGAGGATGTAACGTAGGTAGAGATAGGAATGTACAGATTTTGTGAAGCCAATGTATAGACTTCGAACGTACAGACTTGCTGCAACGTATAGACTTGAACGTACAGACTTGCTGCAACGTACAGACTTTGGACGTACAGACTTGCTGCAACATACAGACTTGCTGCAACGTATAGACTCGAACGTACAGACTTGCTGCAACGTACAGACATGAACGTACAGACTTGCTGTACAGACTCGAACGTACAGACTTGCTGCAACGTATAGACTTGAACGTACAGACTTGCTGCAACGTACAGACTTTGGACGTACAGACTTGCTGCAACGTACAGACTTGAACGTATAGACTTGCTGCAACATATAGACTTGAACGTACAGACTTGCTGCAACGTACATACTTGAATGTACAGACTTGTTGCAACGTATAGACTTGCTATGCATAGACTTTAAAGAGAAGAATGTACAGGCTTGAGTTGATACAACTGAAGAATATATAGACTTGCTATGAAGATGCACGAACCTTGTTATATACATATGCTCAGACCAACAATGTGCTCAGACCATGAATGCATGTTTCACCATTATTCAACTTCGTCAGAAAATTGAAGACCATTTAACAAATTCGACCGGGAGGGCCGCTTTGGGGCATCATAATATAATACGAGATCTACTCGCCACAATGTCAAAATTGGCGTGTCTACAAACATCTAACGCACCCAGTCAGTCGTCTCAGGTATACGAACAGACTTACACAGTAGAAAGTAAGTTGAAAAATTATCTAACTAGGCTTCTGTTTCTCAGGCATCTAGAGGGATACAACATGCAGCAGGTAAGCCGCCCCCTGCTCCACAGAAGAAAAAATCATCATGGATCACATTATTCAGCATCAAAAAGGACAAGGGACCACCATTAAATCCGATAGATATTGTAGACATGGAGACATTAGATCCCAATGCAGATGACGACACTCCCGAGCCCTCTGGTGAGCCTCGCATCAGTGGGAGTCATGACTCTGGTGATGATAGTACACCGACATGGTCTTCATCCCATGGAGGTGGCGGTTCTCAAGGTGGCCAACGGAGTCGTCGTGAGGATACTAGTGCTGGTGGCAGAGAGTACAGCAGTGGGCATAGTAGAGGTCGTGGGGGCCGTGTGGACGCACTAAAATTCGCTTGTTCAGGTGGTTCGTCTATTAAGTGCGTGGGCGTGCCAGTCACAAAGTGACGATTTGTTCGGGCTTCGTGGAAGCCCATGGTGCGCTTGATCTGACTTCGGCAGATGATTGTGTAGTTCGTGTCGGGACCAAAACCCGTCGCGCCATAAAGGTCACGGCGTCATTTACATCCCCCATACGAGGGAACACCCTTGATTAATCGCCGAGAATCAGGACCTCATGGCCAAGAAATTAATTGCACGAAAGGTCTATTAGGAAGCATCGAAACCCCCGTATGAGGGTAAGAAGAATACATTCGCGATCATGTCGGTCGTGTACTGACCATTTAATGTTCAGACGAATGTCCGGCTCGAGAAAATCGCGGTTGTCACGGGAAAACTGGAACGCATGTATGCCGAGGTACGGTAAATTTATTGTTCGGAAGAGCGGAAAACGTTCAGCTGAGCCTCGGTTGGAGTGGTCAAAAACCAGTAAATCCGTTGGCCCGGTGCAAGAGCAAGCTGCGACCATACTACGGTGCCCCCCCCCCCCCCCCGCAGTCGAAACAAGACTTGCATGAGCGTCATTAATATTTCCGGTGCCAAGGGGCAACGAGGGATATCCCTTGAATCGGCTGAAAAGCCCTATGTCTAGGGAAGCGGACGTTCGAAACGTGTCGGTCATTCGGGAGACTGTTTAATATTCAGACGGGTGTCCGGCTTGAGAGTATCATAATCGTCGCAGGAGGACCTGGAACATATGTATGCTGTGATACGGCAAATACATTACTTCGAGACACTGAAAATATTCGGTTAAATCTCGATTAGTGTAGCAGGAAACTAGCGAATTTATTGGCCCGGTGCGAGATCGAGTCGGGATCATACCGGGGGTGCCTCCCACGGTCCAAACGGGGCTTGCATGGGCATCATTAATGTTCCCGGTGCCGGAGGGCAACGGGGAAGAGTCCCGTGACTAGATTCCAAAACCAAAACATGTTCGAGGGAAGCGAGCTATAGGCCGAGGGTGTGGGTCAGACAATGACCATAATCGGGACGGATCCGAGGTCCAAGCACAGCCCACAAAGGCCTTATTGATATTCCCGTATATAGGGTCCAGGGATGACAGGAGCCATCTCGTTCTATTCAGATTTCTGTCGGTCACTTGCGGACCACTTGATATTCGGACAAGGGTCCATATTGAAGGTGCGACGTTGATAGGAACAACCCCGTACAAGTGTATGCCGAGTTTACGGCAATTTCAATGAAAGGGCGGGAACGAATCCCGATAGGGTGAATCCAATTTGACGAGCTATCGGCCCAGAGCAATGCTGGGTCATGACCACGTCGGGGTAGGACCTGTCGGCCATGTTGGTTGTTCACGGGTCTTTTCATGTTCAGACACAGGTCCGTGATAGAAACGCGGCGAAAATCGAGGCGAACCCGTTCAAATGTTTGCCGAATGTGCGGTAATTTTTAGTAGTGGCTCGGAGGGGATCCGGCCCGAGGAACGAGTCCGGTCTGAATGGAATGTCGGCCCAAGACTAGGTCGGGACCTGGCCATGTCGGGATAATTCCCAAGACTCAGGCCCAACTTAGAAGGGCGGCATTGTTGTTCCTTCAGCATCGGGTCACGGGAGAGACGGGGCTGCAACATAGATTTTACCATTTTCTTTATCTGGGCTTTAAATTATGTGCATATATATTTTATTGCTTATTTCCCTTTTATGTATTTATTCTGGATGATTTCTCCATTTTGTTTATTATTATTACTATTATATTTTCCCTTTCCTTTTTTTACTATTATTATTATTATTTCACATTTTTTGTTTATTTCTCATATATATATATATATTCAGGTTTATTTATTTATCATAATTTTTATTAATTTATTATCATTATTATCATTATCATTATCATGACATATTTATATATGTTTATATATATTTATTTTGGAAGGAAAAGTGGACCGTTGGGGGCAAAAAGGGGTGTACCGGCGAAGGCAGGGAGAGCGTGCCGGAGAGGAGCTGGGAGAGTGTGCCGGTGAAGGGGCAGGCTGGCGTGCCGCTGAAAGGCTGAAGTCTACCCATTAGCCGGTCGCTGCGACATAAAGTCCGTACATTCATCAGCCCAAAGTCTATACGTTGTCTACTCAACCAGCACACAAAGTCTATACGTTCTTCAGCTCAAAGTTTGTACATCGGCTGCATTCATCAGCTCGAAGTATATACATTGGCTACATTCATCAGCTTGAAGTCTATGCGTTGGCCAGCTCAAAGTCTGTACATTGGCCAGCTCAAAGTCGGTACATTGGTTGGGTTCATCAGCTCAAAGTCTACACATTGGCCAGCCCAAAGTCTGTACGTTGACCAGCTCAAAGTCTATACATTGCAGCTCAAAGTCTATACATTACAGCTCAAAGTCTATACATTGGAGCTCAAAGTCTATACATTGACCAGCCCAAAGTCTGTACGTTGGCCAGCTCAAAGTCTATACATTACAGCTCAAAGTCTATACATTGGAGCTCAAAGTCTATACATTGGCCAGCCCAAAGTCTGTACGTTGGCCAGCCCAAAGTCTGTACGTTGGCCAGCTCAAAGTCTATACATTGCAGTTGAAAGTCTGTACATTGCAGCTCAAAGTCCATACGTTGACCAACTCAAAGTCTGTACACTGCAGCTCAAAGTCCATACATTGGCCAGCCTAAAGTCTATACATTGGCCAGCTCAAAGTCTATACATTACAGTTCAAAGTCTGTACATTGGCCAGCCCAAAGTCTGTACGTTGGCCAGCCCAAAGTCTGTACGTTGGCCAGCTCAAAGTCTGTACGTTGCAGCTCAAAGTCTATACATTGCAGCTCAAAGTCCATACATTTTCTAACATAAAGTCTGTACGTTGGCTAGCTCAAAGTCTATACATTACAGTTCAAAGTCTATACATTGCTTGTTGCTATGTTCGTGCATCAATCTAAAGTCTATACATTGTGTTCCACTTCGGAGGGTGAGAGGAGTGTGCCGCTGAAGGGCCGAGAAGGTGTGTCGTTGAAGGGTTGTTAGAGCGTACCGCTGAAGGAAGGTCAGAGGTGTACCGGCCAACGAGGGTGGAGGGCATACCGGTGAAGGCTGGGACAGACGTGCCGATGAAGGCCCACTCCTCTGTTACTTATTTTTAAGGCTTTTCTTTTCTTCTTCTCTTTGATTTTTACGTAGTTTTATACAAATCTTTTCTCCTTCTTCTTGCAATCTGTTGCTGCTCTATTTATTTGTTGCTTTTGTTGTCTTTTGGTGTGTATTTATTATCCCATTTGTTTGTTGCATCATTTTGCCTTTTAACGTCTTATTATTTTCTAACAAAAATTCGGCAGCATCTCCCATTGACCCAAGCGTAAGGGAGATACAGGGAACGCGCCCACATAGAGTGGCGGAACCCGACAACTGGAGGTGGGCGCCCGAAGGCGGCAACACCTTTAATAAAACTTCGGGAAACCTAGAAGAAACGACGGATGGGGGACTCGTCTGGGACTGGCTGGGGGTGCACTGGGCAAAAGAAAAGGATTGGAGGGTGTGCCGGGCAGGGAGCTAGAAGGGTGTGCCGTTGAAGGCCCGCTAGGGGCGTGCCGACGAAGAGCGGCCAAAGGTGTGCCGCTGAGGGCCAAATGAAGTGTGCCGGCGAAGGGCTGCTGAAGGCATGCCGCTGAGGGCCAAATGAAGCATGCCGGCGAAGAGCTACTGAAGGTGTGCCGCTGAGGGCCAAATGAAGCGTGCCGGCGAAGGCCGCTGAAGGTGTATCAGTGAGGGGCTTAGCCAGGACGCACGGCTGGAAGCTAGGGAGGCTGGGCGAAAGGATGAAGACTGAGGGTTAGCCAGGTGGGCTAGGGATTGAAGAAAGGGGGAAGGCCATGGAGGGCGTCAGTGGCAGGATGTTCAAGGGAAGAAGAGGGAGGCCTCTCCCTCTAGGTAAACGGCTGAGGTTGGAGGCCAGGAAGGAGGGCATCGAGCTCACGAAGCCCCGAGAGAACAGAAGGATAAACTCCCTTGGGCCGAAGACTAGGCGTAAGGCCATGGATCGTGCGGGGGAACGATACCGACATGGAGACTCCAAGACACCGGAGAAGGAGAGAAAGTGAACAACATACCATGCACACTGGCGCAAACCAACGGAAGCAACAAGAAACCCTAGAAGGGTGATCTTTATTCACGAAGAGGAACGACCACGGCCAGCCACATACATTGCAAAGCACATTCGTGCTGACACTACGGACAGGGGAGGGAAGGAGATCATGAAAATAAAAAAAAAAGAAGGAAATGGGGGGAGTGTTGGGGCCGGACAAGGGTGACTACTTCATGCTCTTCCCCACTTCCCCGTTACATGAAGCCTCTCTCTCTCTCTCTTTCTTTTCTTTGCCTGGTGGTTGTCGGAAGACTCCACGCCCTCGCCCTCGCCCTTCTCTTCTCTCTTCTCCTTCTTCGCGTAGGTGGCTTTTTCTGTTCGTCTCTTCTCCTCCTTCCTCTTCTCCTCGTCTGTCTGTCCCCCTTCTCTTCGCCGGAATGAGAGTGGTTTTATACTCCCAGCAGCGGGAGCCCTCGAGCACGGCAGTCGGAGGCGGGAAGCGGCTAGTCATGATGGGGTTTGACTTCCCCCGTCCTGGACGTCAGGGGACTAGCCTGCGTGGCCCAACCTCTGGTTGACACCTCGGATGGCTCACTGCGCGCCAAGGATACGTAGGGCATGGGCGTCACGTCATTCGGACGTTGAAACACCTTCACGCTGTGCCGCTGGCGGGCTCAATAAGTGTGCCGCATGAGGGCCAAAAAGGCGTGCCGCTGAAGGCCCAAATGGGCGTGCCGCTGAAGGCCCAAATGGGCGTGCCGCTGAAGCCCCAAATAGTGTGCCGTTGAAGGCCTAAAATAGTGTGCCGTTGAAGGCTTGAAATAGTGTGCCGTTGAAGGCTTGAAATAGTGTGCCGTTGAAGGCTTGCAGGGTGTGCCGTTGAAAGGGCACAAGGGCGTGCCGCTGAAGGCCCAGGGGTGTACCGCTGGAGGGCCAAAAGGCTGTGCCGCTGAAGGACTAAAATGGGCAGTTCTGAGCCCATTGTGAATACGAGTTGTGGCCCATTTAATTTTCTTCGAGGCCCATGGATTGTGGGGGCTCTTGGTGGTTGATTTCTCTTCACTGTCGTGACTCCGGAGACGACTTCACGACAGTGTGCATATTTAGGGAGTCCGGATGACCAGTCCCTCCGGGGCTTCTTCACTCTGTGCCGTTATTAATGCTGGGCTGAGCTGGATATCTATGCGTGCAATTTTTGGTGTCCACAGGCCGTCAACATGGCGCATGGACAGAGGAACAGCACTTCACACATGCCATGCAAGATGAGGACCACGGTGCTCCACCGGCAGGGACGAGGCGGGCAGCTGATCATTGGGATCCATACTATGGAAGTTCGGTTGCAGATAGTACCAGCTATCAAGGCATGTTGTCTGATTTTGAGAGGATGAGCACACATGACTCCCAGGGATCTGGAAGCTCGTATGGACAGTCATGGCCGCAGCAGCCGATGTATCATGGCGACTCAGATAGCAGTAGTTCATTTTTCCCATCGTATCCATATCCTTATGCCGCAGCTGCGCCAGTAGAGGTCGTGTACGCACAAGGTTCGCAGCAGTATGAATACTACGTACGCATGTATTGGGAGAACTATTCAGGTTCAATGCGCTATGAAGACTATCTGTCCTATCTGCGGAACACTTTTAATGTCAGATTGTTTGGAGATGGGCACTGGCCAAATTTGGGTCCATACTCTTAATGAGTATGTATCATTTGGTTATATTTATAACTAACTAATAATTAATTGTAAATTTCTTCATATCTTGAGTTCTGTACTTATCATTGAAATTACTAATGTAAATTTTTACATCATTTGCAGGTCATCATGGACGGACGGCGTCACCCTGCGTGGGAGCATGGATACTCTGTTGAGGGTGATGGACATGTGCACTGTAGATACTGCGAACATCGCGTCACCGGCATACACAGATTTGCAGAGCACCTTGCAGGAGTGGGACGCGATGTTCGTGCATGGGACCGAGTTCCGGGAGATGTCCGACATTCCTTTCGGACACAGTTACAGGATAGATACGGTTCTCGTAGCACATCTAGGGCATCTTCTTCTACATCCCGAGTACCCCCACCACGAGCACAGGGCGGAGCAGGATCTTCCTCCACGTCCAGAGTTCGAGCTGCACCAACACCAGTCGCACATGATAGAATTGAAGCTATAGATGTAGTGATGACTTTTTTTACAGATTTTCTGTACCCTCCACCGCAGCACACGACCCGTCATTTGTGCAGATGGTTTCATATTTTCAATCCCACCCACATGTACATCCACCCACTATGATAGAGTTAGATTATACGGGTGATCAGTCTCATGTATCTGATGATGAGTTTTGGGATTCGGGTTTCACTGATGACGAAGATTAGTGAGTTTTGGGATTCGAGCATCACAGATGAGGAGGATGAGTGAGTTTTTATATTTTATACTTCATGAATGAATGTCATTATTATGTCACTGTTTACTTTAACATATTAAGTAATTTAAATAATTTTTTTATGTATTATATATAATATGATGTTTAATTAAGCGGTGTAATATGTTATTTTTATATAATTATTATGGATCTATTATCATAAAAAAAACTCTACATTCTAATATTTTTAAATATATATCACATTTAATCTGTAAATAAAATTTTCTTTAAAAATTTAAAAAAAAATCGCGCGCCGAGAGCCCGAGAGAGCGGACCGGGTCGCTGTGCGACCCGGCCGACCCGACCCGACCCGCGTCGAGACCAGGTCGACCGGGTCGACAAACCCTGCATCTAAGCATGACATTGTTGTTTACTTCTCCTTAAATTGAACTAAATGATATATACACGCTTCATTCTACAAAAGACATCAAACTTTAAGAGTAATTTTGCACCAATGTTCATTTAAGAGATTATTTTTAAGAATACCAAAATAAAGATGGCAAAGTTATAATTGTTGAAATAATGGGTTTTTTTATAATTTTACTTTTATTTTCTTGTTGTTAGTCTGTATACTCCCATATTAGAAATAGTATTTCACTTTTTATCCCTCTAAGTTCTAACACCGTCACAGTGAACAAAATATTTCATTGAACATGTAAAATAAAAAAATTTAGAGGAGTGTACAAGTTAATATGAAAAATTATAAGTGTGTATATGTCATTATCTTAATTATGTGATAACATTAAACGATAGTCGATTAGTCTTTTTTTCTTAACTTATTTAAAATTTAATTTAAATAAATGTTACATATGACAATATGAAGAATGTAAGAGTATATAAGATTTTAGACACGAGTATCACTATTTTAAATTCCCGGATATAAAAAAAAAGAGTATATAAGATTTTGGTGTAAGTATATAATTATCTTAGAAAGAAAAGTCACTCTGTCAACATTCCTCGTATTAACGTAGAGGGATCAGGGTTTGCCGACCCGTCCGACCCGGCCGACCCGGTCTCGGCGCGGGACGGGTCGGGTGGGTCGCACAGCAACCCGGTCCGCCTCATTGGACTCGCGACGCGTAATTTTTTTATTTTTTTTAAAATTTATAATAAATTTATTTTGAAAGATTAAATGTTATATATATTTAAAAATATTAGAATGTAGAGTTTATTTAAGATAATAGATCCATACTAAATTATACATAATTAATTATATAAACATTACATATTACACCGCTTAATTAAACATCATATTATATATAATACATAAAAATTTATTTCAATTACTAAATATATAAAAGTAAACAGTGACATAATAATGACATTCATTCATGAAGTATAAAACACAAAAATTCACTAATCCTCGTCCATTTGTGAAACCCGAATCCCAAAACTCACTCATCCTCCTCATCTGTGTAACCCGAATCCCAAAACTCATCATCAGATACATGAGACTGATCACCCGTATAATCTAACTCTATCCTAGTGGGTGGAGGTACATGTGGGTGGGACTGAAAATATGTAACCATCTGCACAAATGATGGGTCGTGTGCTGCAGTGGAGGGTACATGAAAATCTGTAAAAAAAGTCCTAACTACATCTATAGCTTCAATTCTATCATGTGCGACTGGTCCTGGTGCTGGTGCTGGTGCTGGTGCTGCTCGAACTCTAGACGTGGAGGAAGATCCTGCTCCGCCCTGTGCTCGTGGTGGAGGTACCCGGGAGGTATAAGAAGATGTCCTCGGTGTGCTACGAGAACCGTATCTATCCTGTAACTGTGCCCGAAAGGAATGTCGGACATCTCCCGGAACTCGGTCGCATGCACGAACATCGCGTCCCACTCCCGCAAGGTGCTCCGCAAACCTGTGTATGCCGGTGACGCGATGTTCGCAGTATCTACAGTGCACATGTCCATCACCCTCAATAGAGTATCCATGCTCCCACGCAGGGTGACGCCGTCCGTCCATGATGACCTGCAAATGATGTAAAAGTTTACATTAGTGATTTCAATGACAAGTACATAACTCTATATATGAAGAAATCTGCAATTAATTATTAATTAGTTATAAATGTAACCAAATGATACATACTAATAAAGACTATGGACCCAAACTGGGCCAGTGCCCATCTCCAAACAATCTGACATTAAATGTGGTCCGCAGATAAGACAGATAGTCTTCATAGCGCATTGAACCTGAATAGTTCTCCCAGTACATGCGTACGTAGTATTCATACTCCTGCGAACCTTGTGCGTACACGACCTCTACTGACGTAGCTGTGGCATAAGGATATGGATACGATGGAAAAAATGAACTACTGTTATCTGAGTCGCCATGATACATCGGCTGCTGCGGCCATGACCGTCCATACGAGCTTCCAGATCCCTAGGAGTCATGTGTGCTCATCCTCTCAAAATCAGACAACATGTCTTGATAGCTGGTACTGTCTGCAACCGAACTTCCATAGTAGGGATCCCAATGATCAGCTGCCCGTCTCGTCCCTGCCGGTGGAGCACCGTGGTCCTCATCTTGCGTGGCATGTGTGAAGTGCTGCTCTTCTGTCCATGTGCCATATTGACGGCCCCCACGACCTCTACTATGACCACTGCTGTACTCTCTGCCACCAGCACTAGTATTCTGACGAGGACTCCGTTGGTCACCTTGAGAACCACCACCTCCATGGGATGAAGACCCTGTCGGTGTACTCTCAGCATCGGAGTCATGACTCCCACTAATGCGGGGCTGAACAGAAGGCTCGGGAGTGTCGTCATCTGCATTGGGATCTAATGTCTCCATGTCTGCAAAATCTATCGGATTTAATGGTGGTCCCTTGTCCTTCTTGCTAGTGAATAATGTGGTCCATGATGATTTTTTCTTCTGTGGAGCAGGGGGCGGCTTACATGCTGCATGTTGTGTCCCTCTAGATGCCTGAGAAGCAGAAGCCTGTTTAGATAATTTTTCAATTTACTTTCTATTGTGTAAGTCTGTACGTATACCTGAGAAGACTGATTGGGTGCCTTAGCCTTAGATGTTGAGCGTCGGGGCGCAGCAGACTGAGATGGTTGTTTCGATGCTACCGAAGACTACACAATTGAAAGAAGAATATATTCAATTACCAATGAATTATATATTAACAAATGTAGAAATGACAATATAATTTCACCTCTCTAAATGAGGAACTCCCCCTAGCCTCTCTTGAAGTGGATAACCTTCTTGGTTCCGCAGATATTGAATGTCGCGGTACAGTAACTCGGGACCACTGTTCTCCCGCAATGTTGTCATTTGTCGGACCGACCTGCAATATATTGCTATCATACATCAATATATGACTATGCTATCTAATGAAATTTACGATTCGATTTTCATGTATTAATTCACCTGAGGTGGCTCTTGACGCTCAATTAATGGGGGTTGGATCAATCGCTCCCATGCTGTATCATCGTACGCATACGATGTGTCTCCACCCCCAATGACGAGGTCCTCATCTAAATTAATTTCATCATCACGTCCCGTTGCTGAGTCGTCACCACCCAAATGCACATGGGTGTCATCTCCCTCCCCGACTGCCTCTTGTACAGCTGATGCGAGAAAAGTATTAGGCCGTGGTGTCTCGCCAGGTTCTTCAGCCTCCTCGTCCAATTCTGCCTCACCACGCTCGGTTGTGGCTCTTGCAACCCATGCTACCATAGGGTCATCATCGTCTCGCAAGTACACAGCATCCGTTGGGTCGTAATCTCCCTCTCCTCTCCTTGTATCCATTTGTACATGCCGGACCTTTAGCCTCATGTTGTAATGAACATACACCATTTTGTCTAGCCTGCGGTGTGTTAGCCTATTCCTCAGCTTAGTATGCAAGAAGGAGAACGTCGACCAATTCCGCTCACACTCACTCGACGAGGATGTTCATTGCGATCTTCATTAATACGGGTGCACTTGTGCCGTAATTTAGCCACCACTCAGTTGTGTTTAAGACAGATCACGTACAATATAATAATTAGATGTAAAAATTACTTCTCGAGACATAGAAGGTACATTGTGAAGACACATTACCTGGGTCGAGTCTATCACGACTGGCCATGGCATTAGGTGTCGCAAATGAACCAATTCCCTCTCTAAATATTTTCATCTGCATTATCAAAAAATATGAAGTGTATATTTCATTTAATATTGTCAATGTTAAAATATCCAAGTATACCTCATTCAACGCATCAGCAGCATCTGTTGGGGTGAAAGACAATCGGTCTACCACAATGTTGACCGATTCTATCAACGTATCGTCATAAGCAAGGGTCCGAGCATATTGGAAGGCCGGATGTAGATAGTACGCTGCAATCGTAAGACAATGAATTACATATTAGTATCAATTGAAAATCACAGCTCATTGATTGGACGAGAATGTAAGTGTTTACATGCCATGTGAAGATCGCGGCTCATTTGTCTGTCCCATCTGTCCTCCACAATCTCTAGAATGGTGGGTCCATATTTTTTGGACGTTGTAAGGATCTTCCGCTTGGCTGCTTCTATTTTGCTGTACACCAACCCCATGGTTGGTACTCTATCCCCATCCACGCATCGTAGAACCTCATACAGTGGCTCTATCAATGACACTAATACCTTCACTCGTTCCCAAAAATTCGAGGTGTTGACAATCCCCTCGACCTCCGCCCCTTCACGTGAAGCAGCAAAAGAGGAACTCAGCTAGGTCTCACCTCTAAACATTTGCTTCAACCCATCCTTGTGCTTCAATAGGCTCTGCAATGCGATGTAGTTGGTGGCAAATCGTGTGATGCCAGGCCTCAACAGTTCGCCGCCACAATACTCCCTCATCCATGCCAATATAAGTGTGTGGTTGTAGATATATTTCGTGATTTTTTGTGCCACCTCGACCATAGATTTTACCATACGAAGCTGCCCAATCTCTTTCAGCATCAGATCTACACAATGCGCTGCACAGGGGGTCCAGAAAATGTGCCGTTTTTTCTTCATTAGCTCCTCCCCGGCCTTCTTATAGTTCGACCCATTGTCAGTCACCACTTGCACAATGTACTCCTTCCCAATCTCAGTCACCACTTGCTCCATCAATGACAAAATATATTGATGACTATGAATTTGACCAGACGCATCCACTGATTTGTGAAAGAATACATGTCTGTCACAAAAAATAAGGAAGTTGATCAGGCTAGATTTTGTGGTACCTAACCATCCATCACACATCAGTGTGACTCCGTACTTTGTCCATTTCTGCTTGAATGAGTCAATGTAACTCTTGATCTCAGCAACCTGTTCATCAAGGTATACGCCAGCCAATTCTCTAGTTGTAGGTGGTTGCACGTGTAGCCCAAGGACCTGTGCTTCCTGAAACATTGGCTTGTAGTAAGGGCTATTGGCTGCATTGAAAGGCAGACCCGCGTGGTGCCACCATTTTGCAACAGCCTGACCAAGTTTCCATTTAGGTCCCTTCTGGCCATACGCATCATCCATCCTCGTTTGCTTGCCATGCTCTCGGGATAGTGCACCGGGCTCCACATCTTCAATGTTGATCGATTGTGTCCTTTTTCTTTGTGTCCCCGAGTCACCAGTCAATAAACTCCTTATGCCTCGTGGTTGTCGAGTCGTAGATGAACCACCACTCCCTGATGCTCCGGTCGTCGTCGCCTCGTGACTACGGACTCTTGTCTCCTCGGGATGTCTTGACTCTTCCCTGCTCTGACGTACTGCCTCACGAAACTCGGCTTCGTATGGATCGTTCACAGTGACATACACATTAGCCTGCTCAGTACGTGCTTGTTCGTCTTCGTCACTGGGTGTCCATGCACATTCCTCCTCGTTGTTGCTGCTTGCTATTCCGCTCACTGCCGCTTGATCCTTTTTCTTCTTTTTTTCATTTTCTTGCATCTCAGCTCTCTTCTCCCGCAGGTGCCTAGCCATTGCAAGTTTCACATCTCTAGGCACATGGGTACACCCAGCAACCTCAGAGTATCCTGTCCCGGCTCCTCCTGCCAAATGCTTCTTCAACCGAGACACCCCTCCTCCCCGGTGTTCTATTTTACAATAGTTACAACGCCAACACCTACGGTTGCCATCCAACAAAACTCCGTGTGATCACCCAATATCATTTGTTCGTTCCTTAGGAGTCATAGAGTGTTATCTCCTAAAATTAAGAAATTCAAAATATGAAATTATATTATTTCCCATCTACAACTAACAATGAACAGAATTTTATTATTTGCGTACCATGCAAGACTAAATTCAATATTTAATACATCTTCATATAATTTAGTTCAAAATAATATCATTATTTCTATAACATACAAATAAGGTTAATATTTATAATTAATACATATACATTAAATTTAAAATTATTTATCACTAATTAGATATTTAAAATTACATCTCTAATTAAATTACATGACACATATAAATTATAAACATCTCTAAATAATTTACATTGTACATATAAATTAACTTTAAAATTATTTATAAAATATTCAACACTAAATTTATATTTACATTAAATTAAATTACATTATGCAATTCAATTAACTAATATACATTATGCATTTAAAAATATTTTACATCTACAACTAATACTGATATTAATATCAATATTTTTCCAAATGTAATACTAAATTTAATATTTAATATTACATTTACATTAAATCTAATATTTAAACATGAATTGAATTACACATCAAAAAATAAATTTATTACTACAACATGAATTAAATATTATTTATATTAATTCTACAAAATGAATTAAATAATACATAATTAAAATGGTATTTATACAACATAAATTAAACAAAAACTATCTTATTTATATAACATGAATTAAATAATACAATAATATATTTTCTTATATTTTGTAATTAAAAAAATAAAAAAAATTAAACAACCCCCCCCTCCCCGCCCCCCACCGGAGCTGGGGGCGGCGATGCAGACGCCCCCCCCCATCTCACCCTCCCCCCCTCACGGTGGAGACGGCCCCCCCTCCCCCCTCTGACGGTGGCCAGCCCGCGACGCCCCCCCGACACCCCCCCTCTCCCTCCCCGACGCCCGCAGACGCCCCCCTCCCCCCTCCGACGGTGCCGCCCGCAGACGCCCGCCGCACGCCCCCCCTCCCCCCTCCGTGCCCGCGACGCGCGCCGCCCTGTACGTCCCCCCTCCCCGACGCCCGCAGACGCCCCCCTCCCCCCTCCGACGGTGCCGCCCGCAGACGCCCGCCACCCGCAGACGCCCGCCGCACACCCCCCCTCCCCCCTCCGACGCCCGCCGCCCGCAGACGTCACCCCTCCCCGCTCCGACGGCCGTAGACGCCCCCCTCCCCCTCTCACGGTGCCCGCGACGGCCGCAGACGCCCACCCTCACCCTCCCCCACCCCCGCGGTGACAGATCTACACGATCCTCACCCTCCCCCACCCCCCTCCTCACCCTAAAACAAAAATTTAGGGCACCTACCTTTGATCACCGGTCGTCGCTGCCGTCCGGTGCCGTCCGCCGCCGTCCGCCGCCGCTCTGCACCGCCCACACCCGCCGGCCACCGCCTTCAAGCCGCTGCGGATGCCAGACCCGCACGCACCCCGGCCCGCTATATGGGCGACCCGGCACGTACGCGCCGTCCCGCACGAACCAGACCGGGCCCGCCTCGACCCGCTCCGGTACGCGGCGGGACGCACGGGACCATGCGGTCCAGTGCGTCCCGGCCACGACCCACACCGCGTGCGACCCGGCGCCCGCCTGGGTTGGGTCGGGTCGTGCGGGTCGGGGCGGGACGGCAAACCATGAGAGGGATACACTATTTACAAATGACAAATAATTTTATTATAAAAATGGGACGAAGGTAGTGATAAGTTCGTGAATGATAACATCAAAGATTAAAAGAAGATTATGATCGGTTCTTAAAATAATACCAATAAGTTGGATCCACTTCAAAACTTCAAAACGTAAAAGGATCCATTTTATTTTCAGAAGTTGGTATTAGGTGAGCAGCCCCCTTCGTTGGCTATCCTCCACCTCTGGTCCATCACGAAGGGTTGAGCATTGTTTAAGTTCAACTCGAAAATTAAATCGAATTGAAAGATTTAATTTGATTTAATTTATATTAAAATTTAAAAAAAATTAATTTGAGTTCAAATAGAATCGTATTAAAATTTTTGATTCAAATTAATTTTTATTTTCAAAAAAATTTAATCGAACTGAATAATTTGATTTTAAAGATATTTTATCAAGTTAATATAAGTACATGTATGACCATTAACTTAATTCTAAAAGTCCAACTTACGCAGTCCCAAGAGTCCGAGACTCTTGACTCTTGACTCGCGAGCCCCATTGGTCACTTCCCCACTCCCCACTTCTTTTCTAATGTTGACTCCCAATCCGATAGTCTCAACTGGGTTACAGCGAATCCCCACTTCCCCTGTCCGGATGTCCCAGTAGTCATATCTAGGGCTGTCAATGGGCCTGGCCGGCCCGACAGGCCCGCGGGCCTGGCCCGATTTCGGGCCGGGCTGCAAGGTCTTTTTCGGCCCGCGGGTTTTTAGTCGGGCCTAAAAGCCCGGCCCGATTAGACTCGCGGGCCGGGCTCGGGCTTTGAGTTCGGCCCGCGGGCCGACCTGGCCCGATCCCTTTTTTTATTCTCACTTCAAATTTTAAAAACTATTTAGTCAAACTTATGTTATATTACTTAATTAGAAATTTTAAAATTCTCTTTTCACACAAATTATGTAATTAATATTAAAATTTTAATTTATGTAGTGAGATTGTAAGTTTTATAGTTTTAAATATATTAATTTTTATTATTTTTATTATTTTATTTAAGTAGTCGGGTCGGGCCGGGCCAGGCCTTAGTCGGGCTTTGAAATTTTTACATAATGTCAGGTCCGGGTCAGGCTCGGGCCTTACTCTTGATAAATCAGGCTCGGGCCGGGCCGACCTAAGCCCGGCCCGGGCCCGGCCCATTGACAGCCCTAGTCATATCTCATCACCTCCTTCAAGCCCAAGGCGAGAGGAATGTGGAGGCGCCCAAGCAAGCGATCTGGCCATATGTGTAGCTTGTTGGGTCGAAGAAATAGGGCACATGGGGTGACTCTCCCGCGGAGTCTTTTTGGTGTCTTGGTGGCGTATAATGTGATCAAACTACATCTTTCCCCATTTATGTGGTTCTTGGGTATGGTATTGTGAGATTATATGTAGTTATGTACTGAGTGCTTGTGTTGTTCTTCATCTTATGTAAATTTTTTTTATTCTTGTATTTGATCTATGATTTCTACTAGATGCTTGCCTCCCCCATCTGTTGTAGAAATAAAATTCTTAGTGAGTCAGTTGGGTCGTCTGGTAAAAGATTATGTTACGTCGATCTAGGTGAAGTCGTAGTTCTCTTTTGATAGATCTTAAGTTGTGCATATGAAGATCAGAGATGGTTATTGTTAATTTAGAACTCAGTCCAGTTCCCGACCTAAACATACAAATCCAGAACATGTTCAACGAAATGATGGGCCGAGGGAATGATGTATTTCGTGTGTAGATAGACTGTTTTGCCATGAAGATCACATTGTATCTTATTAAGATTTTCTTTATCTCTTTTTGCTTTCAACTAAAATTGAGTTTTGACATTTAAATCACGGTTCAAAACTTTAAGTTTATCTGTGCAAATCCCTAAATGCCTTTTGGACTCTGATCAATCCTCAAAAGGAGGTCCGATTTATTTATTTTTGTTCCTTACACCGTACAAAACTTATGTAAAATTTTATGAGTAAGGGTGTAAATGGATCGGATTCGACTCGGGTAGATCAATACTATATTCTATCTATGAAAATTTTACAAATATCATACCCGGACAGTACCCTATTATTTTCGCGGGTATAGATACGGGTATATCCGTCACGGGTATGGATATACCCGTGGATATCCGTATCTGCCTATAAAATATGAGTCCACGTCCACATCTAAGGAAATGCGAGATTTATGAGAATTAGGAAAATATAAATTCGGTCAATTCTTTCCTTTCCAAAGTAATTTTTATATTTTAAAAAGATGTCCTTACAATTTTAGCAAGAAGTCCATACTCACAAACCTAACAAAATGGGTATCGGGTTGAGTTCATGTCAAAATCATAGGTCTAATACGCACAATAAATTTTTAAGAATGGGTTCGGGTCGGGTATGGGTTTAGGTGCACTAAATTCATACCCCATCCGAATATGAAACGTGTATTTTAAACATACCCGAACCCGAATCCATATCTATTTATTCGGGTATTACCCGACCCATCACGGGTCGGGTGATGCGGATAATCGGGTTTGCGAATATTTTTGGCATCCCTATTTATGAGGTTTATGAATCTGATTGCTTGCAAAGAATGCGAAGAGACGAGTGAATAGAATTTGGTTTATGCTCACTTTTATGAGATTTCTGAATATGATGTTATGAATTAAGTTTTAAATCACCTTTTATTTTACTGTAAACGAAGTTCTTAATTTTTTAAATGTAAAAATGTGATGGAGCTGGCTCTTTTAAGTTATAACTTTTGATGTTATTTTTTTAATATTTATTTTATTTGGTAGAATTTTTTTTTATCATACCTTTCTCTATTGTCTTTTGAATCCAATCTAATTTCTAAAAGGGGATATGAATAATGTTCAAACTATCAAATTAATTCGATTTGATTTTATTCTAAACTCTTAATTTGATTCGGTTTGATTTGAATTTTTTTTTTTCAAACCAAACTAAACTAAATCGTGCTCTCCCCTACTTACACGCAGTCACGGGCGCATGGATATCACTACCACACTGCCGCGGGCAAGGTCATGACCAGGTGGGCATTTTCGTAAAATTAACTATTTCTGACTTCCTAATAGCTGGATCACGTGACCCACGGGACAATTATAATTTCGACCATTTTACATGTATAAATGTGTAAATGATATTTTTGCATAAAATTTTTTGTTAGAGGTGAATATGTAAAAAAATCATTCTTAGAAGTTAGAAATGCAGCATCAGATATGTCACTGGGTTAAGTCAAATAGTGCATAAGTGTTATTTAAACGTGATTTTTTTACAAATTTTTAATAAAAATAAGTGATATATCTGTAAATAAATTTGATATTTATACATAATTACGATTTACACAGTGTTATGACTTCTAATACATTTGTAAAAATATATTTTTATAAATTTCTATTTAGTAATGATTTTCATCTATTTTTTAATGTATACTAACTAATATAATTCATTACATAAACATGTGTAAAATATCATTTTCTGATAGTAGCCATAATTTATTATGAAAAAATGTTTAATTTAAATTAAAATTTAATGATGATAGTTAAAAAATAATTTGTACATCTTAACTAATTGGTGTAAAAATAATCTTACAAAAAATATCTCTTTGTTATGTATTATTATATCATTTTGTCCGCTATCAACCGTCGGATAGGAAGGGATTGTTTATATTTATATAATAACATTATTTTTAATTACTATAGAAGACTATAAGATTAGTATTTCTATAATTATATATGATGCAAGATTATTTTCATAATTATTCCACGGGCTTTGAAGCTACTTGCCTGCCTACTTCCCACGGTATCTGCACGGACTATAAATGCCGCCCAACGCTCGTTACCTCTTCTGTCTGATCAGGGCGGCACTGCGTACGGGGGATTTTGGCGAGCGAAGAGCGCGCCAGGCGACGAGCGGGGGGAGACCACCGGCTACGATGGCGGCTTCCCGACTGCGGGTCCTCGGCGCCGTCGTGGCCGCCGCCGGCGGATGCAGTGCGGCGGTTCTGTACAAACCCCTCACCACGACCGAGAGCGATGCTGGCGACGGCAGCGCCCTGGAGAGCGTGCGGAGGCGGATCGCCGATCCGACGGCGGTGCTGCCGTCGCGGGAGGTCCAGCGGTCGGCGCTGATGGGCGCCAGCGCCGTGAGCCCGTTCGACGTGCTCGTGGTGGGCGGCGGGGCCACCGGGTGCGGGGTGGCGTTGGACGCGGCGTCGCGCGGGCTCAGCGTCGGTCTCGTGGAACGCGAAGACTTCTCCTCCGGGACATCATCCCGATCCACCAAGCTCGTCCATGGAGGTGAGCGTCTTCCTAGCTCGAATTCTCTTCTTTCGTGGTTGATGACGTGTTTCGTAATTCTATTCTACTTTAATTTTGTGTATTTATGCCTCTGATTCGATGTGACGGTGGAAAGTGTTCTTCCATTTGGCGCGGAATTGTTGGAGCGTTCTGGTAGAACGCCATTAGCCATCAGATCAATGCTGTTGTTTCCATTGTCAATTCTCTCATAAGTGATCTAATCTTCTGATTACGTCCCCTTGTTGAACACCAGAGCAATGGCTTGAAGTATAGCATAATTAACGTGTTTGGTTTTTTGCTGTGTCTGAGATCCATGTTCCTTTCTTGTGTAGATTTGGAGCTTAATCGGTGCCTGTAAAGATCTAGTAGGAGTTTCTTCATTAGATACAGAAATTCCACGGTATGTGTCTAGAATGAAAGGATTAAAGTGATATATGTAGCTCCAGATTCTACATCCTTTACGTGTCCCGTATGAAGAAGAGAGCTTCAAAGTCTAAACGTAAAGGGTTTGAAGCTTAATCCAGAGTTAATATTAGTTTCTTCTACCTGTTTGATACTGCATAGCATCCTAGCCTGAAATTGAGGAAAATTGTACAAGTCAGTTTTATTAACTTTGGGAAATATAACATTGCCTTCAGAATCAATTTGGGTTTCCTGATTGAGAATATGAGTATGAATGGTGGAAGTGGAAACTCAGTTGGATCAACCGACGAGTATCTGGAGGATTGAAGGATATGAACATGAGTATTCATATGTTTTTACACATATTATTGTAATGAATTATATTATTTAGTATATATTAAAACGGGTTTTTTACATGAAAATCATTGCTAAATGGGAATTAAAAAAATCATTCAATATGTCCGGCAAGAGATCAAGAAAATTTGCTACAACATGAATGCCCAAAAGGCGTTATCACTAATCTCTTCTAAGGCTTGTTCCCAAATAAAAGGGGCTAAAACTTATAATTTACCCAAGTATATAAAGAAAAAGAAAAAATACAGACGTTTTAAAAAACCAACATTCCAGCGTCTCAAACGTCGAAAGTCATTCAGGCCATACAAATTCTTTCGCCGCAGGAAGGCACTAGAGAGAATAGCTAAGGAAACCGATAAATGCTATGCCTGCAAAAAGAAGGGTCATTATGCGAAAAATTGGCCCAGCAGAGCCCCTAGACAAGTTCGTGCCATGTTCCAGGTCCTTGAAATTGATGTTGACTGGGAGCTGATAGAAACTGATGAACAATTATTACAAGCCTATGGCAATGAGGACATCATATATCAACTTGCCTCCGAGACCTCTGATTCCTCATCAGCCTATTCAGTTACTTTCGTTTCTGATGCCGAAGAACTACATATTCAGATGTTTCAGACACAACAAACAAATCCCTTTTATGATAGCTCAGATGAAGATGAAGAATGGATAAACCCTACAGCACCAATAGTGGTTTCTACCTCCAAAGTCTCCACCTCTTCCTGTTCAGTATATTATGATATTGATGATAATTATTCTTCTGACACTCTTTCTTCTTCAGAAGAAGAAAAGGAAGACTTTGCTAACCCTTTTTGCTGCGGCACTTCTCAAAAAGGGGACCAGCCCCCCGTCGTCTTCCCCAATGATTACAAGAAGACACTGGTGCTAGAGATTCTTCTCCCTAGCAACAAGCCAAGTATTCCAGAGGTCCAGATTATGAAGATAAAAAAAATTCTCAAAGCAACTCACAACATTGTTATAACTGCATTAGTGGCAATTAATGGACACGAGAAATGTAAAAAATGCCAAGCATTCCTTGACACAGGTGCAAACATCAACTGGTGCATCAAAGAATTATGGGACAAGTGGATTTATTATGCCTCGGGAGGTTCTATTCAGACCATGAATGGTAATAGACAAATCTCTCATTTTGCTCTACAAGTGCCCGTTAAGCTGGGTTAGCAAGTCGTTATCCTTGATTTCATTAAGATTAATGATATTGGATATGAATTGGGTATTGGTTGTATTTCTCTTGATAAGTTAAGACCATATACAATAACTGAAGATATGGTCATATTTAATATCAATAACGAAAGAGAGCTTGTCCCAAAAATCTCACCCTATTTTAAGCCACAGTCTAATCTAGCTTCATTACCTAGAGACATGTCTATGACCCAACTTATCAGTTTTGAAGAAAAGTAACAAGAAAAGGCTGAGAAATATGCCATCATCAGAAAGATAAACCAGATGTCACAACAAAGTCAACCACATTTCAAAACCTTGGCAGAAATTACAACAACCTTATAACAATGTTCTGTGGAACATCCACTTGCAAATTGGGAAAAAGATTCTGCAGTGGCACATATTCCTATTTTACATAATATCCCAATCCAAGGCAAACTCATTAGGCATTCACTAGCAGATGAAGAGGAATTGAGAAGACAGATATAAGAATTCTCAGAAAAACAGCTCATGAGGTCATCTTTTTCTAACTATTCATGTTATGCATTTATTGTCCGAAATCATGCTGAAATCAAGCGTGGCTGTTGCACTCAGTAATTTATCTTACAAAAAATTCTGGGATATTATCCTCGCATTGGAAGAGGCTCATGTTTGGCGTACCGCCATTTCCGGGAAAATTCTTATGCGGGGTCCTATGTTTGGCGTATCGCCGTCCCATGAAATATTCCCCCATTCAGGGCTTCATAGCCAACATATTACTACAATCAGAGACCCCCTCACAGCAAACGGGGTGATCGAGAGCCGGATTAAATCCACACGATTGTTAGGATCGCGTGGTTCCGAGAAAATCCCTAAGGGATGAAGTCTCCCTTCTTTGAACGTGTGACTACGGACAAGGGAAGCTTCTACAAGAGCAAAGGAGACACAAAAGGAGGTCTACGTACTAAGAACAAAGTCCCTCGCACGTGTACCATGCGGCACGGGCAACAACAAATCTTCCCTTTGCGGCTTACGGCACGGGGAAGACAACAAACGAACAAGGAGGAGCGCGTCTTCCCTTCTCCGGCGATCAAACAAGGCTCCAAAGCCCCCCAAGGGCCCTATTTATTGAAATCGGACGAGGGAGAGATCCGTCCGGGGTCGGTAGGACCTGTCCGGGGTCGGAGGGACCCGTACGGGGTCGCCCACCCCCCGGATGGGCCCTCGCCAGGCCTACGCGACCCCCCGGACGGGCCGGCGCCGGGCCGCACGCAGGCGGGCAGGGCCCGCAGGGGGCCGCGCAACCCCGGGCAGGTCCCCCCGGGGCCGGGCGACCCTGGGTGGGCCTGGGGACCTCCCACCCCGGGGTGGTCGCCTCTTCCGCGCACGAAGAATAAAATTTTTTTTTTTAAAAAAAGGAGGGAAATTGACCTCCCTAGGGTCATTTCTCTCCCGTTTAACCCGTACGGGTCCGGACGCCCCTGGGGAGGTTCCAACTTCTATAAATAGACCCCCAGGGGTCCAGAAGGGGGGCATCGACTACAGACTACGTAGTTGGAGCATCCAACACACTTGGCGTTTTTGTTCGTTGTTTTGACCCGCGAGGGATAAGTCCCCGGGTCTTGTGTATATGCCCCTAAGGGGTATTTTTGTAATTTTGCCCCTCAGTATTCCATGTTTGTAAGTTTCTATGTCCCGGGACGACTAAATTAAGTAGTTCCACCCATATAACGGGGAATTACAAAAATGTCCTCTCCGGGACTCGAGAAACGAAAATGTCATGTTCTTTGTAGTTATACCCTGCAACTTTTGGTAATTGGGGCTACGCCCCTACGTCCCGCTCTAACGCGGATCTTTGTACAGTCGACAACTCGCCGACAATCCTTAGACCCACTGGGGCCATAAATATATTCAATGTACACCCATCAGGGAAAATTATAAGAAAACCACCGACTTGTCAAAATTGCATATATACCCCTCATTGGGCAAGATTGACACATGTGAGCTTTTTATGAAGCCCTTGTTACTCCTTCAGCTCGGGGACATTGTCAGCTCAGTCCGACAGTCAGATGTCACCCCAACCCTATGTTATATAGGGTATGGTAAAATTATCAAAATACCCCTGTGACCTAAAAATGGCCTAGCAGCCCCCGAAACTCTCCAGAAAGAGCCTCAGCGTCTTGAGAAGTCAGGAGCCCGGTCTTACTTCCGTTCCAGCTCAGAAATTTCAGAAATACCCCTGACCTGGGAAAATTACCAAAATACCCCTAGGTTGGTAAAATTATCAAAATACCATCGGGGTCTAGAAAACTCCCTTTCACTTCAAAAATACCTACGGCTTCCGCATGTTTGCGTCTCTATTCTTAAATCTTAGGGTTTTGCTCAGACTTAGCCCAAACCCTATTAACATGTTGGTGGTAAATGAGTGGTCATGGAGAGTCCCTCGAGTGAGTCTGCCCTCCACATCAGGACCTAAGGAGAGGATTTTGGGATTTCTTTGACAATCAAACAAAGGTGTTCGGACGTTAGGCCGATGTAAATCAACACTGACTACGGTCAGTGGGGAGAGGTCCAGCGCTCGAACCCAAATCGTCTGATATCATGCGCACCCATAGAATCACCCTCTGCATTACAGGAATACTTCTTTTCAAAAAGAGCATGCAACACATTTCTTCTATAAAATGCCTACTGATCTTTCCTACGTGAAAGATTCCGTGTCTCAGTGGCAAAGCTAGAATGATCATAGACTATGGTCCTCTCAACGCCATAACTAGTGACATCAAATGGTCCCTGCGAAATAAAGAAGAATTGATACAGAAGAATTGATACAGAGAGTAGCACAAAAGTCAATATTCTCAAAATTTGACTGCAAGTTAGGCTATCATCAAATAAAGATAGCCGAAGAAGACATTCACAAAACATCATTTTCTTCCGCTTGTGGCTTATATGAGTGGTTGGTCTTACCGTTTGGGCTAAAAAATGCCCCATCTCAATTCCAAAGACGTATAGATGAGATCTTTAAACCATACACACATTTTATTGCTAACTATATAGATGACTTTTTAATATTTTCCAATAACATGCAGGAACATCTCTAGCATCTAAACACCTTCATCAAAGTCATCAGACAACATAGAATTACCTTGTTAGCAGTTGCCGATCAGTTCCAAATAGCAGTCAACAGGGTCGATTTCTTGGGAATCACCATTCGGGATCATCAGATTCACATGCAGAAACATCACTTGGGAAACCTTAGCCATATTCCTGCAGAGCTTGAAAATCTTCAACAATATCAAAGGTTTATGAGATGCATAAATTATTTAAGGTCTTTTATTCCCAAACTCTCTAAAAAAACAAAGCATATCAGAAAGACTGAGATCTAAACCTTTCACATGGACAAAAGAAGACACAAAAGAAGTCTTACAGTTACAAACAAAATGCAAAAAACTCCCTCCATTACAACCAGCCTATAAAGGACCCTGTGCCTAATCCACCACGCCTTAGAAGACACGTGGTTGGCCATTCTATTACATAAGGAAAAAGCAGAATAAAACATATGTGTCTACCAAAGTGGCCAATTCAAAAAGCACGAACTAAACTATTGGCCAGCTAAAAAGGAGATTCTTGCTGCAGTCAAAGGTACTCAAAAGTTTCATCCTTATCTCATCGGAGAAACTTTTATTTTCAGAACAAATTCTTCAACTTTAGGTGCCCTTTTAAAGAGAAAACTCTCTGATGGTGCTAAATTAAGAAGATATGCATGGTGGTAATTTATTTTAACACAATACCAATTCTTGATAGAACGAATACCTGGTAAAGACTATCATCTTTCAGATACGCTCACCCGAGAATTGAAACACATTCAAATAAGAATGATGTGCAGTACTTCCGGAGCAAGACAACCAGCATCATGGAAGTGCCTTCCACTCAGAACACCACAATAAAGACTGCATTTTTGCCAGCACATTCGCATGCTGTTTCCATATGGGAGCTCAGCACACGGAGAGTATCCCAATATAGATTTGCTTATTACTTCTGCAGGTCGAATTAATTGCATGGTAAATAATTTGAGATGGGTAACCCTTGAAGTAGACATCCTCGACTGGCTTATCGAGAAGGATTTATTGGATGATATTTTATTAACAAGAAGACAATTATATCCAAATCTTGTCTCGCGAGAATTTTTTAAACGCATTCTTCCAAATGGAGATTGGGAAAAAGATCTTTGCCATTTCTTTCAAAGAATTAATTTCTCTGAGTTGCAAGTGCTCTACAGATACCTTGATGAAGAATTATTAGTTGAAGCCAACGAGGACGAAGAACAAGATGCTGCCTCAAATCTCAAACAACTCAGCACCCTAATTGACATCTGCAAAAGCTATCAAAAAAGGATCACGGGCTTTTGTCCACTCCACACAAAGTTACTCTAACCGATGATAAAGGAGTAACGATGTGACCAAAAGAAATGACAAGATAACACCAAAGTGCGTCCACTTATATAATTGTACGAAAGATGCCTGCTGTCGTGTCCACTTGTGAAAGTTGTACAGAAGATGCGTACTGCCTAGTGGGTGTATTATAAAGTTGTGTTGTTCACTTGCAAAAAAGTAGATTCCCTTTAAAGTGATGGCATTTCTTTACAGCTGTAAGATGCCGGATGTACAATGTATATTTGAGAAACTATAAATAGAAGCTGCTCTCTGCCTGGTTAGGCATTCGAGAGTCAATCATTCACTTGCTTTTGCAAACCTTCTTGCGAGAGTTCTCCTGGTGAGAGCTCCCCAAGAACCTTAGACCTTGTCCGCCTTAAATGGTATTAGAGCCTAAGAAGAGTAACCAAGGGCGTTAAGTTGTTCCAGTTGTTGATACTCGTCAACATTCAGAGCTAGCAGAAGCTGTTTCTCACTGTCAAGTCCTGCGTAGTGCAAGAACGAATAGGACCTACTGTGAGTATAACTCTTCTCGTTACTTTGTTTCTACCATCCCACTCCTTCACCAAATGGCAACTCCACAGTGTACATTGTTCTCTATCTTGGAAGCCTCGAGCATTGAGCATCCTATCCCTATGGAACTATGTAATTATAATTCACAGGTTTCACTTGTGAATAATGGTTATGATTTTGAGCAACATTTCACAATCATTGGGGACCACTATAAGTCATTTACTGAACGAGACCTTGATCTTTATTATACCAATAAAGAAATTAAGACATCATCACTTTTTCACAATAATTCATGCTCATATGATTTTGTTGTCCCGACGTACCTTCCGTTTATCCCTAGATTCAGGCATGATATCAAATACGAGGAATGACATACAATAGTCTTTCCCATAGAAGAAACCTGCCTGTGGGAAGGGATGATTATGAGTGCAAAAGTTGAAACCAAAAAATATTTCGCTTTATCACATATTGTGCCAGAACATGAAAAGCATTTTGTGGCCGTCTTCAAGGAAGTGTGGAAAAACCAGTGGCAAAACCATCTCGGTTCTACACAACTTTATAAGCCTTTGTCAAACCCACACCACTTCATAATAATAAAAACAGACATTATGTACTTAGCAGATGGACTCCTCCTCTTCCAAAGGAGCCAAAAGAAATCAGGTCGGTTTACTCCCAAAGCAAATATTCTACTTTTATAATTTTATTTGTCGGGATCATCCTCCTCACTACTTCAACCATCAGGCCAACCCCTTGTTATACAATGACTGCTACTTGTCTTATAAAAGTTATGCATCTGAAGAAGCAGCAGCACAAAGCTTTTTGAGTCACTTCGGCTATGGCGAGCATGGCAAGTTTTTTGTCCGTGTATTGGATATAAGCACTTCAAAACTACCTGCTCAAACTACGGTAATTTTTGATGAAGATCAACCCATGACTAAAGAACACTTCTTGGCCGAAGTACGAGAAATTAATGCTTTGTTAGAACAAGTTTCTATAGGACATAATAAAATTACTTTGGCTATTGTTCCCCAAACTGTTTCTCCAGCACCTACAGGCCTACTGGAAGATGGAAAACTGACATTGGAAGATAACCGAAAGGATGAAGAGACGGACCCAGGTAAGATTACATCTGCTATAATTCAACCGAATACTCATATTCATATGCTTCAATCCTCCAGATACTCGTCGGTTGATTCAGCTGAGTTTCCACTTTCCACCATTCATACTCATATTTTCAATCAGGAAACCCAAATTGATTCTGAAGGCAATGCTACATTTCCAAAGTTAATAAAACTGACTTGTACAATTTTCCTCAGTTTCTGGCTAGGATGCTACGCAACATCAAACAGACAGAAGTCAATATACAAGTTTTTGGCAAAAAAAAGTGATATGTCTGCAAATAAATTTGTCATTTGTACACAATTAAGATTTACATAGCGATATGCCTACTAATACATTTGCAAGAGTGATTTTTTTTACAAATTCCTGTTTAGCAATGATTTTCATGTAAAACATCCTTTTAATATGTACTAAACAATATAATTCATTACATAAACACGTGTAAAAATGTCCTTTTCTGATAGTAGCCATAATTTATTATGAAATAAATATGTATAATTTAAATTAAAATTTGTACATCTTAACTAATTGGTGTAAAAATAATCTTACAAAAAATATCTCTTTGTTATGTATTATTATATCCCTTTGTCTGCTATCAACCGTAGGATAGGAAGGAATTTTTTATATTTATATTTATATAATAACATTATTTTTAATTAATATAGAAGACTATAAGATTAGTATTTCTATAATTATATATGATGCAAGATTATTTTCATAATTATCCCCACCGGCTTTGAAGCTTCTTGCCTGCCTACTTCCCACGCTATCTGCACGGACTATAAATGCCGCCCGACACTCGTTACCTCTTCTGCCTGATCAGAGTGGCACTGCGTACGAGGGATTTTGGCGAGCGAAGAGCGTGCCAGGAGACGAGCGTTGGGGGAGACCATCGGCTACGATGGCAGCTTCTCGACTGAGGGTCCTTGGCATTGTCGTGGCCGCCGCCGGCTGATGCAATGTGGCGGTTCTGTACAAACCCCTCACCATGGCCGAGAGCAATCCTCTACGCATGATGCATCAAGTGATGATGAGGAACTACCCTATGATGAGTTACTGTCAGCATTCCATGAGCTGTTTGCAAATTACAAAGGCAAATGCGAGCTTGTAAGAACTCTGCAAGAAGAAGAGAGGAAAAGAATTTCCGAAAAAGATTCCTTAGAAAAACAGATTTCAAAACTTTCTGAAAATAATCTTCTTGTAGCAGATCTTAGAAAGCTTACCTCCTCACACAGGTCATTAGACCAGTTGCTCTCAGCCTCAAGGAACTTTGCTAACAAACAAGGTCAAGGGTATATTCCTGCGATGACTCACAAAACTAGACATAAACGTGCACCCATTAAATTTGTAAAATCTACCGCATGCAAACATTGTGGGAAACATGAACATACATTGAACACATGCATACATTATAAATCATATACAGCCTATCCCAAATCTGCACCAAGATCGGCACCTCAACCCCCCAAAAAACAGCAAAGCTAGGATGTATAGCTGGACTCTGTTTGTTGTCTTCCTTAACACTTGCCTACGGGGCATGGGCTCATTGGCAAGCATCTTGTCAGATATCATTGTGGTCCTTAAGCTACTCACTAGAAGCTAGCATGCATGTATAGATCCTGCTATTCTCCAATCTGCATATGTCAGGCATAAAACATTAATTCGGGGTCTGTCTTGAGGTTGACAACCAGCCCAAAAGTTGCTTAACTATTTAGCGTCCGGATACCAAATCCGGAGCCCACTCCTAGTTATGGATAAGTCAAGCTCACGATAATTGTGACTTTTTGTCTGCAGTTGTAAATAAAATCATTAATACACAAGTATTCTATGTGAATCACATAACTTAGTTTCAACTGGGAATACATCATGGTAATGAAGACCATTCAGGTAGTCTAACACAAGGAAAGAATAAAAATGTGGGGCAAAGTAGGTTTTGCATAATAATAGATAATGATTGCTGACATGACATTAGTCCTCAGCATAAGTTGCCTGAAAGCATCTTGCTGCATTTGTTTTAATAGAATTTAGTATGTTAATATGATATTTTGCTTGAGCTATTCATGTTCTCATTCTCTCATTGCTTTTACAGGTGTTCGCTACCTAGAGAAAGCTGTTTTCAATCTTGACTACGGGCAGCTGAAACTTGTTTTTCACGCACTTAAGGAGCGTAAATGGGTTATTGAGAATGCTCCGCACTTATGCCAAGCACTACCATGCATGACACCTTGTTTTGAATGGTTTGAGGTTGTATACTACTGGATGGGGTTAAAGCTTTATGATGTCGTTGCTAATCGCAATATGTTACATCTCTCGCGATATTATTCTGCAAATGAGTCAATCGAACTTTTTCCCACTTTAGCTAAAAAGGGTCATGGTAGAAGCTTGAAAGGAACGGTGGTGTATTACGATGGACAAATGAATGACTCTCGCCTTAATGTTGGATTGGCATGCACTGCAGCTTTGGCTGGTGCAGCAGTACTTAACCATGCAGAGGTTATATCATTTATTAAGGATGAGCCAACTAATCGAATAATTGGTGCCCGTGTTCGAGATAATATATCAGGTAGCGTCAAAAGGTTCTAGTATACCAGTATTATGAGAGTTTGCTCTTAAGATGTTCCATGTTTAGCATGCCTTTCCCACATTGACATCCTTCATGACACTTATTGCATTTTCTTAATGTTCATGATGATAGTGCTTTGACCAAGTAAAAATTTCATTTTAATTAGGTAAGTGAGTTATCTTTTTTTAAATTTTTTTTAGGGTGGATGAGAGAAATCACTGTTTGTCTGCCATGTTCATGTTGTAAAAATAGAATTAAGCTTTCTGGAGTGAGACCCTGATGTTGTCATTGTCACCTTTTAGTTGACTCATTGTCTTTTTGAAGGAGAGGAACTGGAATGGAACTATCGCTCGGTGGTGTGCCTATCTTGCATTTGCCTATGATTTTAACCTTGACTGTTTCTCTACAATCCTATGAGTCTATGCACAAAATTTTATACTGAACATTGGCTATTTTCTGCCACAGTGAGAGGATATTCAAGTGGTTTACCAGTTTCATGCTGCACACTTTTAGCATACTTAGAACTAAGTGGAGCAAACATGGAAGAATTTATTGTCCATGCTCACATCACATCTGATATGTCACCTAGTTGCTTAGCTATTCTTCACAAGTTTTTTTCACACTTTTTAGAAGATTTTTATGGCATCTAGCTTGCGAAGCAACAATTCAAATTAGCTTTATTTTTAAAAGTATGTACATTATCTTCCATATGCTAAGCAGTGCACATATCATATTAGCTTTATTCTTAAAAGTATGTACATTATCTTCCATTAGCTTTATTCTTAAAAGTATGTACATTAGTGGGTAGTACCACTAATTGTATAAAATCAAAAAAAGGGATGTACAAATATAGCCAATGAACTCCTAGACAATTTCTGTACAAAAGACCACACCATGACAGTGTGAGACGGTCTAACCCCCCAGCAAAACAAAAAGTGGGGAGTTGAGGGAATGCACATTATAAAGCAACTCCGCCCATTTCCTCACCCCAGTATAAATGAAAGATACAAGAGAGTTCTCAACTCTAGCCTCCCTCTTGAAGGTCCTATTTTTTGTCTCACCCCACAAAGACCAAAGAGTAGTATATAGGATCAGTCACCACATGATACTATCATCTCTGACGGGCCACCGCCTGCCCCAATCCCCAATGAAGTGTTGCACCTCTCTTTGACGGCCAACTGTACAACGAGCTCTCGTAGCCAGCCCCTCCCACACCTCCCGCGAGTAAGAGCATCCTACAAACATGTGCTTTAGGATCTCGTCCTCTGGATCACACAAACAGCAGGTCGGCTGAATACCTGGGACGAATTGAAGCAGCCTGTCTGCTTGTGGGAAATCTTCCAAGTCAAGAGCTTCACCTTCAGCAGACTCCTTGGCCTCTAGACCTGTGGGGCAGGGTCATGGCGCACTTCTCCGTTAGAGATGATGGTGTAGGCGGACCTAAGAGAGAACGCCGTCTCCCTGCCCCACCTCCAAGTCCACGCATCATTTTTGTAGGAGTGCGGGACGAGGTCGAGGAGTAGTAAGAGGTCCTAGAGCTGCTCCATCTTGTTAGTCCGAAGGTCCCTCTTGCCCATGAAATCTGGGGGTTAAAAGCCCTGTCAATTGACCCCAGAGGGTCTGTTGATACAACAAAAAGATTGGAAAAAGAAGCCTCCAAGGTGAAGTTGTAGCACCCTCTGTCCCTCCAGAAAAGGCAATACTTACCTTTCCATAGACGGACCCGTACGCTGGAGGAGATGATATCCCTGTTGGTGTGTCCATATCTCAAACTCTCTTCCTGTCATAGTACCTCTACCTGATAAGCTGCGCCCATATCCCTTCATCTCTAGCCCCCAGCCTCCACAGCCACTTGCACAAAAGAGTTAGATTAAAGTCCCCGACATCTTTTATCCCCCCCCCCCGTTCCTTATTAGTAGCCACCCTCCCCCACCTAATGTCGTGCCATCTCCTACATCTCCCCCACTCTCGTGCCAGAAGAACCTCCCTTGAATGGCCTCAATCTTCTTCATGATTGTCTTCGAAATTCAGAACACAGAGAGAAAATAGATAGGTAAGCTATCCAGAATTGATATGCAAAGAACTAACCTATCCCCATAATAAAGCAATCTAGCCTTCCATCCAACTAGTCTAGCCTCATACCTCTAAATAATAGGAAGCCAAGCTGCGCACCTAAGAACCCCTGGGGTTAGAGGGAGTCCTAAGTAGGAGATGGGGAAAGCTCCTATTTGACAGCCCATAATATACACCGCCCTTTAAAGCGCCATGTCCTCCATGTTAACCCCAACAAGTAAGCTCTTGTTGAAGTCAACCTTCAAGCTAGTGGTCTCCTCCAGCAATTCCAACAAAGCTCTAGTCACATATAGCTGCCGCTCATCCTCTGTCAAGAACATAATGGTATCATCAGCATATTGCAAGTGGGTGACAGAAAGACCACCTCTCCTCACGTGGAAGCCTCTAATCAGACCTGCAGCCTCTGCTCTCAACCACACCCTACTAAGAACATGAGCCACGATATCATGTTTGCTTATAAAGCAAAATAAACATTCTTGTTCTTCATTTATTTGTTGCAAGACAATTCTTGTCTTAGTCCAACATAATTTTTAAAATTGGCCTTCTTTCATGAATCAAAATGCTACATATACTTCATGGTATGTGGTAACATATTTTGAATCCATAAGGCTGTTTAACATCTACGTATTACAATCATCTTTACATCTGTCAAATTTTATCAGGCAAAGAGTTCGACACATATGCAAAAATTATTGTGAATGCGGCTGGACCATTTTGTGATTCTTTAAGAAAAATGGCTGATAAGGATGCATCTCCTATCATCTGCCCTAGCAGTGGTGTTCACATAGTTCTTCCTGATTATTATTCCCCCGAAGGGATGGGTCTCATTGTTCCCAAAACTAAAGATGGCCGTATTGTTTTCATGCTACCATGGCTTGGAAGGACAATTGCAGGAACTACAGATTCCAACACTACAATCACAATGCTTCCAGAACCACATGAAGATGAGATACAATTTATATTGGATGCCATCTGTGATTACCTTAATGTTAAGGTCATTCCTTTTCTACGCCACATTTGACAGTTTCTGTTTTTGTTGATAAAGTCATTACATTTTGTATGTCTGCTGTTAGAACTTGTGGGTTTAAAATCATCCTTCTTTATGGCAACAAGATTCTGGACATTTTGTTCCAATATTCTCATATTTTATATGGCTCCGTTGTTTGTAGCACTTTTGCTGTAAATCTGTAGAAAATTGTTTTTGTCATTAAATGCTACTTTTGTTCCCATATATCCATCGACCAAAAAAAGTGGCACAAGATGTGTCTCTATAGAGCCTCTTTATATAATGTTATGCATCACTTCTCAAAGAAAATATAATATCATACATCCTTTGAGTCATTGAGGCATGACTTCTGTGAGGCTAATTAAATTAAATACTTCCAATTTGATTGTTCCCGTATTTTTATTTCCTCAAAATTTTCTATGGTGCTTTAGCTTCCCTATATCTGAAATGCATTTCTTCCATACAATTAGGTAAGGCGCTCAGATGTTCTTTCTGCATGGAGTGGCATACGCCCATTGGCAATTGATCCATCTGCAAAGAATACTGAGAGTATCTCCCGTGATCATGTTGTAGTGGAAGAATGTCCTGGTTTAATCACAATTACAGGCGGAAAATGGACCACATACCGCAGGTAATCATTTTTTCACAAATTAATTTTTCTTATTTAGACTATTTACTTGGAGGAGCTTTTGTGTTCCATGACAGTTGACATTTCTGCATTGTTGACATACTGGCTATCTCTGCTGTGTTGATTCATCACTATTCACCAGATAGCAAAGGTTGCCTTCCTCTTTAACAAACTTTGATGACGAATGGGCATTGTTGGTGGAGAGAAGTCACCACTGACGTTTGTTCTGTAGTCGGAGTCTGAAGGGAGTCCAGCTCTAAGATACCTTCACAAAAAAAGTTTTTATTTCCTACTTTTACAAAATCATATTATTCAGAGGGTATTTAGAAATCCAATCTAACATGAGAATCAACATTCATACAGAGCTTTTTTCCCATGATATTATGTTTCTATTTTTCTGTTACCCATTTGGTGAAAATATAAATAATGAAATGAACACGTCAACATTGTCCAGAAGTGAGAGGTACTTCCCAGACCATATGTTACCAGAACCCTCTTGTTTCTACTTTCAATTGAGCACCCAAGAAACTGCACAACTGCAAATCTGCAGCCTTCCACCAGAATTAGTGGAGCAACTAATTTCTCATCAAGAATTAGCAATGTCATTGGATATCCGAGCATCACTTTATCCTCCATTGCTGAAGCTTTAAGGATGGACATGGTTCCACTTTTAAGTTTTCTGGGTTCTAGTAAGTAAACTATATTTTCTTGGATAATTCTGTACAAGGTTAAGTATGTACCTAATTTGTTTCCAAATTTAATTATCTCATTCTCCACTTGTTTGTTTTAGACACTCATCTTAATTGTTGATCACATTTATATCATGACTTTTTTAAATATGAAAGTGTAAACCCATCCGCCCAGAATCAAGCCTGAATCACCAGTACCCCAAGCCATGGCAGGCCAAATGTCTCATGGAACAGTGGTCCCTTTCTGCCCACAAAGTCTGTGAGGTCAGAACCCACGTTAACCTTGGTTTGGTACACTACCTCCATTTTGTCTACAGTGGCAGTTGATACCACATCCTCACAGTTGCCTGTGAAGCACTTTATCCAACGGGTGGCAGTTGATCACATTCATTTCTTGACTCGTTTCACGTGTATAGAGAGTCCTGATTCATACCTGATTGCTATTTGCTCATTCCCCAAGGCATGTGCCATTTCCCCACCCTGCTACATTGCTCACTATTCTTTATTCACTCGTTTATAAAGTTCTTTTTTGTGCACATTACATGTTATGTAGGTAAAAATTCTATGGACATTAATTTGAAAGGGGTTATTCATACTTATGGTTTGGAAGTAGAAT
Organism: Amorphophallus konjac; assembly: GCA_022559845.1. Classification (NCBI taxonomy): domain Eukaryota; kingdom Viridiplantae; phylum Streptophyta; class Magnoliopsida; order Alismatales; family Araceae; genus Amorphophallus; species Amorphophallus konjac. Next base: position 40,879,658 of record CM040127.1, on the reverse strand, counting down.
TTTTTTTACAAGGAATATGGCAAGAATCTGAGGCTGATGCACTGCATTATCTGATAAACTAACATTTATGTTATAAGTGACACATAGGAATAACAAATATGGGTACATCTTATCCTTAAAGCCTTAAAGGATAAGAATGGGACTACTATCCGCCCCGATAGGTAACCATAGATGTATCGATATCAGTAACGCTGTCCCCTACTGCCACAACATAATCCCCCCCTCCAAAAAAATAAATGCACACATACTCAAAAAATGCCATGGATCATCGATACAGATTTGCCCATAAATATGATCATGATCTGCATCAGAACCGATCTGCCAAATCTGGTGGTGGAGATAAATGCAGATCCAAGGCTGGGTTAATTGCGAAAGTAGAGGGAAGTAGAAATGAGATAACAAAAAATAGGAAAAAGAAGTGAAATAGGAAGAAAATTATAAAAAATGGAACAAAATATCACTTCTATTCTTGGTATTCCTTTTCTTCTCATTTGTCTGTTGCTTCCTCAATCCTCCTCCTCCCATTTCATTAGTTTGAGCAGCCATGGGGTAGTAGCTTGGGCAAAATTAGGCTTACCTCGGGCTGAGTCAATCTTCAAAATGGTTTATTTGAGTCAGATTGGCTGACTCGGTTCAATTCAATCATTTCTTTTGAGTCAGAACCAAGTGGCACAGGAACTTGAAGTACCCTGCTGTGGATGGTTGCAGTGGAAAGATTACAATGAGAAGTGGGCTAACATCACAACACAGAGTACCGGTGGTTGATTTCATTTTACTTATTGAATAGATTCTTATAGGTAGATCTATTTTTATTTCATTTGTTTACATTTGGAAAACATCCCTTCATTCCTTTAGTCAGATTTGAGGCCAACAAAGAAACCAAGCCTTTTAAGGAATTTATTTACAGTTAAAGTCAAAAGATATTAACAAGCATAAATGGATACTCCTACTTGTTCAGCCTGCAGAGTCATTCCATTGAGGTGCATAGGTATCTAATAGTGGCATTTCAGCAACGATGCATGTAAGAAGATTATTTTTTTTGAAATTTTCTTTTTTATTTATTTTTACGTGATATCTCTAGCTGTTAGGAATAAATCTTTGGTTAAAAGAAATTTAAATTAGCAAAAACACTGTTATTCCTTGTGTACAACTTTTGTTGGAAATTTAAATTAGCAAAAACACTGTTATTCCTTGTGTACAGCTTTTGTTGGAAATTAATACCTGTGCTGTTATGTAGGCTCCTCATTTTATAGACCTATTGCCACCCCTAAAAAGAGAACTACATGTGGTCCCATCCTAACAGCATGCTTGGTATACTTGGTTGTGCTTTTTGTTTATATGTTGCATGTTATGCTTTTGTCATGACCACTGAGGTCTATGCTTTGACAAATATGTTTTTGTATGTGTAACTTGATGTGTATTGTGTAACTTGTTAGATATCACTACAAAAGTTGCAGAAAATTATTTGTCGCTTAGATATATACTCATGATATGTCAACTCATAGTAAACAGCTTTTCTTTCTAACAAAAATATGGGCTGCGTTTTGTCAAACTTTGTTATTCCATGGAAGTTAAAAAAATAATTGGCGTTTTTCATTGAGGGGACATTTAAATCTACATCCAAATACCTACCTTGTGAGGTTCTTTCACGTTTGTTAATGTTTGATCAATGTGCTTATCATTGTTATTGTCTTTTATTCACTGTCACTATTACAGCATGGCAGAAGATGTAGTCGATGCTGCTATCAAATCTGGAAAGTTGAAACCTTCCAATGGCTGTCTGACTGGCCATTTGCCTATTGCTGGTGGGCATGGATGGGAACCCTCATCATTTACTGTGCTTGCTCAGAACTATGTACGCATGAAGAGAACTCATGCTGGGAAAGTCGTTCCAGGTGCAATGGACAGTGCTGTAGCCAAACACTTGTCTCGTGCATATGGTAATTTGGCTGAAAGAGTGGCTGTTATAGCTCAGGTATTACTTCTCTATGGATCTGTCACTTAAATCTGCATGAGCTGCTAACAAAATATTTATGTATTCTTTTTTTTTAAAAACTGGATGGTACCACAAATATATTAATAAAAGAAAGAGATGTACAAGTATAAGCTCTTAGCTCTCAAAAAACCCCTATACAAAAACCAACACACCAAGAAGATGTACTCCAATCAACTTCCCAACAAGAAGAAAAGTGAGGAGTTATGGGCCTCCATTTTACATCAGTGTTTTGCCCAAAAAGTCACTATCTCACAAACAAAAGAAAATAACCTATCTTCAGGCCTCGCTTCCCTTTTGAAGATTATGTTGTTTCTTTCGCTCCACAATGCTTAGAGTGTGACGTAAAGTAAGCCACCAAATAATATTTTTGCCTTTTAAGGGTCCATCTCCTCTGCCACTTGAGGAAGAGTTAATGTACCCCCTCAAAATGACCAAGAGGCTGATGGAAAGTATGGCTAATCCTTATCCAAATGCCCTTCGCATAGGGGCAGCCTGTGAACAAATGGTCCATATCCTCCACATCCCTGTGCAAACAGCATAAAGAGGATATATGCTGTAAAAAAGATGTCAACCTGTCACATATGGGGAGACGACCATGGGAAATCCTCTAAACTAACAGCTTCATCTTGAGTGGGCTCTTGGGAATCCACACCTTAAATGCTAAGGAGTGGCGCACTCCTTCATCCGAAATGATATAATAAGCCGAACTGATAGAGAAGTCTCTCTCTCTCTCATATCTCCAAACCCATCTATCTCTCCTGCTAGCATCTGGCCTGAAGTCTAGGAGGAAAGTGAGGTTTTCCAATTGGTCCATCTCCCCAAGGATGAGATTCCTCTTAAACATATGTGACCAGATGCCTCCAGCCAGCTGCGCATCAAAAGATTGGGCTATAGAAATCCCGGGTGCACCCGCAATAGCATAAAGTGACGGGCAGGTCTCTGCTATTGAGAAATCACCACACCACCTGTCCTGCCGGATCAAACACCTCTCTCTATCACCCGGGTTGACCCAAACACTAGCTCTGATGGAATCCACACACTGGAGAATGCCTCTCCAAATCGAGGCATTATACATCTAGAACGGGAATAGATCCCACACTCTAGGCGAGAAATAGTATCTCAGTCTAATCAGCTATGCTCACAACCTCCATCCTCTGCCCCAAGCCTCCACAACCACTTACACAATAGTGCCAAATTGAAATCTCTAATGTTCTTGATGCTGACTCCTCCTGCTTCCTTGCTCTTGCAAACTTTGCCCCAAGAGATATCATGCCATCCTCTGCCACTACTCTCACTGCCATGCTAAAGAATCTAGTCTGAATAGACTCCAACTTCTTGGCCACTGTCTTCGGGATCTTGAAAATAGAGAGGAAGTAGATTGGCAAGTTGTCAAGCACTGATTTACACAAGACCATGCGTCCTCCATAAGAAAGAAGCCTTGCCTTCCATCCTGCAAGTCTGGACTTATACCTCTACACCACTACCTGTCAGTCCCTACAATGAAGTGCCCTTGGAGACAAAGGAATGCCCAGATAAGTGAAGGGAAACTCTCCAATCTGACAACCAAATAAGAAAGTTGCCCGCCTGAGTGCTGACTCCTCCATATTGATGCCCGCAATTTGGCTTTTATTGTAATTCTCCTTCAACCCACTGATATCCTACGCTACAATCTGGTATCAATCAACTGGTGCTAGGGATGTCAAAAATACCCGTAAACCCGATTACCCACATCACCCGACTCGTGATGAATCGGGTAATACCCGGATAAACAGATATGGATTCAGGTTCGAGTATTTTTAAAATACCCGTTTCATATTCAGATCATGTATGGCTTTAGTGCACCTGATCCCATACCGATCCTAACTTGTTCTTAATAACCCACTGTGTATGTTGCGTCTATGATTTTGACATGAACTCAACCCACTGCCTGCCTTTTTGGGTTTGTGAGTTTGGCCTTCTTGTTAAAATTGTAAGAATATTTTTATAAAACATAAAAATTATTTTGGGAATGAAAGAGTCAACCGGACTTCTCTTTTCCCACTTTCCATGAATCTCACCTTCCCTTGGATGTGGATGTAGACTCATATTTTTTTAGACAGATACATATGTCTACAAGTATATCCATACCCGTGACGGATATACCTGTATCAATACTCTCGAAAATAATAGCGTACTATTTAATTATGATATTTATAAAATTTTCGCGGATAGGGTATGGTATTAGTCTACCTAAGCCGAACCCAAGGAAGGCAGTATCGGTTTCGGTACCGGTTTCGGCCGGTTCCGAAACTGATACGTACTGGTTTCGGTACCGGTTTCGGTTTCGGCCGAAACCTGTTGAAACCATCTAAAAAACTAAAAAAAATAATGAACCTGTCTGGTTTCGGCCGAAACCGTCCGGTTTCGGACCGAAACAGGTCAATTTCGGCCCCAAACCCTTAATGGTTTCGTCCGAAACCATTAAAAAAGTAATTTTTAATGGTTTCGGACCTGCTACAGTGATTTGGTCCGTTTCGGATCGGTACCGGCCGAAACCGATACGTTTCGGCCGAAACGTATCGGTTTCAGCCGATACTGCCAACCTTGGCCGAACCCGATCCATTTACATCCCTAACTGGTGCTCCTCGTCAGCTAGGAAGAGGATAGTGCCATCGGCATATTAGAGATGGGTGATGCTACTGTTGATCTGACTGGCCTGAAAGTCTCAAATCACACCTTTCGCCTCAGCTCTCGTCCCTAACCTACTCAAAATTTGAGTCACCAGAACGAAATGTATCAATTTCGGACTGAACCAGTACGAAACCGGACCTGCTCACTGTAGCAGGTCCGAAACTTAAAAAAAAAATATATTTTTTATGGTTTCAGGCATTTCAGCCCGATATCGCCCAAAATCGGGCGAAATCGGACGCGAACTCCGCTTAAGAGGGGAGTTCAGTTCTGCCCAACCCCTCAGATCTCAGATCCGAGGGGTGCTGCTGGTAGGGGAGGTGGAGGAGCTTAGGGGGGAGTTTGGGAGGGGCTTTTGTCGCCGCCGCCGTTCTTGTTGTTTAGAGCTTGGGAGGGTGTAAGTTTCTGTATTTTTTTCTTTCATTGGTAGTTTTTTTGTTGTTGGTAAGGTTATGTTAGATTCTATTAGTTTTTATACATAAATTATTGTAAATCCCCAAATTAGGGTGTAATTAGTGATTTAAATTTGGGGCTTTTGTCTAATTAGGTAAGTTTAACGTCAATTGAAACTTAATTAAGCTTCATTGAATGTTTTAGGGTGGGAGCATGCTGTTAATTGTATTATATGCTGGGTAATTATGGTAAATCCCCAAATTAGGGTGTAAGTAGTGAATTAAATTTGGGGCTTTTGTTTAATTAGATAAGTTTAGCGTCAATTGAAGCTTAATTAAGCTTTATTGAATGCTCCAGGACAGGAGCATGTTGTTAATTGTATTACACAGCAGGTAATTAGGGTAAATTCTCAAATTATGGTGTAATTAGTTATTTAAATTTAGGTTTTTTTGTCTAATTAGGTAATTTAGCATCAATTGAAACTTAATTAAGCTTCATTGAATACCTTAGGGCATGAGCATGCCGTTAATTATATTTAATGAAAATTAGGCAAAATCCTCAAATGTGACCCTAAGGGCACGTTTGAGAACCCAATGGGCCATAGATTATGGCCTAGTAATCTTCACCCATCCAAAGCTCTACCAAATGTCTAAATGTCACATCAGATTATTCAAAAGTCATAATCTAACTTTTTAGAGAGAGAGGGTGAAAAGACTCCACTTTTCATAATCTCCCAAAATCTCCTTTTCATTGGATTATTCTCACTCTAAAGGATTATGAAAAAGTCATAATCCCATTAAGTTTTCAAATGAGGCCTAATTAGCAATTAAAAATTGGGGCTTTCGTCTAATTACCTCAATTCAACGTAATTTAAAGCTCAATTATGCTTCATTGTATTTTTCATTATACTTGCAACTATTTGTCTTTGACTGCCTTAATGCAGCATCATGGCTAGACGTGAACAAAGTCAAGAGCATCAAGGGCAAGATGATCCGGGGTGGGCCCACCTCACGTTAATTGATGCTGAAAGAAGAAAAGTCAAATGTAATTATTGTAGTAAGGAGATACATGACGAGATTACTAGAGGAAAGTAACATTTGACAGGGATAAGAGGAGAGGTCAAGAAATGCGACAGATGTCCCCGACAGGTGGCAGAGGAAATGTGCCAGTGCCTTCTGGGTAAAAAAGATACGATGCAACGAAGAGCTGAAGGTTAGGCTGAAATTACTGAAGAGATTTTAGGCATAGTAAGCAGAAGGGGAAGGAGGGATGATGATGATGAGGAAGACACTGAGGATTCAGATCCAGAGTTGACTGAAGTAGTAGAGCGTGAACAAGCGGCTCGAAGAAAGGGAAAAGCACCGATAGGTTCAAGGACCTACTCCAGTACAACTGGTGTAGCACGACGTCCTGACACTAGTGCAGCCTCATAGAGAGTAGGCCCCATGGACAGTTATCTGCACAGAAGGTAAAGTGTTACACAACCAAAAATCAAACAAGCATTGAGAGGGGTCAAAAAATCAGCTGAAGTTGCAGGACATGCATTTAAAAGTATTTGCAAATGATTTTTCCATGCAAGTGTGCCTGCACATGCAGCTGAATCAAAATATTTTCAGCCTATAGTTGATGCTGGCCCTGGCTTGAAGGCCCCGTCATGTCTAGACATATACGGGCATGACTTTGAGGGAGAGGTTGAGGAGCTCCATTAGTGGGTTGAAAGCTTCAAGCATATCTTGATGGAGAGAGGATGCACCATTATGTGTGATAGCTTGACTGGTACTACGAAGAAGTCTATGATCCACTTTCTGGATTATTGCATCGAAGGTACATTATTTGTTAAATCAGTAGATGCATCAAATTATGAAAAGAATGCAAATTATTTGTTTCATTTGATGGATGACATGGTAGAACAACTTGGAGAGGAACATGTTGTCCAAGCAGTCATCGATAATGAAGCAAATTATAAGGTTGCAGGGAAGAAGTTGATGCAGAAGCGCATGCATTTATATTAGCTCCCATGTAACGCCCCAGGTTTTTTTCGGATCATTTATAGGGTCAGGATCCGTGGGTTTCGGATCGTTTTGTGGTTCCCAGATTGAGTTTTACGGTTTACACGTGTTTTCGTCTGTCGGACCTTCGGAACGTCGTGTAGGGCGAACCGTTGCGTTCTCCGACTCCGGGACGTTACCACTGCATTGTGCGCTTTCCGAGGATCGCGGAGGTAATTTTTCGTATTTTTTGATATTTTCCGAAATTTTCGGATTTTCTATATATATAAACCTCCTTTCTCTCTCTCCCTCACTCTCATTTCTCTCTTCTCTCCCTCTCTTCTTCGGCGGCCGACGGAGGTGGACGGGGGCGAGGCGGCGAGGTTCGTGGGGCGTGGAGTGGCGAGGATGGAGCGAGGATCGAGGTGGAGGCGTAACGTTCGTCGTTCGCGAGCTCGGGGCGCCGGCGGTGCTTCGCGGGGCGTTTCACGACGGAACGGTGTCCACGGTGTGCGGAATCTTCGGTGGAGGTAGGGGGATGGTTCCCTAGCTCGAGTATTTCATTTCCCGTGAGTTTTGTAGGCCGCGGTGAGCCGAGCGGGGTTTATTGCTCGTTTGGGGGACAAATCATGTTTTAGGGCGTGGGACGGTTTCGCCCGATCGAGTGAGGTTTCTACGCCTTTCTCCCTCCATTTTTGGGTTTTGGGGTCAGGGGAATGATCCCCTATGTTTTCCCCTTCTATTGGGATCGAATGGGGCGTGGAACCGAGCTCACGGCGGAGCTTGGTTCGGCCACGGGAATCGCAGAGGGCGGCCACCTAGGTGGCAGTCTATGACCTGGTCTGGGCGGCCATGACCCTGGCCGGCCAATGGTCTGGCCGCCCAGGGGTGTTGGGCGGCCAGGACCTTGGTCGCCCTCACCCAGTCAGGCCCTGGACTGGGCGGCCAAGCCGATGGCCGCCCAGCCCTCTAGGTGGCCACACCTTGGGCCGCCCAGGCCCCTGGGCGGCCAGGTGTTTGGCCGCCCAGCCCAGTTTGCCCCCGGGCTACCGTGTCCCGCGTTTTCTTGTCCCGAGGTGCCCGTATGCGATACAGTTTCGAGGAAGAAGTGTCCGAGTGATTCTTCGTGATTCTGGAGCTACCATGTTACCTCGATTTGCTCACCCGTGTGTTAAGAGGGTCCGGTGACCCCGTGTGCGTGTTCTGGGTTTCCGTGTTACGCTTGAGTGAGTCCCTGCGAGTCGGTATGAGTGCGGAGGGCCTTCCCGCACGATGTGGGTTCCTCCAGAAATGGTCTCCGAGTGGGCCATGTGTGTGGCTTCGGACCGTGAGTCCAGTCAACCAGCCTGGGGCTGGAGGTTTTCCGTGTGTCCCTTGGTTAGGGAATTACCTCTGCGGCTCGTGAGCTGTCTTGGGAATCGTGTCACCGTGGTTTCAGACCTAGGGATTAGGCCAGATTGACGGCTTTGTGCTGTCGCGTACGACGGTCTTGACCCGAGTCTCATGACTCAAGGGCCGTTGGTTAGTAGGTCTAGTGGACCATCCAGAGTGTGGTGGCTTTGAGCCACCTGTTACTTCGTGTTACTTGCGATGGGTGGGTGCGTGGCTTTCCGTGTTCACGTTTAGTGAGCCCCCACTAGTCGTAGCTTTCCTGCGCACGCGTGTGCGAACCCACTTGCGAGTGGTGGAGAGAGTGACCCGAGTGAGACGGTTTTTAGGCTGGTTACCGTAGGGCCCCTTGCCTTTGTAGCCTGAGTCCGGCTGGGGGGAAAACCAGTTAGAGGACTCGACCTAGAGCAGATGGTCTGTGTGTGCACGCGTAGTTGGGGGCAGAGGACACGTGCTGACGAGTGCGACCCCAGCTAGTCCTTGTTTGTGTTCCTGGTTACTGTACGGTGTCTCTGTCTCCGCCTGGGGCGTCGTAGTGAGACACTTGAGGCCGCGGACTAAGTCGTCAGTGGATGCATCCGGCCTTGCTTCTGGTGGGCGGTACTCTCGTCACGTGACGTGAGTTGTCGTATTGCGGGTTTCCGTTTCCCGTCTGCGAGACGGGGTTTCGTGCATAGTCTCGGGTGTTTCTCCGTAGCCGTGGTCTAGGGTTCCGGTGAGCGTCACCGAGGGTTTTCCCCTAGACGGCGTTGAGTTCACGACGGCGAGGTCGTGATAGTGTTTCTAGACCGCGTGGTTTCGGTGTGGGCCTTTGTCTGTGAGGACAGGCCTCCACGACAGTGGCGTCGTGTCGTTTTCCTGGTAGCGTGACTAGGGCGGTCGTAGTCTGGTGGTCCCCCTACTGTGAGATCGGGGTGCGTGCTTTCCGGTACAGTAGGAATAGCTATAGAGCCGAGATTTTACCGGCCACCGTGTTTACTGTTCCTGCTGTTACAGTTGATCTTGCTGTTGCTGCTTTCCGTGGCGCCGTTGTTTACGGTTGGGGTTCCGCGGGACCCTTACTGAGCCAGTGACAAGAGACTCACCCCTGGTTTTCAGGTGCAGCGATTCTTCCTCGAGGTTCGAGGGTGCTGTGCGGAGGTTCTTAGTTGCCAGCTCGCCGGGTCAAGTGTTCACTTGGCATTTGGTACGTTCTTTGCCTTAGACTGTACTTTCTGTTGGACTGAACTCTGTTGTAGTTGTTGTTTATTTCGTTAATTGTTGAATTGCCCTGCTTTATTTCTTATTTCTATGTACACCACATCTATCCCTTTAGCCCTTCTTAGCCCTCCGACTCGTGGGCGGCGGTTCAGGATTCGAATGGTATCGGGTCTTCCCAGTATCTGGATCTTGGGTCGCTACATCCCATGTGCAACACATTGTCTGGACTTGATACTTGAAAACATTGGGAAGGAAACAAATGTGAAGAAGACAATTGAGAGGGCACAGAAAATCACTTAGTACATTTATGGTCATCTTAGGATCTTGAACATGTTCAGAGAGCATGCAAGTGGGGGCCGAGATATCATCCGTGCAGGGCCAACAAGATTTGTATCGAATTTCATTTCTTTGGAGTCATTGCACAGGTATAAGAATGAGCTTAAGTCTTTCATGTACCACAATTCCATACTGGATTATATAGACAAATCCAATGTTGATGCTCGTATGGATTATTTGGAAGTGTACCACATCATGGAAGACAACAAATTTTGGAACATGGTCTCACATTACATGAAAGTTGTCACACCTCTTGTGAAGGTCCTAAGAATGGTGGATGATGATGAGAAGAATGACATGGGATATCTATACGAGGTCATAGACTGTGCCAAATTAGTTGCAAAAATCTCTTCCCAAAGAGTACAAAGTGGTGGAAAATTGTTGACAATAGATGAGACAACACATTACACCATGAATTGCATGTAGCTGGTGAGTGATTAATTGTACTGATATAAAGTAAATTATTTTTTAGGTTAATTTACATCTTACATTTAGTTAATTATACACAAATGCAAGTTATTTCTTCAACCCTCGATTTATGTACAATGCCAATGTGAACGTTAATGGCGAGGTGCTTCGAGACATCTTAAAAGTCATTGGTCGTTTATCGAGGATACCAGAAAAGAAACTTCAGGTCGAGCTATAGGTTGGCCTTTATTTATTTTATCAATAGGATAAAAAAATATTTAATTATTTATGTTAATTGTTACTTTATCCTTATAGATGGACAGTTATAGATTGAGGACTGAGACGTATTCTGACTCCCAATTGCAATACATTGTGGGAAGAGTAAGCCCAGGTATACTAAATGTTTGTGCTTCAATTGAGTCAATATGTATTAGTACATCATGAAGACTTGATCTTTATTTATTTGTTTATGTTTGGTGGAACAACTGACTAGTGGATAATGATGAACAATAAGGATTTGGACAGTAATGCTTTGACTTACATTGCAATTATGGTGTCGAGTCAAACGACATCATCAAGTCAATGTGAAAGGAATTGAAGCACGTTCAGCTTTATACACTTAAAGATTCGCATTCGGCTAAAGGCTGAACGGATAGAAAAATTAGTTTACTGCTACTACAATATGATGTTAAGAATAAAGAACATGAAGCTGCGACAACAACTAAGGGACAAACGCGTCGCAGAGGATACAACTCCAGAAATTGATGTGGGCGCATTATTTGATGATGGCAATCCCTTATAGTCTTGGGTTGAGGTACGAGCGTAGGTTGATGAGCTCGTTTTTTATGATGATGACAGAACATGGGCAGAGGGTATATTGGATGAAGATGGGCCAAGAGATCCAGAATTCAAAGGATCAACCAAGAGGCCAAGAGTGACTCATGCGCACCAGATAGAGGACCCAACTTTGTTCACGACACTGAATAACAGCTTGAGATTGAGTCAGGTAGATACTCAGAATCAGATAGCACGCCAATCACTCCTAGAATGGTCAAGCCACTTACATCCTTAAGAAGAAGTACATCAGTACATGAGATGACTGAGAGGACTAGTGTTGCTGCTCGAGAGGATTCGACAATTGAGTAGTTGAAGCAAGTTTATGTGAGACACGCCATGTGGGAAATGATTGCTTTAAAGATGAAGGAAAAAGTTATACCAAAAGAAAAAAAAACATCTCCAAAGACTAAAAGGCGATTGTTTTTTTATAGTTCTGATGATGATGATGATGATGATGCACCAAGTGATGATCCCAGTGCAGTTGCAGGTGCTACTATTGGTGGTGGCATCTATGCACCTATTTCCTCCTTCCATACTGACATGGGCAGAGGATATAGTCATAGTGAAAGAGGATATGATTCACAGAGTCAATATGGACATCCATCAGGTTATGGAGGTGGCCAACACGAAGCAGGCATGTATGGGTGGGGCCATCAGCCAGAATTCCAATTCCATCCAGACTATTCAGTTCCAGCCAGTAGTAGTTATGGGTCAGCATCCTCTTCTCATCCTCAAGGTTCTGATTCTTATGTTGATTCTGGATTCCAATCAAGTCAACAACCTTATATTTCAAGAGGGATCCAAAGTGAGATGCGGGATTTGGCTGCATCATTATTTGGTTACAGTGAATATACAGAATATATGCAGTCTTTTTATGGGTATCAACATCAGAAGTCAGACGATGAGGGAGAAGATTCTTCTAGCTATTATCCATATTAGTGCATCATCATTTGGATAAGGATCATTTAATTTCTATAACATTTACTGTGTTTGTAATGTTTATCGTACTACTTGAATATACTTCATGTTTAATATGTACTCAAGAATATTAGTTTAACATGTTCAATGTCTACTTCTAGCACGTAATCCAATTTATTCACACTCAAATGCATGTCCATTGATTTTTTAAGTTTTTTTTCTATTTTTTTCTGTATTTATTTTGATTTTTTTTGAATATTTTGAACCGGTTTCGGCCAAAACCGAAAACGAAATCGGTACGTTTCGGTTTCAATCCCGGCTGAAATTGAGACCGAAACCGAAATCGGTACTGCCATCCTTGCCAGAACAAGCAAGAAAGTGGATCTCTCTATTAGAGCCCTCTCCCACTAAGGAAGTAAGCAGAGAGATGCCCATTAATGAGCACTGAAAAGGAAGTAGACCCGAATCCATCTAATCCATCTACGATGAAAGCCCATCTTCACTAGCACCTGGAGGCAACTCTAATTGATTTTATCATAGGCCTTCTCGAAGTCCAACTTGAGAACCACTCCTATTTTTCTCTGATGTTTCATAGTATATAAACATTCATGATCAACAAGGAAATTCTCTTGAATATGCCTATCCCTGATGAAGGTCCCCTAGTACCCACTGACCAAACAACTAATCACCCTATCTAGCCTTTTGGTCAGTGCCTTCGTGAAATGGGCTTAAAATCTGCCAACTCCTGTGCACCCTCCTTGGGAATCAAGACCAGAAGGATTTTGTTAATACCCCTCAAGTGAGCTCTGCTCTCCAGGAATTCTCTAACAACACCAATGAGATCCCTCTTGATAATGTCCCAACAATATTGAAAGAAAATCATGGGGAAATCATCTGAACCTTGAGATTTCTTGTGTGATTATTCATTTTCAAACTTATGTTCTTTATTTTGCTCCCTAGGGGAAACACTCTGATTCCCATCTTATAATATCTATATTTTTTTAAGGGGAAGAAAACAATCGGCACCACCAGGGCAACATCGGTGCTCCATTTGACCATTTTTGTTTGGGTGTAGCATGTTGATTTGACCATAAATATTGATGGTTGTCCCACAAGCATGGACATACAGGTAGGGGTGCAAATGAACGAGTACATTCGACAAACAAGATATGAACAGACTCGCCAAAAGCTTGATTTGGCTCGTTCAACTATGTAAATGAGTCAAGTTGGAAAAAAATAGTATTAATTAGTAAAAGAGCTAAGCTTGAATATAGAGATGCTTGTTTATGTTTATGAAGAAGCTTGATTAGTACTTGATTACATTTCTCTAATATAACCATGATCATTTAACAGTTCACTGATAATTCAACCATATCCTATTTTGTAATATGATTAATATATAGGATTTTTTTTGTATATAAACCATTGGTAGAGCGGAAATGACACATATATCATTTCTGGAAACGTATTAACAAGCAAATTATTGTTTTTAACCAAAACTTTCAAACATACCACATGGTTAACTGTCGTTGACAGGGACACAAAATTTCACAACGATTCAAAGAATTGCGTTAGTCATCAAATGACCAAAATAGGCTCTACCAGTAGGGCCACTACAGGGGCAACAAGAGAGGGGCTGACGGTGGCAGCTAGCGGTCGATGACGGCCGACGAAGGACCTTGGAGTTGTAGGTGGTATGCAGCTGGTGGCGGTGGATGGGGTAGCGTAGTGGCGGCTGGGGGGGGGGGGGGGGAGAGGAAGAAGAGAAGGGGGGGCGATGCGAAGGGCCGGTCTTGGTGGTGTAGGGCGCAGGGGGGTGACCGGTCGGCCCAGGCAACTGCGGCTATGGGCAGTGGGGGCAAGCTTGGAAGTCATTGCTCCTTGTTGTGGCCTTATCTGGACGCTTGTAGCCTGATTTGGACGTTGCCACCCTTCCCACTACACCGCCAACGACCTCCCCTTCTCTTTCCCCTTCCCCAGCAAACCACCTTCTTTCCCCTTCCCCAGCCAGCCACCGTCCTTCCTTCCCCATCCCTTTCATCCCGTCACCGAGCCCACTCCGGCCCAATGTCCGCTCCCAATCTCTCTCTCTCTCTCTCTCTCTGTGTGTGTGTGCCACCACACCCCCCGATCCTCCCTCCTCACTCCGGCACCCTCTTTGACATGAGATAACTGAATGTATAATTTTTTTTTCTCTTTTTTCTTTTTTTAAGAAATATTTTTTATTTTTTATTTCTCTCTCTCTCTCTCTTTTTCTTACTTTCTTCTGTTGCTCTTCTTTTTTCTTTTTTTTTGATTATGTTACAGTAGTAGAGGAGGAATGAGAGAGAGAGAGAGAGATGGGGACATGAAGATAGAGTAGAGGGAGAGTGTTGGCGGTGGGGGTGGCGTAGCTTCTGGCTGTGGCAGGTCGTGGACAGGGGCGGCGCGGTGTTGAGCTGTGAGTGGGATTTGTTGCTGGTGCCAGGAGCGGTGGACAATGAGGGCGAGGGAGGAGGCGGCGTTGCTGGCGATGGCGTCGTGGCAGACGTCGGCGTTGATGGCGAGGGTGCTGTGGTGATAGATTGGCTCGCAAAGGGCCAAGGCAGCATAGGTGGAAGATGGCGGAAGATGGCGGCGATGGCGGTGTCGGACAAGGCGGCACAAGCTGGCGGGGGGGGGGGGGGGTAGCCTGTGGTGGTGGCGGCAGAGTTGTTGCAAGGCGGCTGCGACAAGACGACCGGTAGGGGTGCGGGACAATGTGACCATGGCAAGGCGGGCTGGCAAGAGCTGCTGGCGGTGGTGGACGGAGGGGTCGAGATCTGGATGGCCGCAGGCTGATGGCCCTCGCAGCGGGTGGAGGTGGGCGGTGAACTGCGAGGGTGATGGGAGAAAGAGAATGGAGAGATAGTGGGAGGGGTGGGAAGAGGAAGATGACAGGGAAGGGAGAGCGGCAGGGTGTAGCGGTGATGCTTGGCGGGGCTGGGGCATCGGTGAACGGCAGGCAAGGAGGCACCAGTGTGGTCGAGGTTGCTGCAGGGGTGGTGAGGGCTATTGTGGGTGGACTAGACTTGGAAGGGGGGACGACCGGGGGGGGGGGGGATGGGGATGGTGCCGGCGGTGGTGGTAGGGGCAGCAGTGGGCGGTGGTGGAAGGCGGTGATGGAAGCAGGCGTCTCGCCCAGGATAATGGCCCTCTCGGCTTCCCCTCTCTCAGGGGTGTGGATCTCTCTCTCAGGGGTCTCGACTCTGTCCTTCACGGTGGGGGAAGGGGGATTTAGGAGCTCAAAGCACCCTTGGGAGGGGTGTCCACTTAGGGAATACAAGAGATCCGCTATATTCTTAGGAAATATAAGAAATCACCATCTATCCTCCTAGGAATTACAAAAGATTTTTTATCCTATAAAAGATTCTACCTAGGGCACATAACCTACCCTAATGATACATGCCTAACATAAGAAAAATAAAAGATTAATAAAAGATTACAAATATTAAATTATAGGGATCTTTTGCAGTCGGATCGAAGTATTGACAGCATCGCCTTTTTTGTAGCCAATCGGATTTTCGAGTTGGTCCGATATTCTCACCAAATTCCCCCTGGTTTGAAAAAATTCATTTTCAAATCTTGAAGTATTGAAGTACGACAAGGGCAATCACAGGAGGATAGGTAGAGAACCTGGGACAGACGATCGTACGCATATTGTCAAGTTGCCGCTCCTCATATGCTTTGCTAAAGTCGTGCCACACCATGTCAACATGGAACGGCTCCCGAAGTAACATAGGGTCAGGTGAAGCAACTGATGGAACAACCTCAAATACTGTGTCGTCAATCTAAGTCTAACTCGGAAGCAATAAACAAATCATGATCTTAGACATCACTAGAGACGGCAGGTTGGCTAGGTTCTTGTGGCGAATTCTTCTCCGTTAGACGAGTACTGCCTTTTCCACTGAACAGAGCGTACGATAATAGGAATTCCAAAAGCGAAATACCATACCGTTCTTCCGTAAAAGACAATCATTTCCCGCAAGAATTATGTCAACTCAACACTCTTCCATCCACTCACTGCCCATGCTAATATACGAACCAAGGGGTCAAATCGTACACCATGATCCATCGTAATACGTGATAGCCTTAGGTATAAGGTTGCCTATAGTTGCTCTGGAAAATTCCACAAAAACGTACTCTCCACAAATGATAATTTCTCCCGTTGTTGAGAGAGAATCCACAATAGCCTGGGAGATATAATTTCCTGACTGTCCATCTAAAAACACCGTAGTAGGCTTGTTGTTTGGCAGAAGTACTTTACAGCTGAAGAACATCGCGGGTAGGATTTTACGTAGGATCCCGATTTGATAGAACAAACCAGTTCCCTAAGTTCTGATACCAAAGTTGACGTGGGACAGTTGAGTTTATGATTTTTTCTATTTTCAAGAAATATTTCATTTTTCACTGTATTCTATTCCTCTTTTTTTCTCCTTTGTTTTGTTGCTCTCCTTTTTTTGTTTTTTTAACTCTTTTTTTTACTCTGTTACAGTAGCAGAGGAGAAACGAGAGAGAGAGAGAGAGAGAGAGAGAGAGAGAGAGAGAGAGAGACGGGAAGATAGAGTAGATGGAGAAAGTGTTGGCGGTGGCACAGCTTTCGACGGCGGCAGGTGGTGGACAGGGGCGGCGGGGTGCTGAGTTGCGAGTGGGATCTGTTGTCAGTGCCATCGGTGATGGACAAAGAGGGCGAGGGAGGAGCCAGGGTTGCTGTAGTGGCATCGGGGCGGACGTCAGCGATGATGGCGAGGGCACTGCGGCGACGAGCTGGCTCGCGGAGGGCCAAGGCGGCGAAGGTGGAAGCTGGCGGCGGTGTCGGAAAGGGCGGCGCATGCCAGCCCGGGGGGGGGGGGGTAGACCATGGTGGTGGCGGTAGGGCTGCTACGAGCTGGCCGCAACATGACGACCGACGGGGATGCAGGACGGTGTGATCATGGCAAGGCGGGTGGGCGAGAGGTGTTGGCGAGATGTCGGTGGTGGACGAGGGGGTCGGGATCTTGATGGCCACAGGCTGCCGGCGCTTGTAGCGGAGGGTGGAGGTGGGCGGTGAGCTGTGACGATGATGGGAGAAAGAGAACGGAGAGATAGTGGGAGGGGAGGGAAGAGGAGGATGACAGGGAAGGGAGAGCGGCAGGGTGCAGCGGTGATGCCCGGCGGGGCTAGGGCGTCCGTGAACGGCCAACGAGGAGGTGCCGGTGTCGGTGTGGTCGGGGTTGTTACAGGGGTGGTGAGGGCTGTTGTGGGTGGACTTGGGCTTGGAAGGGGAGACGATGGGGGGATGGGGATGGTGCCACGGCGGTGGTAGGGATAGCAATGGGCGGTGGTGGAAGGCAGTGACGGAGGCGAGCCTCTTGCCCGGGATAATGGCCCTCTCAATCTCCCCTCTCTCAGGGGCGTGGATCCTCTCTCATGGGTCTCGGCTCTCTCCCTCACATAGAAAACACATGGTGGCTATTTTTTTCCCATTCAACATTGATCCAAAATGAGAGAATACAAGCCATTTTAAAGGGTGGGGGAAGAGGGATTTAGGGGCTCAAGGCGTTAGGAGGGGAGTCCACCTAGGGAATACAAGAGATGTACTATATTTCTAGGAAATATAATAAATCACCATCTATCCTCCTAGGTAGTACAAATGATTTTTTTACCCTACAAAAGATCCTACCTAGGGAACATAACCTACCCTAATGACACATGCCTAACATAAGAAACATAAAAGATTGCAAATATTACATAACATGGATCTTCTGCAGTCGGGTCGGAGTATTGACGGCATCACCTTATTTGCATCCGGTCGGATTTTCGAGTTGGCCTGGTAACCTCACCACTCCTCCCACTCGGCCTCTCTCTCTCTCATCAGATGGCCCCCTCTCTGCCCCACATTGCCCCCTGATCCCCCCCTAACTCTGGCACCCTTATCCCACTCGTTCTCTCTCTCTCTCTCTCTCTCTCACTCTCTCATTTTAGATGTTCAATCACTCACCGCCGGCTCACATATCTGGTGGTCGTCACTAGCAACCTAGACCCCTCTTTCAAACCCTAAGAGAGGTAACCGTGGGCAGTATAGTCTTTTTTTAGGTCTAGTTAAAAGCAACCATAGTTAGGTTGACGGGTGGTAACGGGAGGTTACGGCGATGGCATTTTTGAAAATTTTGGTTAAAATAATGATATGCTTGTTAATATGTTTCCAGGAGTGATATCTGTGCCATTTCCGGTCTAACAATGGTTTATATGCAAAAAGCTCTAATATATATGAATGAGAGACAAATAGCTTCTTTTTTCCATTTTTCATTCAGTTAGTAGTTCGGGCAGGTTGGTAAACAGTAAATGACTCAAGATTATTTAATATTCAAAGAGCTCGAATCAGGCTCAATGAGATTGTTAAATGAGCCGAGTTTCAGCCTTTGAACAGAGTAGAACTCAGGTCATTTACTACCTAAACAACTCGAGCTCAATGAAGACTTGGCCCAATAAATAAATAAACCAAGCTTGAAGAGAGTAGTAATCGGCTTGACTTTGAACCCTACATTCAGGTCTCTCTATGGCTAAAATTTCTTTCTAATGGTTATTTGCACTCCTTTGAAACAGTGAGCTATTTTTATTCAGGTTTTCTGAGTCACGGTATTATTTCAAAGCACTTGCACACACTGGATGTGTCATTACTTCTCATGCTGAATCTACTGGGCATTTTTAATTCTTCTTTTAATCCTTGCCATTGAGTTTGTTTGCTTGGAAAGAAAAGGAAACTACATGCTCAAGTAACTTTTGTTTGTAATTTCATTTGCAGAATGAGAGCCTTGGGAAACGGCTTGCCCATGGGTACCCTTTTCTAGAGGCTGAGGTTGCATACTGTGCCCGCCACGAGTACTGTGAATCTGCTGTTGATTTCATTGCTAGGAGGTGTCGGCTTGCTTTTCTCGACACAGATGCGGCAGGCCGAGCATTGCCACGTGTTATCGAGATTCTGGCTGCGGAACACAACTGGGACAAGGCAAGACGGAAGAAAGAGTTACAAAAGGGGAAAGAGTTTCTCGAAACATTCAAATCGTCCAAGAATGCACAGTTCCATGATGGAAAGCATACAGGTGGACAATATCCTTCATTTGAAGTACACTGTTCCGAGTTTCGCTTGAATAATCTGATGGGGGAATTTTGATAACTGATGTTTCAGGTTCATGACTTGCATCAATCAGCTTCCCAGATTTGGAAGAATGTATAGCAGGTTTACGTGCTTTGGCGTCTCAGCAGTAACGATGTCAAAAACCAGCCTTCTTAATGGTTTCATGTTCCCCCCCCCCCTCCGGTAAAGAAAATAGAAAAGTGATTTTTTAATATATTTTTTATGCTCCCCCCCCCCTTCTTAACCGCTACCGCAGTGGTCCAGCATCCACTACTACGATTCAATAAGGTTCCAATGTGCATCTGGAGAACAGGCAAATACCTCTTTCACTTTATCCAGTGTACAAGATGAAAACGGATGTAGCCAATTTTTATTTTCTCGCCAGCTTCCACCGTTCGTCTTAGTTTATGCTAGCGAACCTGTAATGTCCACTTTTCCCGTTTTTTGTGGTTAGCAGCAGACCTGTTCATTCTTAACAGGAACACACTTGAAGCTGTTGCTCACTCATGGTAAGCTGGGTGGGATTCATCACCACGCCTGCGTGTGTTATTTTTGTAGCTTCTCTTTTTCAAGTGGCATGCTCATCTTCTAGAAATCCTGCACCAGTGTTTTCCCAAGGCTTCGTTTGGAAAGATTTGCCTCGCAAGTTCTCAGGAGTTGGAAATTGGAATAGCTCTTGGAGGAAATGGCTGTGCGAATCCGGACAATGCAGAAGCGCCTTCAAACAAGTAAAAAAATCATATGATTCACATTCTAGATTATGAGGCTGTGTTTGGTAGTCTCCAAGAGGGAGCACCTTTTTGTGCTTCCACTAGTTTCAGCCCAGTTGTTTTGACTAGATCCTGGGAGTTATTTATATAGATTCCTCAGTTATGTTTTTTTTACTTCCAATTAAAACTTCTAAAATAGGGCTTTCTAGATTGGGACAAAAATGTCATTATTGAAGAATATTTAACTTGTGTGATCATTTGAAATTGATCACTAACTATTCTTATTCAGTAACTTTCATAATTAAAGTAGCAACCAAATAATTATGGACCAAAAATAGTCGTTAAAATACGCCTCTGACTCGTTTTTACGGTTTCATTGGTACGTACGTAACTTTCTATCGTGTGGCGTGTCCGGTAGCGCTGTCAATAGATGCGGATAATTCGAGGTTGCATCCAACTATTGGTATGTTTGTCAGAATATCGTATCCGCCGAATATAACCATACATCGCCACACATAACCACACGTTTGTTTAACCATCTGATTAATAATCGGAGTGGAAATGGAAAAAAAGGGCTTTTACTTCCATAATTATCCGACTGATTATGTGTTACATATTAACTCTTGCTTTTATGCTTAGTGACTATACATTTCTTTTAAATTTACTTATATTTATTTGTTTAGATAAACTGTTTAAGCTGTGTTTACAAGTATCCTGAAAAGATAATGATTAAATTCATTATTAAATTTTTAGAAAGGTTTATTTATCTATAATTCTAGATAGATTGTTTACGTCACGACCTAAGGTATAGTCATTATAAAATTTTAATGATTAACAAAATATGCCCAATGTTTAGTTAGCTTGTTTGTTTAGAATATGTTTGGGTGCTTATAGGTTAAATAAAAGGTTGAAGTTATAAATTATATGGTTATTTTTGAAATAGTTAGACATTCAAAAATTATCCGAATTTGAATAATATCTATCTGAGTCTAATTCGGATGGAAAAATATCTTGAGTTTTTTGCATATGAACAAATGATAGGAGAGAAATGGCAAACATCATTACTTTTAATAAAATGTTACAAAAATACCGTCATCGTACCCCCCCCCCCCACTATCATGTGTGCCCTTAATCGTGGTTGTCTTTTAATAGATCTATGAAAAGACAATAATACCCATAGTCAATACAACGGGGCCATCTCACTCCCAATCCCTTTCCCTCCCACCCCAACTCCGATTCCCAAAAAATCCTAATGACGTATACCTGTTTGGAACAAAAGTTCCCGTACAAACAGCCCAGCATAATCCACCTCACGTCTGCACCGCCCGTTCGAACAGCCAACATAATCACCTCATGTCTGCAATAATATTGTTGTTCACGCCCTTCACGACAGGAGACGCGTTTCATCATCTGTTGGGTTTCCGAGGGGAAAGAGGTGGTTTACAGTCCGAAGGATATGTATGAGTAGTCCTCCTCGCCTGGCTCCATGAAGTTCAACACTTTTCTCTTTGGTAGAATCCTCCTCTACTAATAATACACGCTCAAACGGATGCCATGCTACTTGGGGAGGGGTATGCTGCAAAATATATTTGTTATTTGCAGAATTGTGTATCTCATTTTCTATTATTTTTAATAATTTTATTATCTTAAAAATAATATAACAATATCCCTACGATGATCTTTCATCCAAGATGGTTCCATTTCCATCAATAAAAGTTAAATTTGTAGACAAAAGTAAACTCTATCAAAGAAGCAGGACCCGATGGTATATGGCATCGTATAGGTTTCTGATGATAAAGTGAGATAAAGTTGATGTTTTCCCCATGTTCAGTTCCATAGCTTCTTCCATGAGATGATTCGCTGCACTCCCGAAGACTATATATATATATACAGTGGCTGTCTTAGAACATGCTGCTTATTTAAAAGTTCACTTTAGCTCCTTGATAAAACTATCATAATATATACCAATCATCTGACAACCGAACCATCATAGTGTTACCCATCGATGTCTGCATTCTCCTCTACAGTTCAATTTGATGGCAACTTCCAAGCTTCGAATGCGTACATTACATGTCGGCAACTCCATTTTCGGGTTCAGGTGACTTCCCAACTTCGGAAGATGTATCGGCAAGATTACCTTTGATCCACCTATCCAGCATCTCTAACGAAGCCTTGGGCTGATCCATTGGAACCATGTGACCAGCATCATGGACCTGTCGCATAGTTTTACCTTCAGTTAGCAAGGGTTAGTATTACAAATTGAGGTTATCGTAAAAGATAAATGAAGCATGCACTCTACGCAAGGATACAGTGTGGCGAAATAGGTCAACATAAAGATGCCTTAGCACATCAATCTAAGGGTTGGATTAGAATTTGGAAGTCCAAACACCATAGGATTGAACAAGCTTTCCAGTCAGACGACATATTACTGCTGCTTTAAACTGAAGTGATTGAGAAGCAAGGAGATGGAGACCTTTAAGAAGCTGAGAGGTCCATGGGTTTTCAGTATCCCTGCTTCAACACCATCCACCACAAATGGACTGGAATGGGAAGATACAAAGTCTTGCCGACCAGACCATTCCATGGAGTGGACCCACCTTGAATTACCTAGTCAAAACAAGAAAGCAGTGTAAAGCAGTGAAAACGTTCTGATTTCATGGGAGGCATTTTTGAAGTAACACGATATTCCCCGAATTCTAACAGGTGTCGAAAGCCTGAAACATAGATTATTCTCGGAACAGCACAATATTGTGTTTAAATATGCCAGGAGGAGCCAAATTATCTCTACAACATGCAGTTTTACCAAGATACCACTTCAGAAGTGGATTAGTTTCAGATATATAATTCCATGCAAAAATTTATAAACTAATTTCATAAAAACTCTTCGTCCCTTAGTCATCAACACCTTGAAATCTGATGCTGAAAAGCTTAGAAAACTCAGTTTTCCAGGAAGCATGATTCTCATATCCTCCAGCGCACCTAAAACCCATGTCACTTAGAAACATAAAGTGGAAAGTATAGATACTATGCTACCAAAGTAGGACCCAATCTAGAGGAATCTTACCAAGCCAGTTGCATATCAGATCATATTCTCCAGCATACACGAGAAGCTTTATACCATCCTCGATAAGCGCTGGGATGCCTACTTCGAGGTTTCTCATCCAGTCGGTCAGCATTGCTTGATAAACAGAAGGGCTACAAGAGATGAAATCCAAGTTCCCAACACCAAGGGCATCTTTAACAGATTTCTCATTAAGAAATTTCTCCAAATTTGAGAAATCATAACAGAGGTTCCCCTCACACTTCTTTCTTATGTCATAGTACTGCAAATTTGATGTTCTTTGAGTTAAGAGACAAGAACAAGCCTTAACAGACATTCAAAACAGTGCAAATAAACAATACATGGTGCTTACATTTATCTCCCCAGCAACTCCCAAAATTGAATTGAATATAGTGTTGCAAACCAAATATGAAGCTAAGCAAGAGGCAGTGCCTGAGGTACCTGAATAACATTTGTGAAAATTACTATATCACTGTATATAACATCAAAAATATAGGAAAATTTTAAAATCAAAGGTCATTTGCAGATGCCCACAGTTCAATATAGAGTATAGACACAACCAGTATGGCATTTGCAAAATGAATATGACCCAGAAGCAGAAAGAATTACCACAGAGTTTAATTGCAAGTTCGCATGCAGGTAAAAACTTGTTGATGTGTTTGTAATCAGTTTCTTCAATTATTCCCATTTCTAAGGCATAATCCGTGTATGCTTCGTACTGGATTGCAGGATCAGTAAGTCCATTGCCGATGGCAAAGCCCTGCAAGAGTATTGCTCACTTATTTAGAAAGTCAATTAGGCAATTAAAAAACATAAAACATCAGATCAGGCAAAGCTAGACTGACCTTCAAGTTGATGTGAATGCCTTCCCCAGCTTTGTTTCCCTGGTGAATCCTACTAGCAAATGCTGGAATGTAGTGTCCAGCATAAGATTCTCCTGTTATGTAGAAGTCATTCTCTGCATACTTTGGGTGCTCAGTAAAGAAAGCCTGAAATTATAACAATAGAGAACAAAAAATGAACTCAGAGCATTTGCCTTTCAAAATTCAGAAGTTGCCTTCAATCCCCAAAAAATTAGCATCTGAAGCATCAGACACTAATCACATCAGCTACCATACATGGTAACATGGAAGATAAACAAGAATCCAGTTTCTCATAAGATCACTTGAGATTTTTCCTATCTATTGTGTCATTATTTTGGTGTTTGACAGGCAGTTGCCATCATCCTTGTTTCTTAGAAAGTAAAGTGATTGCTCATGCACAAGCCATAAACATAAGCTTGATCAAAGACAGTAGAAGTGATAAATAAATGAGGAAACGAAGTTATATACTGGTGAGAATTATGAAAACACAGCCCAAAATATAAGGTCATCCAATTTTTTTCCCCTGATGAGATCATCTGCCCCTTATCCATGCTGGTTTCAGAGTCTGTTTGCATGAGCCATCAATGACGTGGCAGCCTAACTCAAAAATTGTCCACATTGGTACCCAGCAAACAAAAACCATACAACAAGTTTGACCCCTCAAATAAGATGGAAAATTTGGTGTATTTTTGGGTTGATTTGCTAATAAAAACTGATAAAAACATAACAAGCAATCTCATTTTTTAGATCTGGAAACATAACAGATAACTAAAAGAATAATGGAAGCCATACAGTTTCTTGTTTAACATTCAGATAACCAGTTCGCTTCAGGCACAGGGCTCAGCTATATTGAACTTAATGGAATACACAAACATACACAATCAAACACATAGACTCATACGCACGCAGACACAAATCAGTATTGACAAAGAAAGGATCATCCTGCCAATCCATAAAATCCTCTATTTTTGGAAAATAAAAGTAGTGCCCTTTGAAAGGGAAAAATGCCAATAGCCAAGCTATATGTAACATCACAATGTATTTTGAAGATAAGCACAAACCTGAAGAAAATCATATAGATCATTACTGACACCCTCTTCATTGTGACGAAGGTCACGTCCGTCATGGCTGTAGCTAAAGCCAGTTCCCGTAGGTTGGTCAACATATATAAGATTTGATATCTGAGGACATCATAAGGTTAATATACTTTTAATGGTACATAAAAACAGTCATTGATGAACAAAATATGAAAGAAATGGAAGAACAAAAGAAACAAATGAGAATGCATTTGCATTAATATGTGAGAGGGAGAGAGAGAACTTTAGTTATCTCTGTGACTTTAAACCATGACAACAGCTCATGAATTCATTGAGTGTTACAATGATGTAGTCGATGTGATTATCCTGAATATTTAATTTGACATCAAGAACTACTTTTGCTGCTAAAACTTGTTAGATAAGTTGAACATCAAAAAATATCATTATCAAAGTGATGCATATAACCAAATTAACACGGAAGGACAAGTAATATGCAAAGGTTTAGTTGTAGTACAGAAGTCTAATCCTGACAAACATTCAATATTTTTCAAAATATTCAAATCATGTGCATTTTCACAAATTATCCAGAACATATAAATTAAATCATAGGTAGTGGCTGAACATATTCACCTAAGATGCAAAATTTGCATTCACTCATTCTGGGTGATTTTACGAATGCATTTACATTTCTCACAATTTGAAGCTATGAACCCTGGCAACCTGCATATACTCAAGAGGGGACAAATAGAATATCATGTCACAGAAAACAAAGGTGCCAATTCTAGAACAGCATTGATTTGCATCCCCTTACATGACACACCCCCGCCACCAGTCCAAGAAGGTTTTCTATCAGTTTAATATACAGGAGATGTAGTTGTTTTTAAACTTGTCAATTCCAGTTTTTGAGAGAAAAAAGGCATATTTCCATTCTTTGAAGGGTAAGACTCCAAATTCAAAAATTTCCCACTTGCTTATTCTAATATAACTTGGAGATCAGATTTATACCTCTCTTGGAGTATGAAAAAGGACTAGTTTGAGAAAAGCATTTTGTGTTTCCCACTATCAGTCAAAAAAATGTTAAGGCAGTCGCTTCCTTAACAGGTAAAAGTTCAAGTCTGAAGGCTCCCACTTGTTTATGATACGAGTTGCACATCTGTTTTCCTACTGTTCTAAATTTCTTGGACTAGAATATATTTTCTAAAAGAAATTATCCAGATGAATACTGTTAGAAAAATTCTTGAGCACAACAAAACACAATCCAATCAGATACAAAAAGGTGTAGCTCAATCATCAGATGCAAGTGATATAATATGAATAGGTTTTGTAATGAAACAGATTGAAAGTTGCTGCAAATCTGACAACAATGACTGAAAGGACCAACCACACTCTACATGAAAGCTAGTTGTACCTTATCCCAACCATAATTGTTCCACACAAGAGACATGTTATCAGCTATGGTGAACGGTCCATTTTCAAAGAAAACAGCCAACTCGCTGCTACATCCTGGTCCTCCAGTCAACCAGATCACAATAGGATCTTTCTTGCTATTCCTCGACTCAAAGAAAAAGTAGAACATCCTGCATACGGTGGAAAGAACATCAAGAGAAACACACAAACGAGCTTAAAAATAGAAAGAAAAAGGAATCAAGAAGAACTATAATACCCAGGAAAGAGGACACTTGAATACCAGGTATAAGCATGACAATCATTTCAACAAAGAAGTTACAGAAAAATTCATGATATATACTTTTACCACGTGTTTGCTGAGTACAATAATTACAATGCGAAATCTAATACAAGAAGATATTGCTTGCAGTCTATATGTGATATATTTTATGTGCAAATTTGCAAATGAGTCTGGAGAGGAAAAGTGTTCCTAAGCTGAGCGGTCATATCACAGTGTGCAGTGCAGCTAGCAATTACGAAATAGTTCAATCCAGATGCTACAAGTCTAACACCAGGCAGCTCTTCCTTAATGTTCACATTCACAATTGAACAATTGAACCAAACCCGCCCCCCCCCCCCCCCCCCAAAAAAAAAAAAAAAACACTCCTAACCAACCAAACGTACCGCTACTGGGTTGATCAGAGGACCTGCACACATGCATGCCAAGAACATGCAACAAGAAAACAGTACCGAGAACTGTTCGGTCTTCAGAAGGGGTGGCAATGCTTGCCAAGGCGAAATTGATAGCAAACTTTGCCAATTCTTACCCTGATTCCATCAACCTCGACCCATAGTGGCATGATCGACCCATATTCGCCGTTGCACACACCGGGCAAACTAGTGACAAGAAGTATACCGAGTCCACACGACCTCAACCTTCCCCCCCCCCCTCTCAAACACAAAAAAAGAAGAAAACAGGGCAACCCACTTCACCTTGCGTCATACGAATGCGCGAGGCGGTAGTACCCCGCGTGGTGGCCGAGTTCCTCTGCCGAGACGCCCCCAACGCCTCCATTGGGATCCCCCGCGAGCCCCGGGAACCCAAGCCGCCTCTCCACGATCCTCTTTCCTTCGTCCTCCCGTCGCCCGTCAGCCGGACGTGCAGAAGCATCCCGCGGCACCAGGTTGAACGCCCGGATGAGCTTCTCCGCCTGTTCCTTGGGGAATCTGGCCTCGGAGGGCAGCCGGAGGCCGCTTGGAAGAGCAGAGCAGGAGAGGAAGTGGCGGGAGCAGAGGAGGAGGAACGGGAGAGCCAGAGCCACAGAGCGGCTACCCATCCTTCCAGAGGAGGAGGACGACTAGCGTTCGCCGTTCTCTGCGAGCTGCTGTGGAGGGCATCAATGGCGTTATATGTATATGGAGTTCGTCGAGAGAGAGACAGAGAGAGAAAGGGTGGCGGAGTGGGGCGGTGGCCGAGCGGAGGCGTGGAAGGGAGACGGTGGTGGAGGAGGAGCGGCCGGACAAGACCGTTGGGTGTGAGGTGTTGAGTGCGCTACCTTCAGTGAGCCACGGCGCAATGCTCCCATCCAATAAGAACATGCCAACTCTGCTTCTTGCTCATCAGACATGTTTGTTTCAAGAATACTGATACAATGTATTTTTTTATTTTTTTCTCAAAAGAATATACGGGCACCTTGTCACCCATCCTGGTTGACCTTTGTATAGTTTTTACACAATGATGTCATTGCCTAAAAACATCAAAAAAGGCCCCAATGTATATATATATATATATATCAGACTATTTTGTAGATCTATATACATATACAAATCAGACTATTTTATAGCGTATGTTGGCGGAACCAAATTGATACGAATTGCGTAGACCGCGGACCTGGGCTAGATTGCCATCGTAGTGAGTGGATGGTCACGATTAGACTACCCTTTCTACCGATCACTGGCTGTACTCCACTATCATCCATTGTCATCTTGCGAACTTTGAACCATTGGAGGCACTACATAACATAACAGTCTTCACAGTGTTTGTCTTGTGACAACCCTTATGTCTAGATAGATTCACGACAACTACGATGAACGATGGACGATGAAGAGATCATAATTTCTCGTGCAAATCACGCCGTCGTTAAATTACTTTTTTAAAAATAAAATATATCAAATAAATCATATTTAATTTATTTTTTAAAATTTATTTTATTTTATTTTTAATTTTTTAAAATAATCAAAAAATGACGTGATTTGTATGATAAATTAAAGTGATTTTGAGACTTGCGTCTGAAAAAAAATTAAAAAAATTAAAAGACAATGCACACGTAAAGGGTGTGCATCGCATCCGAATGTGCAACAACTAGTACTCTTTTCCCGAGTTTATGAATCCATGCGCATTAGATGAACAACGGTACCATGATAATAACGGCAAGGCTGTTTGACAAGGGTGACATTAGGATCCTAGGTAATGTTATCGGAATCGGATCGGTGTCTGAACCAGACAATGAGCTGGTTCGGTTCGAATCGGTTTGACCGTTAGTTCGAACCGTTTTGAACCATGATGTCATTATAATATTCATATATGGTCCGACTCGATTCTATAACCTAATACAATAAGAAACAACTCAAATAAGATATAATGATCAAAATAAATAAACATACACGTATATAGATAATAACTTGTAACTACTTGTTGGAAATAGAGCCTTTATGTTGATTTAAATATCTTCATTTAACAGAGTTGACAGAGGCGGGTACCGAAACATTTTTTTTATTTCTGATAACACTGATCCTAGGTAAGAATTTGGTGCTGATTAGACTAGATATGTATTTAAATATGACAACTGACCCTTGCTGTTAATTAATTATTTAAAATCTTTGAGCTCATAAGCTTCTTATTTATGAGATGATACTCAGAATTAGAAATATTTAGATGGAGCTAAATAGATGGATTTATATAATGTGATACCTACCTCATATCTGCTCTGTTGGGACTCATATATAAAAAAAGAAGGCAGATACTCATGCACCAAGTTGGGAGATGAGTTGTTAATACCCGGGTTTAACCCGTTATCAAATTTAACTTCACATAGAAAATGGCATAAATGCCCATGGTTAGTAAAATTTGAGAGAGAGAGAGAGAGAGAGAGAGATGGAGGGGGGTGTTTCCCTCCGGCCATTCCAAATATACTAAGCTTCATCTTGTAAAGGATCCTTGATGAAGTCTACTGAAATGGTTCCAGTGACCCGTTAGTTTTGAAAATTACAAAACCCTCTTTATGGAGTTTAAATAGTCTTTGGTGAATTTAAGTTAATGAACAACAACCATTAGGATCCACACAAGCCATTAATCAACGATGAGCTCAGTAGAAAGGGAAATCATTGAGATCCATGCAGTCTTTCAACTAAAATAGTACAAAAAAACAAATGATCGATTAAGAGGTTTCAATTTTTTTTTCAGGGATATTTGATAAGCAAGCCTAAATGATAACTTCATATGGTTTCCTGATATCAACTGATCTTATTCTTACTGTGAAACCCACGTGGACCTCGGTCACCCTGAATATTGTGAGTATTCAACTTGGCTCTGTACATGTTGTGAAGGGCCGTGATCTCGCACTGGTCTTCAGCTGAGAGGATGATCACCGGATAGTGAACTACAGAGAAAGGGAAACGAATCAGGAGGCCCAGGGATGGTTCCTTGGAGAAAACCCTCCGATGCCTAAGTCAGTAGAGCGTTGGTGGAAGGTATTGAGGGAGGTAGAAAGAAATGCGCGAGACCTCCTAACACCAAGATGGTGAAGTGGTTCATGCTCAGGGAGTGTTAGGCCTGTATCAGCCTTACCTGCCACCGGAGGGAGTCCCTGGTTTATATAGCGAGCTCCCCGGATGAGTCCCATAAGTTGAGGAGTTTCAGGCGGGAGTTACGTCCTCATCATGGGATCGTTATGTCCTCATCATGGGATCGTTACGTCCTCGTCATGGACTCTTCATGACCTTGGGAGATCGTGGCTCCATTATCCCCCTGAACTCCTGCTCATAAAGGACTTTCAACGGCTGCATGGATAAACACTTGTCAGTCGATCCAAGCATGAGAAGTGCCAGCCCTGTCCGGGCGATAGGCATAGCTCGGATGCAGTCAGATCGGAGTGGGCGCGGAGCGCTCGCCCTTATCCTGCTGGAGGGATGGCTCGGGCGTGGGTCTTCCTCCGTCCTGACGTTCGGGCCTTCCGAGCCTAAGGGCCGCCGAGGAAGGATGGGATCCCGAGTGATCTTTATTGGGCTTTTTTGCCGAAGTGGGCCCTAGAGGGCTGTCACTTGGATGAGCTGAGCCTCGTTCGGTCCTGATGGGCCTAGTTTGGCTGCTCTTAATTGGGCTACAGAAATCCCCCTCTCCACTTGTCCCCCTCCTACTCCCGAGCTTTAGTAAGCTCGACGAGTAGCTGTTTGGGGTTTCGGACCGGCGTGGCTCAGGTGGGTGGAGATCTGGCGGTGTTAGGAAGCCACGTGTCGTGGTCACCTGTGCCCGTGTTAATGATGATCCTGACGGATTTGAACTGAAGGGGCCCCCTTTCCTCGGAGGTCGGAACGACGCGCCGCCTTCCGCGTGGGTTTATAGGCGTTGGGCACTTGTTGTCATTCCAGACTCCCTCCGTCTTTTAGGGTTTTGGCTTTCCTTCGTTCTTATTTTTGGAGCTCTTCGATACGCCGTGAGAACACGACGGAGGAGCAGAGGCTTGCGGCGGCATTTGAGGAGTTGGCGGCGATAACCGCGGAGGCCGTTTGGCAGCTTTCTCCTCCCCCGGAATCTTCAGGGTCTCGGGGCCGCCTTCCCTTAGAGTCTTCTTCTGACTCCATGGCGGGCCAGCGCCCAGCGGTCAAGGAGTGGGTGGACGAGCCGGTGGCGAGGGCGCCGGTCCCCAACTGTAGCGAACTGGGGGAGGCGGATGTGAGGAGGCTAGAGCACCAGTATCGCCTGCCCCACAAGTACAGTTTTGCCGCTGCTACTCCATATGAGACGAGCCTAGACTCTCGTACAGGCCACATCTGTATGTTTCTTCTGTCGTGGAAGGGTGGATTCCGCCTTCCTTTCGAACCTTTCATCCTTCAGCTTCTTGATTTTTTTCGGTTGGCGCCCATTCAGTTGGTAGCCAACTCTTATCTCCTCCTTTCCGCCTTCCGTATTCTCTGCCGTCAGTGCGGAGTTCCTCCTTCCATGGACCTCTTCCACTATTTCTTTGAGTTGAAAGCACATCCTTCGGCTGGGAAGGGCTTCTATTTCATCCAGGCGAGGCGGAATAGGAGTTGTATCTCTTTGGCGGCGAAGGATTCTTCGCATAAGGGGTGGAAGACCCAATTCTTCTGGGTGAAGATTTGTTCAGTGGAGGAAACCTGGAGGTGCCTGGTAATCCCCAATTTCCACCCTAACATCCCTCCTAGGCAGGATGAGTTCCCCCCTCACGTGGAGAAGTACGCAGCCATCCTGCTGAAACACCGCCAGTCCACCGAGGAACTGGTGACACCGGAGAATATCGAGCGGTGTCTTCTCACGCGGCTGCACCCGTCGGGCTCAGGTGCCACAGCTTAGACTTTCCTTCGGATGTGGGGGTCATCTTTCTTTTCCTGAATTCGTCTTCTTCTTCGTGCAGACACCAGGTGGGAGCCTCTGAAGGAGGCCACAGAGGTGATCGAGCTTGGAGATGACTCGAGTGCCGACGAACCGACTGCTCCCGTGGATCGCTCCCGAACCAAAGATAAGGGCAAGGGAGTGGCCCGGGGTGAATCCTCCGGACCGCGGGGACCCAAGCGCAAGGACCATGTGGAGGGTATGGTTCGGGCCGCTGCGAGGGCCAGAAAGCGGGCCAGGAAGGCCGGGGCCATACCCGCAGTCGAAGGTGACCCTACTGCGGCTCGTCCCTCCACCGGGCACAGTGGGGCCGACTCTACCGGGCGGGCTCTCCCATCAGCCGAGCTAGAGGGGGCCAAGGAGGTCGGGGCTGCCCTTGCGGGCGGTGATGATGCGGGCTCGGTTCCTCCCTTGGCCGGGACCGAGGGGGCCGAGGGTGCTCCTGCAACCGGTAGCGGGGCTGACCCGGCTCTCCCCTCTGCCAGAGCCAAGGGGGCCATGGCCGAAGTTGGGGATGTTGTGATCGCGGCCGAGGCTGGCGCTCCAGGTGGCGATGCTAGTGCCGAGCCGATCCATGTTGAGAGGCCGCAGGAAAATCCGGTCGGGGCGCGAGGGGCGGCTGAGGCCGGGGCTCGATCCGGGCCATACGGTGGGGCGCCGGGCGATGGGGGGTTCTCCGTTCCGGCGGCCTTGGAGAGGCTGGGTATCTCGGGCCCCCTGCACCAGGTGTGTCATGGTATATCCATGAAGGTGAGGGGGGGAGGTAGGCAACACTCCCCGTCCATGGCTCTCGCCGGGGTTATGGAGGGTGGCTTGGCCCTGGCCCAGATGGGGGCGGTTCTGGCAGAAGCGTACGCTCGATCGGAGTGGGAGTGAGCGAACCTAGCCTGGACCCTCGGTGGGTCGGACAGGAGGTTGACTCGGCTCATCGAGGAGCGTGACAGGCTTCGGCGGGAGCTTTCCTCAATCAGGGAGCTGGTACGATCGAGCCAAGTGGAGACCCGGGCGCTAGCCGAGCAGCTAGCCAAGGCCCGTGAATTGCTCGAGAGGAAGAACCGGCTTCTCGAAGAGGAGTGCTTAGCACGCATTGAGCTGGACGGTTGGTGAGAGACCGAGCGTGTCGAGCTAGTAGACCACGCGGAGGAAGCCGAGCATCTTCGGCGAGAGGCCGAGGCTGATCGAGCTGAGGCGGAGAAGTAGGTGGCGGCGGCCGAAGGGCGGACTGCTGAGGCCGAGCGGAAGGCAGCCGAGGCGGAGCAGAGGGAGGCCGAGCTCGCCGGTAGGGTGGGATCGGCCGGGGCGGAGGCTCTTGAGCAATACAAGAGCTCAGAGGCTTACCTATTTGACCTTAAGGAGGCTGCCCTCCCCTACTACGAGCTAGGACTCCGCCGGGGCGTCCGCAAGGGTTTCCAGTAGGGCTACAATCGGGCCATTTCTTACGCCGAGGAGCAGGCGTCCGGAGTGGTTGACTTCCCGTCCGGTCAATGTTATGACTCAGACTCGTCATCCTCTAGTTCCTCTGTTTCGGCGCAGGATGAAGAGGATCCCGAGGGCTCATCACCCGAGGGGTCGCCAACTCCGGATGCCTCGGGAGGGCACGCAACCGAGGCAGTTCCCACGCCGGTGGGGTCGGTGCCAGGGTCGGCCGTCGCCGAGGCTGCCGGGGGCAGACCGCTCGAGCCCTCTACTTCCGGTCTTCAAGGTGGGCCAGAGGCTTGATGTATCTGTTTCGCTTCTTCTTTTTGCATACCTTTTCCCTTTTTGAAGAAAAAGACTCCCTTTTTGTGTAGAGATAAATAAGGTAGTAGCATTGTGATGAAGACTTATCTGTTCCATATCGCCATTGCCGTGTTCTGTTCAGCGTATCTGCAGTGGTTGGAAAGATCCGATATTTTTTGCGTGAATCTCGCATAATGGTTGGGTGAGCGTCTGACAGGGTGTCTTTCCATTTTCTCACGCTTTAAATGCCTGGCCGCTTCGTGTGTCCCGCTGGGGCGGAAGACGAGAAGTTTGAGGTGACCGTTCGTAGGGAGAAATCCTTCTGGCGTGTTTTCGAGAGGAGGGAAATCATTTAAGGCAAGTAGCCTCCCTTCGCCTATAAAAAGGACTGAAGGGCGTCCCTTCCTCTCCACCGCTTAGGGTTTTCCCTGACAGTCTTTCCTCGTTCCTTCTTCACGTAGCGTTGTGCCGTTGTATTCGGAGCATGGAGGAAGCTCCGGAAGAGGAGGCTGCCGACGATGGGGGGCAGAGAGTTCCTGCTGCTCCGGACTTGAAGAGGATTCGACGACCGGCGGGCGGACTTGAAAAGGGTTCGACGTGCGGAGGCACGCCGTTTTCCCTTTATCAGTTCCGGCGGCGCTTGCAGGGGGGCGAGATGGAGGACGGATGGGGGCATCAGACATCCCTGCTGCCCGTTCCTTCCTGCTCGCTTCACGGATGGGAGGAGGAAGCCAACTAAGCTCCATCCCTTCCGGGCCTTCCCCTGCCTCCTCATCCAGCTCTGCTGGTTTCTTTTTCTTTCTGGCAGCCTCTTTTTCCCTCTTCTGCTCTGGTCCTCCTTTCTTTCACTCTTCGGAGGGTGCCTGCGCTCTCTTCCTTCCAAGGAGTTGGCAGTTTGGCGGGGAAGATGCTTTCATATGCATTCCCTCTCCTCCTTCTCTTCCAACTTCAACTTGGAAGGTAGCCTTCTCTTTCTTAATCCCTCTGTCACCTTTGTCTCGAGCTGCCCGAGCCAACGGGGTCAAGTATCCTTTATCCGAGCCAGTTTCTACACTAGGCAGAGTCAGTGGCTGGACGCAGGAAGGTCATCCGAGTCAGCTGAGCGATGGGCTCATACGACGGCGCTAGATGGATCTTTTGCTTTTTTGACATGTATTCTATTGGCTTCGGCCTTCCTGATGTACAAACGGGTTGTTTGAATAAAAATAAAGGAGCCTTTTGTTTTATCTCATGTCGTTTGCACAATACTCAGTACTCAGAAGTAGAACTTGCGTAATGTAGTTGCGTTCCAGGTCCGAGGGATGGGCTCTCCTTCCATCGTGGATAGGCGGTATGCTCCTTTTCCGAGCGTCTCGACCACTCGGTAGGGGCCTTCCCAGTTAGGGGATAACTTGCCCGCCGCCTCAAGTGGTCGAGAGGCTTCGGCTTTCCTGAGGACGAAGTCTCCCGGCTGGAAACGTCTGTCTCGGACTTTGGCGTTGTAGTATCGAGTGAGGCGGCGTTGGTACTCCGTTGCTCTGATGCTGGCAATCTCCCGGATTTCATCTGCTAAGTCAAGATTTTCGAGCAGTTTCTGGTCGTTTGTCTCGAACGGGACGTAGATGACTCGGAGAGAGGGGTTGCCAATCTCCAACAGGATCACGGCCTCGGTACCGTATACCAGCTGAAAAGGGCTTTCACCGGTTGCCGTTCTGGGAGTCGTTCTGTGCGACCAGAGTACGTTCGACAATTCCTCGAGCCAGCTGCCTTTTGGCTTTGCCGAGCCTAGTCTTGATGCCATTTAAGATAGTCTTGTTGGCATTTTCGACCAGCCCGTTAGCCTGAGGGTGGGCGACCGAAGTGAAGTGATTGCGAATATTGAGGTCGGCGCATCTATCTCGGAAATATCGAGAATCAAATTGCCGACCATTATCGCTCACTATCACCCGGGGGATGCCGTAGCGACAGATGATCGACTTCCAGATGAAATTCCAGATGACTATCTCGGTGATCCTTGCAGTGGCTTCGGCCTCGATCAACTTAGTGAAGTAGTCGATAGCGACGATAATGAACTTCTTCTGGGCCTGGTCCGTGGGGAATGGCCCGAGGATGTCGATTCCCCAGCGAGCGAAAGGATAAGGCTCGGCTAGGGTGATAATCTTCGTTGCTGGCTGATGGACCAAGTGGTCGAATCGCTGGCAACGGTCACAACGTTGTGTGTAGGCTGAGCAGTCACGCTGTAGGGTGGGCCACCAATAACCTCGCCGTAGCAAGATCCTGGCGAGCGACCTTCCCCCCAAATGCGCTCCGCACAGACCTTCGTGAACTTCTTCGATCGCTCGGTTGGCTTCGTCGGCACCGAGGCACTTCAAAAGAGGGCCAGAGAAGGATCTCCGGTAAAGTGCGCCATCCAGAGTGACGAATCGCCGAGCTTGGTATTTCAACCTTCGGGCTTCCCGAGGGTCGGGAGGCTCCTGGGAGTCTTGGAGCCACGACAGGTAGGGGGTACGCCAGTCGCTTGGGGAGGCTGAGTCAACAGCTAGGAGCTCCGAATCAATGCTCGGGCGCTCTAGCTCTTCGAGAAGGACCGATCGAGTACCCTCGGGGTCAAGAGAGGAGGCCAGCCGAGAGAGGGCGTCCGCTCGAGAGTTTTCCTCCCGAACTATTCGGACTACCTCAAAACTCTCGAACTATTGTGCCACATTCTTGACTAGTTGGAGGTATTTGATCATCGGTGCCTCCCGAGCTTCATAATCGCCGTTGACCTGGCTAGCGACCAGTTGGGAGTCGGTGTGAATTCTGACTCGCTCAGCCCCTAATCGCCGGGCCATGCGGGCTCCCGATATGAGGGCCTCATACTCGGAAGTGTTGTTGGATGCTTGGAAGTTGAACTTCAGGGCATACCATAGCTCTGCTCCTTCGGGGGACTTCAGGAGGATGCCGGCACCGCTTCCGGCTGAATTGGAAGATCCGTTGACGAACAGTTCTCAGGTCGGCCCAGGTGCGGACGGAGATCTTTCTTCAGTCGGGATGGTACTCTCAGCGATAAAGTCGGCGAGCGCCTGGCCTTTGATAGCCGAGCAAAGCCGATACGATATATCGTAGGCCCCGAGCATGATGACCCACTTGACGAGGCGTCCCGAGGCTTAAGGGTGAGTGAGGATTTTCTTCAATGGTTCGCCGGTCAGCACGGTGATGGAGTGCCATTGGAAATAGGGTCGGAGGCGCTTGGCCGATGTAACGACCCGAGAATCCGATTACCGGGAAGGCCCGATAACCTGAGACTCGCACTGCCGCCCACGAGCCGGGAGGGCTCGGAAGGGCTAAAAGGAGTGTGGAGGCACAAAGAAATAGGAAATAAAGCAGGACAACCAACAATAACAAGCTGAAAGAAAGAACAACTACAACTACAAAAGAGTCCAGTCCAACAGGAAGTACAGTCTAAAGTAGTAAAACGTACCACATGCCAAGTGAACACTCGGCCCGGCAAGCTGGCAACTGAGAACCTCCGCTCCGCACCCTCGAACCTCGAGGAAGAACCGCCACACCTAAAAAGCAGGGAATGAGTCTCCAAAACAGAGACTCAGCATGGATCCCGCGGAACCCCAACCGGAAACAACGGCGGTAGCGGAAAGGAGGGCTACGAGAGCAACCGCAATAGTAGGAACAGCAAACCCGGTGGCCGATCGAAACTCGGCACTACAACTACTCCTACTGTACCAAAAACACACCCCGAACTCACAGTCGAGGCTACCGGACTACACTAGTACCGCTTACCGAAGTAAAAACACACGGCAACCATGCTGTAGAGGCCAGTCCCCCGAAAACAGCCGACCTGGACACGCTATCCAAGGTGCAACCCCGACCATCCGATCGCGGGTACATCACAACAAGACGCAACCTCGGTAAAGCCACTAGCACTAGTCTTACGGCGCCAAAACCAACACACGCGCCATGGCGAAACAACCGAACTCAACGGTCAACACGACCGAAAACCCGAAGGTCAAAGTCACGGAAACTAACAGTCTGTCACTCCGTACTCGACAGGAGTACCTCCCACTAGAAGCACAGTCGGTAGCGTCCCCTGACGACTTACACCGCACCGCAGGTGAACTGCCTGACGTGGTAGCGCCTACCAAAGGCACGAACACCGTACAAGTAACCGTAAACAAGTGACTAGCTGGGGTCACGCCCGTCGACGTGGGTTTCAACCGCCCCCAACCACGTGTGCACACACAGACCGTGCGTCCCTAGTCTGGTCCTCTGGCCGGTTTTCCCCTCAGCCGGACTCTGGCTGCTAGACGCGGGGCCCGACGGTAACCGGTCCACAAACCGTCTCTAAGGGTAAGCCTCTCCACCTACTCCCAGGTGGGACCACTCACGTGTAAGCAGGCTACGACTAGTGGAGGGTGACTGAAGGAGTAGACTCTCAAGTCAATGGAAAACAACGTCCGCATCTGACGACGTACGGGGACCACCCCACGTACCGGCCCCGTCGCACGGTGACCACAGTCGGAGAAGAAACAGAACTCGCAGTCCACGGCCACGCACGCACCCTGCGCGAGAGTCGAGAAAACTCAAGTGGCACTAAGCCACTGGACTCTGGACAGTCCTCTAGACGCACTATACCCAACGGTCCTTGAGTCACAAGACTCGGGGTCAAGACCGTTGTACGCAACAGCACAAGGCCGTCAATGTAGTCCAATCTCTAGGTCTAAAACCACGGTAGCACGAATACCGAGACAACTCACGAGCCGCTAAGACCACTCCCTCGGGAAGGGAATGCAAGGGACTAAGGCCACCCACACGGGCCACACGAAAAACACAGAAGCACGATTCCCAGGGCAGCACACAAGCCGCCTTGTCGATTTTCCATCCTAGAGCAAGCGGAAAATCTCCAGCCCCAGGTCGGATAACTGGACTCGCAGTCCAAGGCCAAACAAGTGGCCCACACGGGAATCGCCTTCCAAAGAAACCCACGACATGTGGGGGAGACCCCACCGCACACACACCGATACACGGTGACTCGATCAAGCGTAACACGAAAGTCCGGAACACGTGAGGTCACCCGGACTCACCACACCTACGGGCACGCTAATCGAGGTAACACGGTGCCTCCCGCCACCCCAAAAATACGGACACAGAACCCACGGGGTGCCCGGGACACTCACGAGACCTAAAGTCAACCACTGGGTCACAACCGGGTCGACCGGGGGTCAAAACCACTCAGACGGGAACCGCCACGTAGTCGCGGTCTCCTGAGGACCGCGACCACCTAGAAGCGGTCGACCGGGGACCGCGACTAAGCAGTCACGGTCGGGTCACGAACCCGACTAGCCAGACGCAGCCCGGTGGTAGCGGTCGCCCTAGGACCGCGACCCCACAGTCACGGTCGGGTCACGACCGCGACTAGATGAAAACGGTCTATCGCACGTCCACGACGCTTGCCGACGCTCTTGGGCAAATGCGGTTCTCCCAGGACTGCGACCAATGAACGCGGTTACTGGTAGACCGCGACCATTTCGAAAAACCGAGAACGGCGGGAAAATACCCCAAAATCCAATCCACGCCCAGATCACCCTCGGGTGATGGGGAAACAAAGGGGAATCCATCCCCAAGCCCCTAGGCATACATCTAAACCCCTGGATCGGCCAAAAACGCTGTAAAACGAGGGATCCGGCTCACTCCCTAAAAACATGCATTTTTTCCCAAATCGCCCCGATTAGCCCGCTCGGCTCACCACGGCCTACAAAACTCACGGGGAAGGAAGTGCACGAGCTGGGGTCCATTTCCCTACCTCCACCGAAGATTTCGCGCACCGTGGACGTCGATCCACGAAGAAAATGCCGTTGAAGCCTAGCCGTTCCACGAACCCACGGCCGAGCTTCACCGCGCCTCCACCGCCTCGATCCCAACCCATCCTCGCCCGTACCTCGCCCGCGCCGTCCCAACCTCGCCCACGCTCCACCCCGTCGGCCGCCGGAGAGAGAGGGAGAGAGGAGAGAGCGTGAGAAGAGAGAGGGAGAGAAGAGAGAAATGAGAGGGGAGAGAGAGAGAAAAGGGTTATATATAGGAAAATCCAAAAATTCAAAAAAATCCCAAAAAATAAAAAATCACACCCGCGCGATCCTCGGAACGCACCGATCGCAACGGCACCACATTCGCCTAGGTGAATGGCCCGGTTCACCCGCAACGAGGTTCCGAAGGAATTACCGAAACACACACCGGGAATCGGAAAACACACGCGGAAAAGCCGCGGAACGCTTCCGGGCCTCCGAAACAGCTCCGGATCGCGCCGATCCGAACACGAAAGATGTCCGAAATAAAATTTTGGACACAACGGAGTCGGACACTCAGAGAAACCAGATCCAAGACCTACGAAGAAGGATCCGAAAAAATCCGGGGCATTACAGCCCTCCCCCCTTAATGGAATTTCGTCCTCGAAATTCAGGACCCAGCACAAAGTCACAGGGGAAGAACACTGAACCGACTGACTCGTTGTCAGAGCCCCAGCACAGAAAACCTCTATTCTTATGAAAACACCGGTCCTGCGAGACACAGCCAAACTTACAATCACAAGTAACACCTCGCTCCTCGGGCCGAGCACACTGGCCAACAGAGCAGGCATATACCAAAGGACATAGTCCGGCATCACCTCAGACAACGCGAGAATCCACCATGGCACCGCAGCCACAATCTCGCTCACCGAGGAATCACAACCCTCGTCACGAGAAACAACTACTGATCCATCCAATGGTCAGCAGACAAATCGCACATCAGCTTCACAACCGGCTGACAGGTCGCACACCCTTCACAAGGGAACAACCAACATAGAGCCTCCCCCGGCTCACGCAGTCATCTCGACAGACTGCAACTAGAACATCGGCTCAGCGCCAAGAATCACCTCACACCTGACAAGCTGAAAGCTAGACATAACACCGTGCCAACTCTTGTCAGAAGACAAACTTCGACAAAGTCCAGATCCCGTCCGGAAGGCACATCACAGAAACGACCACCAAAGGTCTCGCTGGCACACGGCTCTCGCCACGCTCGAGCCCCGACAACCAGCATCTTCTGTTTGTGAAAAGACCATCCACTGGTCACCAGATACATGTCAACGGGAAACCTCCACCGGCCCAACAGGCACGATCCAACTCACATCAGGCCATCCGCTGACTCACACACAGACAAATGCCACATCTCGAGCTACACTCCTCTCGGACTCCGCATCCGAGCTCGAACATTGCACCAACTCGACCCTCTCGGGGAGCACGACGAAACCAAATGACAAGATCCTAGTGTCTTCAGTCATCATCTCACTGGACTCAGACTTACAGGGGAACCATCCCATGCTAGTCACCAAACTAGGGATAACCATTGCGACACCAACGTCCTATCAAGGACCACCAATTCGACGCCAATCTCACAAAAGGCCTCCGCCCACATGCGTCACTCTTCCATATGGTCTCATCAAATCCTTCGATCAATCCAAGTGGACACCTGCCAATCCCGATTCCGCCCTTACCACAGAGCCACGGGACACCACCTGAACAATGCTCACGGGTCCCCAAAGCAACAAACATCTCACCGCGGTTGGCTACGAGACTAGCCTTACCAGTCACTCGCAGCTACCAACAGGAACCCACAGCCTGCCAGAGATCACTTCTCCAAGAACGATCTCATTCGAGGACACGACTGGGAACACAAGTCGGGCACCAGGCCACCGACTCTGACCAACACGTCCTCGACCATCGTCAGGCGACATCCTCAACAACCCCATCCAGGTCCAACACCGACGCCTGACACGGCTTCCATCACAGGAATAGGGTACTCATGCGGCGCACTAGCCAGCACATTCCCCAACACTCCATCCTGCCAGTGCCAAGAATCACGACTTCTCGGGCAACGGCACGGCAACAACACGTTTCGCACAGAGGAACCAATCCTCTCGTGCTCAACGCAAACTCAGGAATCCGCCCGTAGCAACCAACGCTACGATCCTGAACCAGTGGGTCACAAGCCCACCACGCTTCCGCTGCGCACTCTGATCCGCGAGCACAGTCGAGAAAGCGAACACCGCCCAACCAGCACTCGTCCTTCCGGAACAGCGCCACCACCCTCACACGACAAGGGAATGGGCACGACTTCTCACAGGCAACCGCCTTGCCAAGACAAGGAGCACGTCTCGCACAGACTTCATGGCACACGAGGCCAACCAATCCGAACACGCAATGCAAGACGACGAACCTTAGCCTAACGCAATCTCTCCAACCAAAGGAGAAACCAGTGCACTTCCGACCAACGGAAGAACTCCATGCTCGACCTGACCTCGAACCTCGCGCATGCTGGAAACAGCACCATCCAGCACCAAGGAAAACCATCGCTTCCATCAGGTCAGCGCCTCCGACACACTCGGTGAGTGTCACGTCGGACCACAATCACAACATCTCTCGATGCACCACTGCTGTAATTCCTCAAACTGCAACACACCATGCCAAGGGCCGCAACACGAGCCATAACGACAACCGCCGGTGCTCATCCTTGAGTCCCGAACTCGCCGTGGAGCCTTCACATCTCAAGCCAACTCCAGGGCGAACACAACCCATTTGCA
This sequence comes from Amorphophallus konjac, assembly GCA_022559845.1. Taxonomy (NCBI): domain Eukaryota; kingdom Viridiplantae; phylum Streptophyta; class Magnoliopsida; order Alismatales; family Araceae; genus Amorphophallus; species Amorphophallus konjac. The sequence goes on along the minus strand of CM040127.1, from coordinate 40,837,396 downwards.
CACAAGAGCGCAGGAGCAAGACTTACTGGGACACCACAGCCCAATCCTACCTCAAAATTTCGCAAAACAATCAAGATCGACACGTCATTTCTGACACTACAGAGCACGACAAGGACATCAGGCTCGACGAAATGGCAGCTCACCGAGAAGATCCTCCGCTCACCCGAGCACACTTCTCGATCAGAACACCCTCTCTGCCACCTTAAACCACGACCTGAACACCTCAGGGGCTGGACAAACCTCAAGATGGAGTGGTCAAAACCGACAGTAGCTCCCTCAGAGCACGCTCACGGCCACTTAACCACGAAAAATCCTCTCCAGCCACCTGACCACGCCGCAGATTCCTCGAACGCAGCACCACGAGCTCGCGCCTGCCAGCAATCTCTGCCCAACGCAGCACAACCAGGGCCACCACCGATGAGGGAGAAGGCTCTCAACCTCGATCCTTAGACCCCATCCTGGCACGAAAGCCGCGGATAGCAACCACCTTCACAGCGCCACACAGCGCACTCAAGCTCTCAAGCGAGAAACTAGGCGGAAAGCGAACACAAAACCCTAAGCTAGCTGCCGACTGTACTGGACCTTATGAAACTCTGATCACTGCAATATCTCGAATTCCTATGTACGTCCACAACCACCGCTCTGATACCAGCTGTAACGACCTGAGAATCCGATTACCGGGAAGGCCCGATAACCCGAGACTCGCACCGCCGCCCACGAGTCGGGAGGGCTCGGAAGGGCTAAAAGGAGTGTGGAGGCACAAAGAAATAGGAAATAAAGCAGGACAACCAACAACAACAAGTTGAAAGAAAGAACAACTACAGCTACAACAGAGTCCAGTCCAACAGGAAGTACAGTCTAAAGCAGTAAAACGTACCACATGCCAAGTGAATACTCGGCCCGACAAGCTGGCAACTGAGAACCTCCGCTCCGCACCCTCGAACCTCGAGGAAGAACCGCCACACCTAAAAAGCAGGGAATGAGACTCCAAAATAGAGACTCAGCAGGGATCCCGCGGAACCCCAACCGGAAACAACGGCGGTAGCGAAAAGGAGGGCTACGAGAGCAACCGCAACAGCAGGAACAGCAAACCCGGTGGCCAGTCAAAACTCGGCACTACAACTACTCCTACTGTATCAAAAACACACCCCAAACTCACAGTCGAGGCTACCGGACTACACTAGTACCGCTTACCGAAGTAAAAACACACGGCAACCATGCTGTAGAGGCCAGTCTCCCGGACACAGCCGACCTGGACACGCTATCCAAGGTGTAACCCCGACCATCCGATCACGGGTACCGCACAACAAGACGCAACCAAGCCACTAGCACTAGTCTTACGGCGCCAAAACCAACACACGCGCCACGGCGAAACAACCGAACTCAACGTTCAACACGACCGAAAACCCGAAGGTTGAAGTCACGGAAACTAACAGTCGGTCACTCCGTACTCGATAGGAGTACCTCCCACTAGAAGCACAGTCAGTAGCGTCCCCTGACGACTTACACCGCACCGCAGGTGAACTGCCTGATGTGGTAGCGCCTACCAAAGGCACGAACACCGTACAAGTAACCACAAACAAGTGACTAGCTGGGGTCACGCCCGTCGACATGGGTCCAACCGCCCCCAACCACGTGTGCACACACAGACCGTGCGTCCCTAGTCTGGTCCTCTGGCCGGTTTTCCCCTCAGCCGGACTCTGGCTGCTAGACGCGGGGCCCGACGGTAACCGGTCCACAAACCGTCTCTAAGGGTAAGCCTCTCCACCTACTCCCAGGTGGGACCACTCGCGTGTAAGCAGGCTACAACTAGTGGAGGGTGACTGAAGGAGTAGACTCTCAAGTCAACGGAAAATAACGTCCGCATCCGACGACGTACGGGGATCACCCCACGTACCGGCCCCGTCGCACGGTGACCACAGTCGGAGAAGAAACAGGACTCGCAGTCCACGGCCACGCACGCACCCTGCGCGAGAGTCGAGAAAACTCAAGTGGCACTAAGCCACTGGACTCTGGACAGTCCTCTAGACGCACTACACCCAACGGTCCTTGAGTCACAAGACTCGGGGTCAAGACCGTTGTACGCAACAGCACAAGGCCGTCAATCTAGTCCAATCTCTAGGTCTAAAACCACGGTAGCACGAATACCGAGATAACTCACGAGCCGCCAAGACCACTCCCTCGGGAAGGGAATGCAAGGGACTAAGGCCACCCACACGGGCCACACGGAAAACACAGAAGCACGATTCCCAGGGCAGCACACAAGCCGCCTTGTCGATTTCCCATCCCAGAGCAAGCGGGAAACCTCCAGCCCCAGGCCGGATAACTGGACTCGCAGTCCAAGGCCAAACACGTGGCCCACACGGGAATCGCCTTCCAAAGAAACCCACGACATGCGGGGGAGACCCCACCGCACACACACCGATACACGGTGACTCGATCGAGCGTAACACGAAAGCCCGGAACACGTGAGGTCACCCGGACCCACCACACCTACGGGCACGCTAATCGAGGTAACACGGCGCCTCCCGACACCCCAGAAACACGGACACGGAACCCACGGGGTGCCCGGGACACTCACGAGACCTAAAGTCAACCACTGGGTCACAACCGGGTCGACCGGGGGTCAAAACCACACAGACGGGAACCACCACGTAGTCGCGGTCTCCTGAGGACCGAAACCACCTAGAAGCGGTCGACCATGGACCGCGACTAAGCCGTCACGGTTGGGTCACGACCGCGACTAGCCAGACGCAGCCCGGTGGTAGCGGTCGCCCTAGGACCGCGACCCCACAGTCACGGTCGGGTCACGACCACGACTAGACGAAAACGGTCTATCGCACGTCCGCGACGCTTGCCGACGCTCTTGGGCAAACGCGGTTCTCCCAGGACTGCGACCAATGAACGCGGTTACTGGTAGACCGCGACCATTTCGGAAAACCGAGAACGGAGGGAAAGTGCCCAAAAATCCAATCCACGCCCCGATCACCCCCGGGTGATGGGGAAACAAAGGGGAATCCATCCCCAAGCCCCTAGGCATACATCTAAACCCCTGGATCGGCCAAAAACGCCGTAAAATGAGGGATTCGGCTCACTCCCCAAAAACATGCATTTTTTCCCAAATCGCCCCGATTAGCCCGCTCGGCTCACCACGGCCTACAAAACTCACGGGGAAGGAAGTGCACGAGCTGGGGGTCCATTTCCCTACCTCCACCGAAGATTTCGCGCACCGTGGACGTCGATCCACGAAGAAAACGCCGTTGAAGCCTCGCCGTTCCACGAACCCACGGCCGAGCTTCACCGCGCCTCCACCGCCTCGATCCTCACCCATCCTCGCCCGTACCTCGCCCGCGCCGTCCCCACCTCGCCCACACTCCACCCCGTCGGCCGCCGGAGAGAGAGGGAGAGAGGAGAGAGCGTGAGAAGTGAGAGGGAGAGAAGAGAGAAATGAGAGGGGAGAGAGAGAAAAAGGGTTATATATAGGAAAATCCAGAAATTCGGAAAAATCCCGAAAAATAGAAAATCACACCCGCGCGATCCTCGGAACGCACCGATCGCAACGGTACCACACTCGCCTAGGTGAACGGCCCGGTTCACCCGCAACGAGGTTCTGAAGGAATTACCGAAACACACGCCGGGAATCGGAAAACACATGCGGAAAAGCCGCAGAACGCTTCCGGGCCTCCGAAATAGCTCCAGATCGCGCCGATCCGAACACGAAAGATGTCCGAAACAAAATTTCGGACACAACGGAGTCGGACACTCTAAGAAACTAGATCCGAGACCTACGAAGAAGGATCCGAAAAAATTCGGGGCATTACAGCCGAGGTAACCAACGCTAGCAGGAGTTTCTCGATTGCGGGGTACCTTTTCTCAGCCTCGTCGAGCACCTTGCTTGTGTAGTAGACCGGTCTCTCGATTCCCGAGTCATTTTTGACTAGGACCGAGCTAACTGTGGATGGAGTTGCCGAGAGATAGAGATACAAGGCTTCCCCTGGGACGGGCTTGGAAAGCACTGGGGGCGAAGCCAGGAACTCCTTAAGCTCGGCGAACGCTCTTTGGCATTCCTCGTCCCACGCGAATGTGGCAGATGCCATTTTGGGCCCTCTCAACAGTTTGAAGAAGGGTAGGCATCGTTCAGCTGCGCGGGATAGGAATCTGCTGAGCGCAGCAACGCGCCCGGTAAGGCGTTGAACTTCTTTGATGCAGGTGGGTGGGCGCATGTCCAGGATGGCCTGGACCTTGTCGGGGTTGGCCTCGATCCCACGCTGAGTGACTAAGAAGGCCAAGAATTTCTCGGACTTTACTCCGAAGGCGCACTTGGCGGGGTTGAGCTTCATGTTGTACTTCAGGAGGGTGTCGAAAGTTTCTGCTAGGTCGGCGAAGTGGTCCTCGGCCTTGGGGGTCTTCACGAGCATGTCGTCAATATAGGCCTTGACGTTCCGACCGAGCTGTCCCTCGAACATATGGTTGACTATCCTTTGGTACGTGGCTCCGGCATTCTTCAACCCGAAAGGCATCCGGGTGTAACAGTGTACGCCGAAGTCAGTGATAAAGGCGGTCTTCTCGATGTCTTCGGGGTGCATTCTGATCTGGTGGTAACCTGAGTAGGCATCCAGGAAGCTGAGTATCTCATTGCTCGAGGTTGAATCAACCAGTTGGTCGATGCTCAGTAAGGGATAGCAATCCTTTGGGGTAGCTTGTTCAGGTCGGTGAAGTCCACGCACATCTGTCATTTTTCTGAAGCTTTCGGCACCAGGACGACGTTAGCTAGCCATGTCGGGTACAGGGCCGGTCTAAAAAGGCCAGTCTTCTGCCCCTTGGTGACCTGCTCCTTGATAATCGTCTGCTTCTCTGGCGCATGCTTCCTTCTGCGTTGTTGCACGGGTTTCATGGTTGGGTCGAGGTTGATCTTATGCACCACCGTCTCTTCCGGTATCTCGGGGAGTTGATCATCAGACCATGCAAAGACCCGGATGTATGCGGAAAGGAACTCTTTGTATTGATGTTGAACCTCAGATGTTAGGTCAGCTCCGATCTTTACTCCTAGGGTCGGGTCGTCGTTTAGGAAAACCGCTAGCAATTTGCCTCCATGTTCGGCGGTTACGGATTTTTCCTCGACTTCCCGGGGGCCCTTGTTTTTCCCGTCCGGCCTTGTGGCTTCAACCGAGATATTGTAGCACCTTCGGGCCATTGCCTGGTTACCTCAGACTTCCCCCAATCCATTTTTGGTGGGGAACTTCATCTTTTGGTGATAGGTAGAAGGCATCGCTTTCGTTCGGCTGAGGATTCCTCGGCCGAAGATTGCGTTGTATGCTATCATACCTTTGATCACTATGAAGTCAACCATGATCGTAACGGTTTTGGGTGGGGTGCTAAGAGTAACCGGCAGGCTTAGGGCTCTCTCGGGATAGGTGGCCTGACCATTGAACCCGCACAGGGGGGTCCGGATCGGGCGGAGTTTAGACGGATCCTCCCCCATCTTAAGGAAACATTCGTAGGATAATACATTAGGGGCACTTCCATTGTCAACCAGAATCATGTCTACGTTCCAATGGTTTATTGTGGCCGATATCACTAGGGCATCGTCATGCGGGGTGCTCAGCCCCTCCAGGTCTTGGTCGGAGAAGATTATGACCTGGGGTTCGCTTGGCGGGGCCCTGGGAGGCTCATGGCTTGGCTCGCCTGCTCAGCATGACGCTTCCTTCCCCGGTCACTGTCTCCTCTTGATGTAGCTCCTCCGGCGATGACGTTGATGTGGACCCCTCTGAGGGCATTGTCGATCTCCTCTGGGGCGCCTCGGTCTTCTTGGTGCCCGGCCACGAACCTGGAGAGGTGCCCCTAACAAATGAGACGCTCGATCTCGTCCTGGAGCTGGTGGCAGTCGCCAGTATGATGCCCGTGGTCGCTGTAGAACAGGCAATGCTTGCTGCGACTGCGGTTCTTTGACTTCATTGGCTCGGGTTGGCGGAGGAGGCTCGAGCCTTTGATGTCTTCATAAATCTCGTATACTGGAGCGGTTAAGGGAGTGTACCGCTCGTACCTCCGTGACGGTTCCTTGTGTTCCCCGTCTCGGTTCCGCCTTTTCCCTGGGCCCGAGCTTGGCTCGGGTGCCCGCTTCTTGTCCCCCTCCCGACCCGAGCCGGTTATGTCTCGGCATGCACTGAGCACTTCCTCGCACTCGGCGTGGCGCAATGCCAGAGTCACTAGCGCAACAAGGGTCGAGGGAGGGTGGAGGACAAGCTCGTGGTGGAGGTTCTCGTCGTGAGTGCCCCCGGTCAGTGCGGTTATGGCCGAGGCGACGTCTAGGCTGGGGATCCTCAGGACTTCCGATTTGAATCGGAGGATGTAGACCCAAAGTTTTTCCCCTTGCACCTGTTTGAGGGCCAAAAGCCCCGCTACCGACCTTGGGGGGCCGCTACCGGCGAAACTCTCCTTGAATACTCGCCCGAACTGCTTGAAGTCTCGGATGGATCTGGGGGCGAGGGCCCGGAACCATGCTTGGGCGCCTTGGACCAGGGTGGTCGAGAAGGCTTGACACTTGATGGCGTCGGATGCTCCGTGAAGGGTCATCAGAGCGTCAAAGCTGTTGAAGTGGTCGGCCGGGTCGCCCTGGCCGTCGTAGGGCTTGACGGTCGGGATGGAGGTTCGGGGAGATACCTCTGCCTTCAAGATATGGTCGGAGAACGAGGATCTCTCCTCATCCTCTGGTGGAGAGGTCTTCTGCAGGGCTCGCATGGAGCGCTCCTGCTCTGCAAAACGCCTCTCGAATTCTCATAGTCGGAGGGATAGCTCCGGCTACAGCTGCTGTAACGACCCAGAGTTCAGGATACCGATATACCGATAACATCGATACACCGATACCAAGAACTGGGGAAGCCACCCAAGAGGCTGATGAGGCCCCCGAAGGGTTAGTAGGGTTATGTCGAGGGAATGTATAACGAACTGCAATTTGGAACGCGCAGATTGCAATCAAGTAATAAAATTAACACAAGTGCGGAAGCAATTCAAAATAACCAGAGTGATATATATATACTAGTCCAGATCAACAAAAGTACTAGTCCACAAGAGTACAACTACACGGGGCATACCCCAGCAAAGGTACCACAAAAGCCTCAAAAAGGCGGCTCGACTAAAGCTGGCAGCTAGACGCGGTCTCCGAAACAGCTCACAAAGCACCGGGAGACGACGGGCGCGGCTCACCTGAAAGGAGAAGGGTGAGTCACAGCCAGACTCAGTAGGGGTCACGTGGATCCCTACCTCTCACTAAACAAGCATTCATGCATAAATAAAAGCAATTAGAGCATGCATTTAATTAAAATAACATGCAATGGTATGAATAAACTACTCAAGTAAAGCTGTAAACTCTAACTAAGTAAGTAGAACAGCTAACACATGCCACAGCTAAATAAATGCAAGTGACTAAAACTAAATCTACCAAAATAGAATAAGCCTTAACTAATCCAGACAATAAGGAAGGACAACTGCTGGAGCAGAAACCAGATGCATCCACTGACGACTTACACTGCGTCTCAAGCACTCGCAGTCGACAAAGCGACAAGCTGAGCGCGTAAACAGTACCAAACCAAGTGACCAGTCGGAGTGGCACCCGTCGGTGTCAGTCCACAGTCTCCGACCACGTGTGCACACACTGACTCTAGCCTGAGCCAGGCCCTCTAGCTAGTTTTCTCCCTTGGTAGGACGCTACCATTGGCTGGGAGCCCACGGAACTAGCTTACAAACCGTGTATGGGAAACACCCCTCCGCTATCCTCAAGCGGGTCGGTACTCAACAGACCTAGGGCAACAACAGTGGCTCCATTGCATGGAAAGAAAAGCTACTCTATTGGTATAAGAAACATGCCATCGAATAGTAAAACAACATAAACATGGCACAGTTATGTAAAGGAACGCATAACAAATGGGTTGGCAACTTATTAAACCCAACAGGCAAGCGGCGGTCAGATGCCCACGCGCTACATGAAAGTAACGGTCGGAGGCTGGCGCGTTACACCAAAAATGACGCGTCTGTCCCCGTCCGTCACTTCCGCCTGAGTTCTAGCTCAAAAGCCTAAAAGGGAATGTGACGGTAGGGGCCCTGTGCGTTACATCAATGTAACGCGTTGGGTCACCGCCGTTACATCCACCCGAGGCAAAAAACCAGTGTACAGTGTTCGAAATCAGACGCAGGCGAAGTGACGCGCTTGCCCAGGCGCGTCGGATGGAAGCGACGGTCGGCCGACTGGCCGTCGGGCTAACCGCCTCACCCGGTCAACGTGAAACGACGGACGAGTAACGGATGGGGATCCCACCGTTACTCGCCAAATAACTCACCCTCATCGGGCCCTTGTTTGGAAATGACGCGTCCACTAAGGACCGTCAGGCGTGTGACGGTTCCTAGCAGGACCGTCACACCACCTGGAACACGGGCAGGTACGATTTGAAAACCGGAGCCCTCCCGGACGATAAAAATCGTCGGGTAACGTCGTAGAAACCTGTAACCTGTCAAACCATACAACCCAAGCAACAAAATAACAGCTAAATACCACACATGCAAAGCCCACAATGCATTAAAATCGAGAATTAAGCTAAAACCCCAAAATTATGAAATATGAACATTAAGCATGCTACGGGGTTCTAATCGAAAGAACGAGCTATAGAAAATGATCCTAGCAAGATCAGGATTCCATCCCCTACCTTTTGCGAGTCGAAACGGCCAAGAACACCGCATGCAAGGAGGTAGGCTCACCGGGCCTTCAAGCTCCACCTCGCTCCCACGATCACCGAACCACGCCGAGATGGGTACCCACGCGTTCCTCTCGACGCGAGGAATCCAACGACGCCAACCACGCTTCAATCCGCCGGCGAGTGGCCTACAACCCAAGAGAGGGGGGAGAGGCGATCGCGGAGGAGAGAGAGTGAGGGTGAAAGAGATCGACGGGGAGAGAGAGAGAGTGAGGGTGAGGAAATTAAAAGAAGAAAAATAAAATTAAAAAATATATAATATAATTATATATATATTAAAATCTTATTAATCTCTAATAACCCTCAAAGCTCCAAATAAATCCGGAAAAATACCAGAAAAATTCCTAAAAATCCAAGAAAATAGCCAGAAATTCCAGAATAAACACTAGAACAAAATCCATTAAGGATCCATTAAGGATCCATTAAGGCACGGGCCTTACAGTTGCGCCGTAGGGCTGAGGGGGCGTGAAGGCAGGCTATCCTGGCGCTCCCTGGAGACTTCGATCTCCGAGAGGGGACGACGTGCCCCATGCCTGCCCCGCTTCGGCATGGAGGAAGCCTCTTGCTCCGGAGGGGGGGCTTGCGAGGGTCCTCCTACTTTATTGCGGATGAGCTGCTGTCCTCGGAGGGTGAAGCGGCCTCCGGTGGTGCGCTGGGACACATTCTCACGGGGAGGGCTCTCCGGAGGGGCACGTGACCTTCCATCCCTATCCGCTTGGGTCCTCATGAGTTCCACGAGGACGTCCAGTTTCGCGTTGAGGGCTTGGAAGGAGTCGGTGCCGCCGTTGAGCGGCAGCCCTACCGCCGTGGGAGGAGGGGGCGATAGCCCTACCGCAGGCGGAGGGGGCGGTCCGTCGGCGGGAGTGCTGGCACCGGAGGGGGGGTTTTGGGAGGCTTGCGAGGGGTCTTCCCTCACCTCCGCCGTGGCCTTTCCCCTGTCGCTGGCGGACCTCCTCCCTGAACTCCTTCTCACCATACTGGCTCTTTGGTCGTTTCCCACAGACGGCGCTAGATGAAGGGGCATGATCTCGCGCTGGTCATGAGCTGGGAGGATGATCACCGGATAGTGAATTGCAGAGAAAAGGAAACGAATCAGGAGGCCCAGGGATGGTTCCCCTTGGAAAACCCTCCGATGCCTAAGTCAGTAGAGCGTTGGTGGAAGGTATTGAGAGAGGTAGAAAGAAATGCGCGAGACCTCCCAACACCAAGATGGTGAAATGGTTCCTGCTCAGGGAGTGTTAGGCCTGTATCAGCCTTACATGCCGTCGGAGAGAGTCCCTGGTTTATATAGCGAGCTCCCCGGATGAGTCCCATAAGCTAAGGAGTTTCAGGCGGGAGTTACGTCCTCATCATGGGATCGTTACGTCCTCATCATGGGATCGTTATGTCCTCATCGTGGGCTCTTCATGACCTTGGGGGATCGTGGCTCCCTTATCCCCCTGAACTCCTGCTCATAAAGGACTTTCAACGGCTGCATGGATAAACACTTGTCAGTCGATCCAAGCATGAGAAGTGCCAGCCCTATCCGGGCGATAGGCATAGCTCGGATGTAGTCAGATCGGAGTGGGCGCGGAGCGCTCGCCCTTATCCCGCTGGAGGGATGGCTCGGGCGTGGGTCTTCCTCCGTCCTGACGTTCGGACCTTCCGAGCCTAAGGGCCGCCGAGGAAGGATGGGATCCTGAGTGATCTTTATTGGGCTTTTTTGCCAAAGTGGGCCATAGAGGGCTATCAGTTGGATGAGCTGAGCCTCGTTCGGTCCTGATGGGCCTAGTTTGGCTGCTCTTAATTGGGCTACATAAATCCCCCTCTCCATGTTGCATAAACCAATTCATGAATGAAGAGGAAGCTGAATCCATTCTAAATTTAACTATGTAAGAGCATAGAAATAACATCAGCATGGGACACATTCACATGGAAAGAAGTAAAACGGATCTCTTCATGTGCATCAGGACCAGTCAACACATGAACAAATGATAGGGCAGAAGAAATATGGGCTCATGCATTTTAAATGGAAGGGGTTCAGGGACCAGCAAATGGAACAAAAAATTCTTCTATAGCCAAGTTTCTAACTACCACATAGAGCTAGAAGCTATATGGCTGCAAGTAGGTAATTTTCAGATCAAAGCTGGCACAAGAGAGGAATACATGCACTAACATGGCACTAGCAGCATCCCCAAAGGGGCTGCATGTGCCTCTATCCATCCAATCCCCCTGCTTTGGTTCGGGATTGAAGATAACCTGACTAAAGTTAAGTGGATTTACTTTATCCACTTTTATTTCATTTTTGCTTTGGAATGACATCGGGTTAACTTAACCCACCTTTGAAGGTAGAGTAGGTTAATCCGGATTAACTAGGGTTAACTCTCATTTAATCCGATTATCTAACTACGAACCCGCTAAACCAAAAGTAGTTAACTCTGGACTAAAAAAGGGTAATTACCTAGGGTTAACCTGGAAACAAAGGGGGGCTAAAGAACGAATGAAGATGAACACATGCATGTAGATTCAAGAAGACCCTCGTGTCCCACCTTGCAAGTATTACTCCCATGTAGATTCAAGAAGAAAGTCAGACTGAAATGTAGTGTAGAAAGAAGATATGGATCAATGACCGGGGTTCAAGCAGCTTTATCCCCTGAGCAATCCTAAAACCTGTCTATTCCCTTGCAGTGAATTCTCCTAGAAATGATATCTATATTTTTTGCAACAATGTACATTGAAAGAATAGAAATACTAATTATTCTGGTAAACGATGGAAGGGTGATGCATCTACCCATTTTCAGTTTCAAACTCTGGAAGACTGGTGTGGTTAACAAAATATACTGCAGGATGAAATAGGAAATAAATATTCTTACCAGGGAGAAAAAAAATGCTGCACCTAAAACTTACCTTTGGCATTGAGTTGCTACACAATTATCGATAAACCCTATCACAGAGGATGAAGACAAGTCTGTCCTACCATTGAAATAGAGGAAGGAAACATGCCCAGAGTAGAGAGTGTTCCCCTTCAACAGTTGTCTAAGCAAAACTGAAGCCAAGAGATAACACATGAAGCACAAGTCAGAGATACGAAAAAGAGAAAAGAGTAGACAGATGATGCGGGACGGACACGGGAACCGACTCTACGTGGTATGGATCTCGGACTCTAGATGTGGACACGACCAACAACACATGACAGAAGAGACACTAGGCCCGACACGGAGAGCTCCTATGGGCTATACGTCGCTAACAGAAACGCAAGCTCACTCGTCATCCCAAGCGAGGGAAACGCGGATCGTGCGCGGTTAGGGAACCGGTAGAGTTCAAGGTAGTCAGACTCACTTCCGGACTCGGATCGAGTCGTGGGATGGGTCACTCTCACGCTCACAGCGGTGACATGGACACACGGGCTAGTACCTATCGCTCTCGGCAGCGGCAAAAGACCATATACTAAACTAGCAAATGAACGCCGAGAAGTTTAGACCATTACCTCCACGCACCCGGCGTGGCGAAGACAACCCCGGCCGAATTACGGACTCCCGGTTAAACAATGTTACAGCAATACAATAATTTGACCCACTCCACGCAGGGAGGTAAAAGGTCACATGTGGGTCCCGGGAATCACGCAAATCGGGTTGACGGGCAGCATCTTGATGTCGTCCGGGGGTGCCGAACTCCACGTTTTCGTGCTTTCCGAACGGTGGGTTCTGCGGGCCCGTGGGGCCCACGGACGGCGCTGTCCTCGAGATCTGTGGGGGTGGGACCCTCTGTGATGGGGACCTCTGGTGGCGCGCCTCCACGGACAGCGGTCGGCCGAAAACACCGATCGGGGGTTGATCGGCCCCGATTCCCAATTCTTGAACTAGCTTCCCACGGATTTTTGGTTCTATTTTTCGGCGTGCGCTCCGGCGAGAATGGCCGCTGCGATCAATCCCGACGTTGGATCTGGGCGCATGAGCTATCGTTGGAAAGCTCTCTTCAAATCCTTCAATCTAGACCTAGATAGATCTGCTGGATCTGGTCGGATCTGAACTTTATTGAATTTATAAATTCCTGTTGTACAGTACCCGGAATCTCAGATTTGTAGGGAACTTGTCTGAGAACAGTCGTTGACCGCCTAGTAGACTTCCGATTCAGCTCCTGAGCTCTTCATCAAAGTTATAGGATTTTGAACAAGAAAGATGGAAATATTTTGTGTGGAGTGATTGGAGGTGGCTACGAATTGATATGATTTTTGCACTGGACAGAGGTCGGATCTGGAGACAGGTGGATAGCACTGTAGCTAGCTCTGAGAATGAATTTTTAAACATAGGTGGAGGGTTGATCAAAAATCTGAAAAATTCATGTAAGGAGGGGTGGTGGATAGAACTCCCAGTAAAATTGGGAGCTCTAAAAAATATCAGAAAAAGGCCCGAAACTTGGAAACACAGGGCGGGTGGAAATGGAAACAGACAGCAGACAGATCTGGAAATTAAAGTTGGGCAAAAATGAAAAATTATCAAAGGGGATCTTTATGACCTACCAATTTTTGTGGGACGTTCTTGACACCTCTGGAACATCCCCTCAAAATCCCAAATCGATCTGAGCTCGTGGTTGATGGAAAGAATTCGGGGAAGTGGTGGCTGCAGGTGGAAGGTAGAACTCCGACGGTTGCGATGGCGGTGCGGTGGCGGCTCGTGGCGGCGGCGGCGGCGACCGGAACTGATAGGGGTGGAGTCACACCACCAGAATACAGCCTTCCCAGCTGCAAGGAGGAGAGGGAGAGAGGGAGAGGGGGGGTGCCCAAGGGCTGCTCCAAGGATTTTCCAAGTTCAAATGGCATTAATTCATCAAAAATGAAAATTACAAGCATATATAGGTTACATGTCTAATCAATCCTCAACCGTTGGATCTAGGGATGGGAGATGGAGGGCTGGGATTGCATGTGACCATCCACAAAAATTAAAATTAAAAATACAAGGGGGGGGGGCAGCCCATTGATTAGGGAGGCAAGGGGGGGACATGGTAGGTGGGGGTGGGTTGGAATTGTTGGCATTTTCATTCCAATGTCCCCCACTTGGCCCACCCTTCTAGAAGCCACCATTTGAATGGTTGACCGACCCCACATGGGGCCCTAGGGATGAGGTGGATCAATGGGAGGGGGCCTGGGGTCCCGTGGGGCCCAGGGGTCCCATTTTTACAAATAAGCCCCTCTTACAATCAAAATTACATACCGAATAAAATGAAGTAAACACACATTAAACACAAATAAAGTCTAACTAAATATGATAAATGGGGAGACTCAAGGCGGAGTCTCCAGGCTGTCTCCGAGCCAGATGGATGCTGAGGTGGCTCGAGTCGTGCTCCGTGTGCGGTACCGGTGGCTCGGCGTATCACGCCGCTCAACTGCTCGGGTGTCCGCACCAATTCTCCCCGGGTGGGAGAAACTCGACCCTGTCGAGTAAGGGTCTGCATCGCTCCTGTATCACTCCAGAAGGTCCGGATCAATCCGCTGCAACTCGCCATGTGTGATCCATGTGTCCTCGGTAGCGGGCCGTCCTCTCCATCGCACTAGGTAGCGCGGGTAGGATCCACTCCTGGTAACCGTCACCTGCTCATCCAGTATATGATCTATATGCTCACGCTGCCGTGATAAGGGGGCTGGAGGTGGACACTCAGGTGTGGGCTCACTCTCAATGGGAGGAGATGGCTCAAAAGGCTCACTAGGGATCACCGCTGGGTCCCTATATGCAACTAGATCCGAAATATTAAAAGTAGAGCTTATACCGTTTTCCTCGGGCAGGTCCACAACATACGCATTGGATCCAACGCGTTTCAACACTCTAAATGGACCGGCTCCGCGAGCTTGCAACTTCTTAACGGTTCCAGAGGGAAACCGTTCAGGTCTTACCCTGATCATGACATATTCGCCCTCTTGGAACTCTCGGTGGTGTCGGTGAGCATCGGCTAGCTCTTGGTAACGTGCATTGCTGGACTCAATGTGACGACGGATGTCGTCATGCAAACTCCTAACATGCTTAACAAAAAGAAAAACACACAGATGCACACACGACCCTACACAAACCTAATGTTAGTCAAACCCAATCATATGCAAGGTGGTCCAGGACATCCGAATGTGTGCCATGCATGCATTTGACATAACCGGAGGTTAATGTCATGGTGGACTCCTAGACATCCTACGATGCACCAATCATGGACATTGGGTTTGGATGTGGGAAATCCGGGAGCTTTGGGTGGTTTAGGTGGGCCGGGGGAACTAAAGTCTTCATTACCCCCAAATGACGGTTCGGACTTATTGCCATGTGAAGGTTGCCAGGCCCGAGTAGGAGGGGTGTGATAGTGGACTTCCTTAAAGAGGTGGAATGGAGGTTGTGGGCCAAGGGGCCCACGAAGAAAGGGATCGAAGGGATCAAAGAATGTGTGACCCCTCGATATGGATTCCCTCATCTCAATGTCCCATGTGTGGAATTCTAGAAGGTGTTGATGGTCACCTTCATCCACTGAAGTAGATGGGACAGTGTATAGAAGATAGGGCTCCTCCCTCGGGATAAAAGGAGTGAAGTCAGGCTCGGCCGGTAAGGGGAGGAGTAAAAGAACCTCCATGGTGATATGGCCCACGGTGTACACGGAGGTGATGGACCCTAAAGCGGGATGAGTGAAACTACGACCTGTGGGTCGATCGAAGCCTGGAGCCAACAAGTGTGTAAATGTCAATTGTCGGTCCAACCCTTTAAGAAGGTCATCCAATGTATCCACATAGTGACTAGACCGGAAAGTGGTGTGAAATGAATTGATTGGCACCAAAGGTAGGATAGGGTCCATAGATGGGAGGGGAGATGGGGCCAGGCCACTCTTAAGCCAGCTAAGGAGTGGCTCGGCTATAAGTAGCTTTCCCGTTAGAAACACGGGTAGCTGTGGCTGAGGTGGCTCCGAATAAAGATCGGAGAGTGAGGCTTCTCCAACCCTTTTGTCCCCTAGGGCTAGAGAGGTCTGAGTGGGACACTGCCCGGCAAAGTGGCCAATCCCCTGGCAGCGATAACACTGCTGTCGTGATCCACTACGCTCCTTGATAAGTGTGTCCTTACCCTTATCCTCCTGACGGACATGGGGTGTAGGCAATCGAGCTCTCGTGGGTGGGGAAAGAGGATCCACCAAGATGTGGAGAGGACCTCGGGATGGCACTATAGATGGCATTGGGTTGGGGCTACCAGTTGCTACCTCCTTAGGCTCGGGTAGGAGTACATCACTAGGAGTACGTGTCCTATCCACCCCATCCAACCGGTCCAAGATCATTTGCATAAGTTCGGCAACGGAGTGGGTTGGAATAGGGATATCATGGTGGACTCGCCCGTAGTCAACCGTCCTAGGATTGGGTCTTGGCTCATCTACGTGTGGGGCTCTTTGCCTCCGACTAGGACCCACTTGGTTGGAAGTGATTGGGTGGGGCCGGTTGGAGGTGACCGGTTGGGGCACGTAGACCTTCCTAAGCTCTCTCTTCATGTCCCACCATGATTCGATGGGCCATTGCCTCCTAACCTCTCTCAAGCGCTCAATGTGGTCCCACTTTTCGGCGGCCTCGTGTAGAAGCCTCTCCTTGGCAAAATAGAATTGCCCGGCTTCGGACATGGTATAACAATCAAAGTATGTGTCCATGGCGGCCTCCCACTTGAGGTAGTCGCCCGGGCCATTGGAGCCATAAAAATCCGAGGCTTCGGGCCTACGGAAGTGGAGTGGGTGGTTGCCAAGCCCATGGGTGGACCAACGGCCATATTGCCCGGGTGATGGGGATTCCATGTGAATTTGGCGGAACTACATGCTAGACATGCCGACACTTGGACAAGACCGACTGACTCTTATTGGACTACACACGAATTAGGAGACACAAACTGATGCAAACACCGACTAATGCATCTAGACTTAAACCAATATCCGGTACGTGGCGGAGTTAATCAATCCGAAGATCACTCCCGCAAGTGTGCGACCTCCCGATAGGCGTAGCCTAATGTTCGGACAACACCTTTTAAGATACCGAATTATCGGGATGAAATACAATTTTAAAACACCTTTTTTTGTTTTGAAAATAAATGATGATCCTAGACTCGACTTAGACCATGATGCATGCAAGACTTATGCAAGACTACCCTAGACTCAACTCGCTCTGATACCAAATTAATGCGGGACGGACACGGGGACCGACTCTACGTGGTATGGACCTCGGACTCTAGATGTGGACACGACCAGCAACACATGACAGAAGAGACACTAGGCCCGACACGGAGAGCTCCTATGGGCTATACGTCGCTAACAGAAACGCAAGCTCACTCGTCGTCCCAAGCGAGGGAAACGCGGATTGTGCGCGGTTAGGGAACCGGCAGAGTTCAAGGTAGTCAGACTCACTTCCGGACTCGGATCGAGTCGCGGGATGGGTCACTCTCACGCTCACAGCGGTGACATGGACACACGGGCTAGTACCTATCGCTCTCGACAGCGGCAAAAGACCATATACTAAACTAGCAAATGAACGCCGAGAAGTTTAGACCATTACCTCCACGCACCCAGCGTGGCGAAGATAACCCCGGTCGAATTAAGGACTCCCGGTTAAACAATGTTACAGCAATACAATAATTTGACCCACTCCACGCAGGGAGGTAAAATGTCACATGTGGGGCTCGGGAATCACGTAAATCGGGTTGACAGGCAGCATCTTGATGTCGCCCAGCGGTGCCGAAATCCGCATTTTCGTGCTTTCCGAAAGGCGGGTTCTGCGGGCCCGTGGGGCCCACAGATGGCGCTGTCCTTGGGATCTGTGGGGGTGGGACCCTCTGTGATGGGGACCTCTGGTGGCGCGCCTCCACGGACAGCGGTCGGCCGAAAACACCGATCGGGGGTCGATCGGCCCCGATTCCCAATTCTTGAACTAGCTTCTCACGGATTTCCGGTTCTGTTTTCCAGCGCGCGCTCCGGCGAGAATGGCCGCTGCGATCAATCCTGACGTCGGATCGGGGCGCATGAGCTATCGTTGGAAAGCTCTCTTCACATCCTTAAATCTAGACCCAGATAGATCTGCTGGATGTGGTCGGATCTGAACTTTATTGAATTTACAAGTTCCTGTTGTACAGTACCTGGAATCTCAGATTTGCAGGGAACGTGTCTGAGAACTACCGTTGACCGCCTAGTAGACTTCCGATTCAGCTCCTGAGCTCTTCATCAAAGTTATAGGATTTTAAACAAGAAAGATGGAAATATTTTGTGTGGAGTGATTGGAGGTGGCTACGAATTGATATGATTTTTGCACTGGACAGAGGTAGGATCTGGAGACAGGTGGATAGCACTGTAGCTTGCTCTGAGAACGAATTTTTAAAAATAGGTGGAGGGTTGATCAAAAATCAGGAAAATCCATGAAAGGAGCGGTGGGTGGACAGAACTCCCAGTAAAATGGGGAGCTCTAACAAAAATCAGAAAGTGGTCAGAAACTTGGAAACACAGGGCGGGTGGAAATGGAAACAGACAGCAGACAGATCTGGAAATTAAAGTTGGGCGAAAATGAAAAATTATCAAAGGGGATCTTTATGACCTACCAATTTTTTTGGGACGTTCTTGACACCTCTGGAACATCCCCTCAAAATCCCAAATCGATCTGAGCTCGTGGTTGATGGAAAGAATTCGGGGAAGTGGTGGCTGCAGGTGGAAGGCAGAACTCCGACGGTTGCGATGGCGGTGCGGTGTCGGCTCGTGGCGGCGACGGCGGCGATCGGAACTGATAGGGGTGGAGTTACACCACCAGAATACAGCCTTCCCAGCTGCAAGGAGGAGAGGGAGAGAGGGAGAGGGGGGGTGCCCAAGGGCTGCTCCAAGGATTTTCCAAGTTCAAATGGCATTAATTATCAAAAATGAAAATTACAAGCATATATAGGTTACATGTCTAATCAATCCTCAACCGTTGGATCTAGGGATGGGAGATGGAGGGCTGGGATTGCATGTGACCATCCACAAAAATTAAAATTAAAAATACAAGGGGGGGGCAGCCCATTGATTAGGGAGGCAAGGGGGGGACATGGTAGGTGGGGGTGGGTTGGAATTGTTGGCATTTTCATTCCAATGTCCCCCACTTGGCCCACCCTTCTAGAAGCCACCATTTGAATGGTTTACCGACCCCACATGGGGCCCTAGGGATGAGGTGGATCAATGGGAGGGGGCCTGGGGTCCCGTGGGGCCCAGGGGTCCCATTTTTACAAATAAGCCCCTCTTACAATCAAAATTACATACCGAATAAAATGAAGTAAACACACATTAAACACAAATAAAGTCTAACTAAATATGATAAATGGGGAGACTCAAGGCGGAGTCTCCAGGCTGTCTCCGAGTCGATGGATGCTGAGGTGGCTCGAGTCATGCTTCGTGTGCGGTACCGGTGGCTCGGCGTGTCACGCCGCTCAACTGCTCGGGTGTCCGCACCAACAGATGTTTGCTCTGATAGCCCATTCACGCAAAGTCTTCCATCAGTCATTTTTGTCAAATCTACAAAGAGTCTAGTTAAAGAATAGCATCGACTTATTTACATGTTTTCCGAAAACATACCAGAGAAGCATCACCAAAAAAGATTCTCGGGGGTGGATGTAGCCGTCATCGTTAGGGAGGTACTTGAGCCATTTGAAATTTGCCGCATCAGTGGCCAATCCAGTCGGTGTTTCATCTCCTGTCATTAACCCTATTTGTTTAGGAGATAAACCGGGATACCTCACTAAAAGTTCTCATATTCGCTTTGATTGTTCATACAAGATATTCCATTTGAATAATCCTTGGGTAAACTGTTCTACCAGAAAAATAGAATAAGGAGGATTAAACTTTTTCACAATTTTTGAAAAGATATTATGAGTTATATTATCTCCCAATCAAAGTATTTTGATGTATTTTATAGAATACCCTACTTATTGTTTAACTTATTCGCTTAACCTATTCCGCAATCAAACATATAAGGGATATTGGAATAGGATAAGCGAGAATAACAAATCAATGAGAGAAAAATGTGGGCCCACTGCGTCCTCCTCACAAAGATGTGACGTTAACCGAGGTCGGATAACATATTCTCCCTCGGAGGATCGAATACGCTACCCTACCCTCTTATCACAGGTCCCCTAAGAGGCTTTTTGTTAAACGAGCACGGTTAGCGTATCTGTGAGTGAGAGAGCGATGGGGCCCACATCGCTCTCTCTCATCGGATGCGCTAACCTAACCGGTTAACAAACATGCTCTATTATATGAATGTTTATGCTGTTAAATTGGGATGTCGAAGTAGTGCACGTTTTTCCACATCCTTGAGAATTTTATGGACCGACTTTTCTTTGATTTTCTTGACGAGTAACGCTTAATGCAACCACACCAGGGCTATTTTTCACTTAGGTTATGCACCGAGTAAATTCAATTTTTTTTGAAGTTTTTTTGTGCCGTGTGGTTAAAGTCACCCTAATTTGTGGTGTAAGACACACCCTTATTCGACGACTTTAAAAAATCTTAAAAAATCAGATTCAATGAATAGTGTTGGGCCCAATTCATCATGAATCGGCCCTTTTTATTTTAGATTTTTTTGACCGACAGACTAGGGTGTGCAAAAACAATAAATTTGATTCAATTAACAGTGTTGAGCTCAATTTATCTTGAATCGACCCTTTTTATTTTAGATTTTTTTAGGCCGTCGGCTGGGAGTGTGACTTGCACCACTATTTAGGGTGACTTAAACCCCACGTTATAAAAATATTTCTAAACAAATGAATTTGATTGCTGCACACCTGAGCTGGGGTGTGTAATTACACCCAATGAGCATTGCTCTTTATTGACTCTGCCTCCCCAGCTTTTAAGGGTCGGTCAAAATGGGCCAGGATGGGTGCATTGGATCAGACCCAATTAAACTGATTCAATGCCCTGTTATATATAATAAGACCTTGGTGGGGTTGAGTATCGTCTTCCAAAAAAATTCAAAACTATTGTAGACAAGATCTCTCTCCCTGTTCCCTTGTTTTAAGACCCTGTCGTCGAATATTCATTGCCTTCAAACAAAGTTCAGCCGCGTATGCCACGTGAGCTAGTTTTATTTACCAACGGTGTCGGCCGAGTACGTCATGCCAGCTATTATTGATACAATATTTTAATTAATTTTATGGTTCCAAATAAAAGTTACGAAACGACCAAGAAAAAATTTAATGGGTTCGTGTTGAATGATTTCATTTATACAACTTACCTTAAATTAATTATAATAATCACTCTCAAAGTCTCAGTCACTCAATGTCTTTCAGTTAAATTAAAATCACTTTTTTTTATAAAAAAAACCTCCGATCAATTTTTTTTTCGACAAGTACACCTAAATAAAGGAGTTTGTCGGTTTATTATGACCATCCCCTTGTAGACAGGGGTAGGACAAAACTTGAGATATTTTCCAAGGACGACGCCCCCTTTCATCTTTCAAGGTTGTCCCTCCCTGGATGTTGAGGTTATTGATTGAGAAATTCAACGGCCCTCTCCAGTGTGGCTGGCTGGCTGGGTTAATTGGATTGTGGCCCAAGTTTAATTAAGCTAGCCTTGAATGCATGTGAGGATTTAATTATGTATCTAGATATGTATTTTTTGATAAATAATTTTATCGGCCAAATATTAATAAATTCTTTTAATATATAGGAAGAGTTCAAATTCGGGCATTCAGAGTTTTTTTTTCTTTTTCTTTTTTATCTAATTAGCGAGAGATATTTTCCCCCAATGACACAATTATTCCTTCTTCTTCAGGTGATGCTTTTGAGTCTCCTATCTTGCAATAGGGCAGTCGTTCGAGACGGTGTTACCAGCAAAACTGGATTATACAGCACTTCAATTCACTTCACCGTGGTGGTTCTTGCATTGCCCAGCTGAAGACAACGACCTTAGGACTAGGTTTAAACTCATCTAATGTATAATCAATTCAACTGATTAGCATTACAATGTCAGATGAAACCGTAGTAAATCATGACACATATATAATGTCTCTGTGTATTATTACACCATTTCAATTCATACATCGATCAGATGGAACCGTAAGTTATTGGATTTGGCAATAATGTGTGCATCCAACGTCCATTCATTCAGAAAGAAAAAATATTATTCATTGCCGAATCCATTTTCAGTATTCTTTCGATCTTTGCGCGTAATCTCCTGCAAGTTCTCCCTCTCCAACGGTTTAATAAATTGAGTCCAGGAAATCAGATAATCCCTAACGGTAAAATGTGAACAGATAAAAAAGGAACCCTTTGCCTCGCTCGTTTATTTCATAGACTGCTGTTTCCATCGTTGTTTCTCTCTCTCTCTCTCTCTCTCTCTCCCAACCCCCCCTACCCCCCCCTCTCTCTCTATCTCCACTTGAGAGGAGGTTACAGCTACAACATTGAAGCAACAGCACCGGCAGGAGCAACGGCGGCAGCAGGTGATCGGGTGATCTCACTCAACATTTTTAATGCGGCGCAGGGTTGGTCCACTGGCACCTGATCGAGATCAGAAGAACAAAATAAAACACTGTCAATACATACTAATTAGGATCATAGAAACAAGCGGTATATATATATATACACACACAGTTCGCTTCTGGAGATCGATGTACTAAGAATTGATCTCCTCAACTTGAGCGGCGGCAGCTAGGGAATCCCTCTCCCGTTCTATGAATGCCTCTACTCTGCAATTAGCTGTTCCTTGTGCACATGCAATTGGGACCGTATGTGTTGTTGTGATACAGTTCTTCTTTCTCAAACGTACGTAAGCATAGTGATCACGGCAGTGACATTCTTTGTTGGCAAATGAAAAAAAAAAGAGTAATGCTTAGTGCAAACACCCTGGATAATTACACTATGGAGGTGTTGCATATGTAACATATTCTATTTTTTTTATTTTTTTATAATAAACTCCATGTTTAATTAATTTGGTGTGTTAGTTACTCCGTTCGGAGAATAACTCATTCCATATAAAATGATATAATAAGTTATTCCTAGAATAAGAGTCTTAACTCTAACCGACTCCGTATAACTTAATTTTGCTATCAAATTCGGTTATAAGAACGAGTAGATAAAATAACTCATCCTATTAATCCCTTAGTCCCTGTTTGATAACAGGTTAAGTCCGGATAGGATAGGTTAATCGGGGTCGGATGGAATAGTCTTTATTTGATATTTTTTTTCTTAACCGAAGTCGGATAGGATTAAAGCGAATTAACTCATTCTTAGAAAATAAGTGGAATGAGTTAACTCACCCCGATTAGAATTAGGGGTCGAGTGTGTCACCTCGGGTAGGCCACCCGTCCCTTATCTACTCCGTTATCCAACTCGATCTTATTCTGTTGTCAAAATCGCCCTTAAACTTTAGTGCTTAATTACGTAGACATTTATGTATATTAATAGCCCGAATTGTAGGTTACGACACAGACGAGATATATGTCAACTGTGTCCGGTCGTGTCATCCTACACATGTAAGAGTGTGGTGGATGGTGGGATCCAATAAGAACAGTTGATATGTTCTTCGCTGTCATATCCCATTATAACAAAAAGAGGGGGGTGTCCTCACAGGTTTGCACACTAGCTAGTAGATAAGATCGTTGAGTATCTATTCCTAATCGATCTCGTTAGATACAAGTCGGTTTGACTTGGGTTCCACTTGGTTTGATTAGTTTAAATCGCATGTTTGAGATATTTTTAGTTTATTTTAAAAAATAAAATTTATTACAAAATTTGGATTGCTTATTTTATATTTATAATATGTAAAATTACTATTATATATATCAATCTAAAATCTAAAATATGTATAAATTAGATAGTTTAATTTTAGTTTTATTTTTAATTAATTTTTAAATTTTAAATTATTATTTAATACTCAATAAATTTGATATTAAAATTTAATGCTCTCCGTCCATGAAATGCAAGATATATGACTTATGTCATATCATTGTATGATTATGATTATTATTATTATTATTTTGTAATAAATTTTATATTAATTTTAAAATATCATATTGTTATTTTTAATAATTAATAGTGACTCCGGTGATCCTAAACGGATCATACATCGGGTTCACACAGATCCGATATGAGTCGCCAAGTCAGGGACAACTCGCTTTGAGACAGCAAACAGTGGGTGTAGGAGAAAGAACCCCGATGTTGTGTACAGGGCCCAAGAGAAGAAGGCATAAGAGTTGACACCCTAGACTCCCAAATATTGTGGTGCTTTTTAGGAGTTTTTAGACATCAGCCCTGACAATGTATTATACTTGAAGATTTGTCCTCTGATCTTTATATTTATCTTTGATTCCGTACAGTTGCACATTTATTTAGCAAATTCCATTTCGAGAATTTTTTTTAAAAAATAAATTTTGAAAATGTTGCTGTCAATTATTTGAGGTGTATTAAACAACTTCATATGACTGGAGAGGAGTTACTAGATCTTTACGAAAGAGTGATATCTGAAAACTCTTTTTTGATATGTTGAATCGTTGACCTTGGCAACATGGGGAAATTAAACTAACTTCTTTATGACATTAATAACTTTAGAATGTCAGGGTAAATAATAATGCAACTATGTATGCCAAGTGATCAGAAAACTTACAAAGTGGCCGGCACCAAGGATCCAATAGAAATGCAGGTTCCTGTATGACTTGGAAAATCCCTTGGTTGCCCCATCCCCACTGCAGTAGAGAGGAGCTCTTTCCATGCTTCTGAAGTTCTTCATTCCTTCCCATCTGGAGGAGGAGGAAAAAAAAATGAAATGGGAAGAAGATGAGTTTGCATTGTAACTTAAAAGAGGCTGGGACAGAGCTATGGGGATTAATTTAAGGGTGAAGAAAGCTCTAGCCTATAACTCACTTGAGCTTCTCAACCCATGCTTCTGTGCCCTTGGTGGCACATATCAGGTCCACCTGCAAGGGAGGCATAGGAAAGCAAATGTCATTGTCAAGAAATCTCCATGCACAAGTACATGAGATCTTGTGCTACATGTGGGGATGTCTGGTAGGCCAACTGGTTTAACTTAACATACATTATGTAACAAGGCCTTTAATTGATCCAGACAAGACAAAAGGTATCCTTTAATATTGACACAGTGAATGCCAATTCAAGGTGGACTCTATTTTGTCCATTTCAATAAAAAAAAAATAGTAATCAAGCCTGGACTCTCTTTAGTTACAGATCACCTGTTTTAATTTCTGGGGAAGTTATAATGGAATGAAATTTCATCTTAAAAATTTTAGAAGATCTTACCAAACGTGACTAACTGGGTTGTCTATTCTGAATTTTTATTTTTATTTTAAGAGAAAAAAGAGATAAAAAATTACAACTAAACACCCTATTATTCACTTAATTTGATCTCAGAAGAGGGGTGTGAAAATTTTGAAACCCGGATCTTCACATGCCCCTAATATATAAAACAGTGTGTGCCACGACCTCCTTTGGGTGACAAAAGTGCAGCCTAGTTCATAGTACAGTACTAGCTAGAGTGCACATGATTAGATAGAACAGTCTTTCACTTACCTAATAATTAATAATAGTTTAGAGGCCAAAATACTTAGTTAGAACTCATAGAAAGGTGGGGGGGGGGCATGTGAGCTATGGAATTGAGGTCCACTTAACAAATTAAGAAGAGGGAACCCATGCCATACCTGCCCATTATAGATGGTGACGTTGACCCCACTGGACAACAGCTCGTCCACCTGTTCCAAGTTGGCCAAAAGCATTCATTATATATATAGATGTCATTGGTTTTGATTAATTTTATATTCAAATATCTAATGAGAAGATTAATGAGATTAATTGGAAAGAGATCAACCCCGGTGTCGTGGGAATTACCCTTCATTGTATATACATATATAGCTCTTGCTTCTTTCTTCTTTTAATAATGCTTCCTATGGAAACTTACCCACAAAGAAATTAACGAGCATGCATATGCTTGTGCAAGGAGACAGGATTGTTTATTCTCTCAAGTTTCAGTCATCACTAATTAGAGGATCAGATTGAAACGGTAAATAATTACTTCTTATCAGGTTCTTTCTAATTTGTGAATAAAGAAAACAGGATTTGTTTTCCTCACTTATGGGATCGAGGTCCGTCGTCTCAAATCTCAATATATATTAATTATCTGATCAGAAATTGGATTCAATTCATACCTCGGTGATCCTAGGCTTCATGAAGTCATTCTGCAAGGCGTCGAAGACGAGACCAGACTGTCCTCCCCAACTGTACAATGGAGATCACATATGTATTAACTTAAGTTGAAGGTGGACCTTGTTAATTAATTAACACGAGAGATGTAATATTTATGGTGCCATTTCAATCTAGGAATGGCATGTCATTCTTCATCTCGATCAGCCGTTTTATCTGAAGATCATCAGATAGTTGATCGAGATGAAATCCGTTTTTTTTTTTAAATTTCTCCACCTTGAAAACATCAAAGAGCTTAGATTTAGGCTGTTTGTTATATATATATCTATATGAAAGAACACATGCAAAGCACACCGCATGACCCTTAATTATATGCCTATATATATACCTCACGTTCTTGGGTACTATCTTCAGCTTGTCCTTGATGGGTCCGTTCATAAGGCTGCCAACATCACCCCCGGAAGCCACCTTGGAGCTGAGGTACGTCGAGTACTTCCTCATGGCGATGCCGCGGGGCAGCCCCGGGGCCGCCGCCAGGGAGAGCGGGTCCATGGCTTCGTCCAGCAGGAAGTTGTAGAAGTCCTTTAACACAGATCCCATGCACGTACGCGATAGATATGTAAGCCAGACCAGATCAAAGAGTGAGGAGATATATGGGGGTGTGTGTGTGTACTTTTGCTCGGAGACGAAGGTGTTCTTAATTGGCCTTACCACCGAGTTGCTGCTGCCGGTGATGACGGACTCGAGGTGGCTCCAGGAGTCCGTGGCTTCTGCATACTGTCCGCCCTGTATCTGCTCCCTGATCTTCTCTGCTATGCTGTGTTAACAGACGTGCATGGGGTCTGTATTAGATGAAGCTGCAAGTTAACGGGTCCTCCTTGTTCAGACCAATTATATGCGTGGGCTTGTTGGAAGGGCAGTTCTCCAACCTGTTGGCTCGCTGGAGGCCATTACCGTCGAGGCGGGAGACGTCCCTGAGCAGCGGTCCCCATGAGAACTGCAGTTTGGGTAGACAGATTGGCTCATGGTTCATTACATAAAACAGAAGCCATATGTATATATATATTCCATTTTGGCTCACTCGATGGAGAGATGAACAGAGTTCTCGATCGCAAGGGAACTTACCACGAAATCTTCTGGGGAAATCCAACTGTCCCCCAATGCGACTCCTGCCATTGCATTAGGATTAATTAGCGAAAGAAAGACGTACGTATGGGAGATTGGTTAAAGTTTTCTTCCTTCTCTGCAAAGTCTTTCGAGAAATTTAATGAGGAGATGCAAGGTTACCCCCGAATTGGAGCTTCAGTTCCCCAGCTTGGATGGCCTTGACGAGGGACAAGCCCAGGGTCACTGCATACTTCCCTCCATAGGACTCCGCCACAACGTAGAGAGGGCACCTCCGGAGCTGCTCATTCCCGTTGAAGAGCTCCTTCAACAGTGCAGTGAGGTCGGTTGCTGCGTCATGGTCGGTCCTAACCAGTGCCTTCTCGTCCTCGACGTAGCTGTACCCAGTCCCAACTGGGTTATCCTAAGCATCGCCGCAACTTGCTTATATATATATATAGAGTGGGGTACTGTGTGGTAGATGAAGAGAAAGATTGTTGGACAAAAAAGCTCTGTACGGAGTCAAGAACGCCCACCACAAACAGGAGATCAGCCTTCTGCAGCCATGTCGACTTCCGAGGCTTCAGATCAGTGTCCAGTGCTCCAATCTCTTGGAAGTTCCCAATCCCAACGCCAGAAGCTCCCTTCTCAACACGCAAGAATGAATCTTTCCGTTAAAAAATCAGATGGGAAGACTAATAAATAATTGTAAGATGAATTGTGCAAAGCTACTGGATTGTTCGTGTTATAGTGTTAT
The DNA here is from genome assembly GCA_022559845.1 of Amorphophallus konjac. Lineage (NCBI taxonomy): Eukaryota > Viridiplantae > Streptophyta > Magnoliopsida > Alismatales > Araceae > Amorphophallus > Amorphophallus konjac. The sequence continues at coordinate 40,809,662 of CM040127.1, read as the reverse complement.
CATCTATGCACACACATACATACGCTAGAGAGAGAGAGAGAGAGAGGGAGAGAGAGATTACTGGTCCGCCCTGCAGCCAGAGAACTACAGGCCAAGGAGTGGAGCCATTGTCAACTCTGTAGGGACTTCGGTAAAGCCACCAGAACATGTGGGCTTCTGCATTAAACCAAGAAAATTTTGTGAGAAGAGAAACCCACATCGGCGAATCGATCCATCCCTCAGAACACGAAGAACCCAACACAGAGTAGTGGAAGCCCAAGGAGAGAGAAGCCAGAAATTTGCATACTTGGTCGGACTGTGACGTATCCCCACTCTTCCGACCCATCGGCCGTCCCTGCAGCGCCTGCAAATTCCCCATAGAAGATGACGAGGAGGAAGAGAAGTGGAAGACGAGAGAGAGGAGAGCCCAACAATCTCCCCATCGCAGTAACACCAAAAGGCCGCCGAGCACGTCGCTCCAATGAATGGAACAGCCAACCAACCTAACAGAGCGCGGCAATCAATAAGGAGTAAGGACTGGAAGAAGGAGACACCAAGCACAAGCAGGAGACTTTTCTTATCTTCTGCCTGTCTATAGATTGCCAGCGGAAAGGAGTGCAGAGGGAAACAGACAAGAGAGAAGAAGATGGAAATGAAACAAAAGAGGAAGAGATAGAGTGGGGGGGCATACCCAGATAGATGGTTTCAGTAGTTTAATTTATCCGGTTTATACCAATGGGTTTCTCCTGTTTGTCTCTCTTGTTCTGTTCAGGGGTCTCTTTCATGGGTGGTTCCCCACCCAAGGTGGTGTCTCCTCACCATGTGTGAGGTGCCCTCAGGGTGTGAAACTGTGGGGAACTTGGGATTGGGGATCATGAGATACCAAACACACATGTCAAAGAGATAAAACGTAGGGTGGGAAGCAGGTGGGGAGGTAGAGATGTGGCTCGAATCTAAACTTCTCAGTCTTAATTTGTAGACTCGAGTATTATTGCGCTGGATTCCTTGTCATGGAAGGAAGAAAGAAAGAAAGAAAAGATGGAGGGAGATGGCGTGACGGCGGATGATCATGTGACTTGTGTGGGGAAGTAAGGGGAGGGAGGGCCAGTGGAGGGGAATGATTGCCAAAGGGAATCGTCTGTGCCCTGCTTTGTGATTCTTTCTGCTTCTGTTGGAATGCTTGGTCTCTTTGTTATTATTATTAAAATGAGAAGTAGATTAAATGTTGGACTCTCTGTATACAGTGGGCGGGAAGCATCATGAGAGAGTTTTATTGAGATGGGTCCAGAGAATCCAGTTTCCGTTGGAGGCATGGGCACTTAATTGTGCCAGTTGTTGTTTGCGACTTTGCGGTTTCATCTGTTTTAATTGGGTCAACCATTTGAAGCTGATGTTTGAAGACTTGACAACTGTATTTGTTTGAATAATGTTATACATAATGTGAAAACTTTTGCGAAAATATCTCCGTCGTAATCTCTAAAAATATGAATATATGACAGATTATGACAGAGATAGAATTGTCGTTCTTGTTTTTGTAATCTTTTTAATATTCTCACTATATCAGCATATTTACAAAAATATCTCTGTCATGATCTGTTAATATATTTTATCTAATCTTGGTTAAGTTTCCAATAGAATTGAAAGTAGTCCAAACTCTCTCTCTCTCTGGGTCTGTGTGTGTGTTAGATATTTTTTATGAGGAGCTTTCTTAGGTTTTTTAAGTGTCTATGTCAAAATCTTCAGTCTAAATTATTCTTTAACACAGAGCAAAGTAATTTGTGTAGTACACAGGGGTCTATATTTTTGTGAATAGCTAGAGAGGTTTTTCAGGCTTTTAAGTGTGTAAGTTAATCTTCACACAGTAAGGAGTTGTTTATTTCGATGTAATTATCTTGTTTTAAAATCTTAATTTTAAAATTGATGAATTTTATAACTTCAAAACTGAAGATATTAATTTTAACCGGGGGATATATAGTAAAATAAAGAAAAAGTATTATGTTGGTTTGTTAAATTTTCAACTCATTTTTTCAAGTTTTAGTTTCCATTGGTTATAAACTATAAACCAAAACAAAAAAAGAATCTGATTTAGGTTATTTTACAATTTAAAAATAATAAAAATAACATAAAAATAAAACAATGGCATAGTTTTACAGTGTTTTGCGACGAAATAATCAAGCATTAGGTCTCACTTGGACCAAAGTAATTTGGGCGGTACTCAACTCAAGGGTTTTTGTGTGTATGTGAAACAGTATGAAATATCTTAAATATTATATTTTATATGCCATGTAAATATGATGTTTTTCAATATTCTATACATGATTTTACAACACTTAGTGTAACGGAGGTTTTTACCCATTGTTGAAGAAGCTTAATCAGTCTTTAAAAATGTAAGGCCCTCTTCGAAATTGGAATACATTGGATATCACATTCGACTCATAGGGTCGAATACGGTACTCAACTTCGGTTAAGGACGGTGTGTGTGAGAGAAAGGTGTGAATTCTCCACAATTCTCTCTTATCAAGTATAGTATCCGTCTATATATCTTAACCCGATAACAAAATAACCCTTTAAGAGAATCAGATTTGCGCTCCTTTGCCCATACCTCATAAATGTGACAACTTTAAATAATCTTTCCAAGCAAAATAAGGAAAGAAAACGTGGATGGATAGAGTTTTATATATACTAGAATATGATGAAGTGTTACTATTCTTTCTCCCTATAACATGCTCTCGCCGACCGTCAACTTTTGTCTCCAAACTTGAAGACGTAGTCATGAACTCAGCTGTTGGTATGCTAATTAAGATGACGTTGAGTATGATTAGAAGAGAAAGATCCGGGATGGGTAGAATGTTAGAAGATTCTTACCAAAAGAAATAAGAGGTCTAAGATTCGATTCACTTTAAAAAAATTTTACAGAGATGGGTGACTCAAGATTTTTTTTAATTCGTCAGATTCTTTGTCACCAAAAAATAAATATATATAAAAGAGTATGATTATAAGTGATTCTTCAAAAGAGTAAAAGTAACATTTATTTTTTTCCATAAATCCACAGGTATTTAGTTACGTAGAAACTTCTCTCTTCGTCAATCATCCCATCACGCGGGTAACACTTTCTAACCAACAAATATAACAAGGGCGCACTTGGTATACATTGATTAGTGATTACGGACAGTAGAGAGAGAGAGAATTTTAGTCTCGACCAGCTCCTCTGGACTTTGAAAGCTCCTGTTTCTTTTCCCTTCTATCTATCTCCTCCTCCTCCTCAATTTTTTTTCTTTTAAAATATGAGGTAACATTGTGTCGCTCGAGAATAGTTATGGAAGTTTGGAGATTCTAAAAGGAAAAAAACTCTCCTAAAAGTCTTTTCAAACGTAATTAACGATATTACAAAAAAAAAATTATAAAAAGAGATCTAGTGTTCAAATCCCATCTCTCTTAATTGTGCATTTTAAATTAATCACGGACCTCCAAAACGAATCTGCACCACGCATACAATGGCAGGTCCAGACATAATCCCGGGCTCGTCTTCCCCTGATCCTCTCCTCTCCACCTTTCCTGTCCGGTCGGCGTTTACTTTGGACTCCCCTGTTCTTCTTATAAGCCTGCCCCCTTCTTCCCTGTCGGCCAAACGATGGTGGCTGGCTCCACCGGGAGACATGCGGGCTTTTTGGAAAGTTCCCGTGCGTTTGGACTTTAATTAATTGGTGGTGGTGGGGGTGTGCCAGCAATCGGGCAAGTAACCATGTTGTGGATGACAGGCTTTTGCTGTGTGCTTTCCTCTGGGGATCCCCCTCCTCTCCTCAGCTTGGTTGGTGGAGTATCTCTGTAATTAAAAGCAGATTCGCATTTGGTGTTTATATATAATTATTATATGGGATCATTAGAGAGGTATACTGGAACTTTCATTGTTATCACCCAGCAAAGACTGATTGTGATTGGAATATATGCTGGTGCTTAAGGTAAGGGCCGCTTAGAGCAGCGGGTAGAGATGAGAGAGAGAGAGCGGTGGACTCCACTCTCCTCTCACACTCAGTCGTATTAATCGGGATCGATTAACACGCTCTATCTCCCGGGGTCGAGCACACTAACCGTACTCGATTAACAGAGACGCTCTAATGATTTTTCTCTCTTTCAGCGACTTCTCGCCCTTGTGAAATATTTTCCTTCCCATCGTTCGGTGCTATCCACCTTCAATCAGAAAGAGGACCAACCAAGAAACTCTTCTTTACATCCTACATACGGAGGATGATGAGACTCAAATAGGAGCCTCCCACTAGGTGACAGAAGCACGTAATTAAGTAAGGGTGTTAAAATATTCACAAATTCGATCACTCTCGTCACTTAACCTGTGATGATGGCCTGGATAACACCCAAATAATCGAATATGAATTTAAATTTGAGTCTTTTTAAATATTCATTTTTATATTAAATTTAATACATTCGAACTCATACTCGATCGTACCGTTTCTTAATAATGTACTGTTAATATTTTAAATCCTAACTGGCTTACCCATAAATACTCAAACTAATACAAATAACTAAAACTCGTCACCCGCAACATCATGATTATTCCTTTATAGTAAATGTTAATGATTCTTTCTTAGTAGTTATGTGCCACGACATCATATGATAGAGCATAACTATGGAGAAAAACTGTAGTTTTGCTATAACAATCTCGTTAGTTGAAGTGATTTAAATTTATCATTTTTTCGATAGATTTATCACTTTAGTTCTAGTTATGTTTGAATTTTTGTTATAATTTGATATTTTTAATTTTTATGTTTGTTGTTGTCCATGTTTGGACGTGTTTCTCGTAATTTTTAAAACTTAAAATTTCATATAATTATTTAATCTTTAATTTTAAATTTCAATTCATATTTTTTAGATGAGTACGGATATCTGTAAATATATCTATATCTTAACTGATGTATTTTTGTATCCGTCCCAACAAAAATATATAATAAGATACTACCGATGCATGATATTTATAAAATTTTTATAAGTAAAATATAATATTCATCTATCCGAGTCAAATGCGATCTATTTAGCTCAAACTTAACGTGTACGAGATATGAGAACTAGGAAGCTAAAAGCCTAGCTATTAGATGGTGAACCTTCTACGACAAGTGGAAGAAGTTGAGGACCCATTTGTTTGGTTGAGATCTCAGGGAAAGATCGTGGAATTTTAATTATTAAAAATTTTATATCTTTATAGTCTTAATCACATGAATCATAAATATCTTAATTTTTCTACCTGAATAATTTTTTTAAGTAGGGAGAGAGAGACACGGGATGGTGGAGAGAAACAAATCCGGAGAAGTCCCCCTCGAGCGAGTTTGTGGGCAGATTTTCAAATCCGATCGCACCCAAAAGCCACTTTACCTATGTACCGGTCAGTCTCTAATCATGTTCAAACCCTCGTCGATCCCGATTAACGGGATTGTGTGTGAGGGAGAGACGGAGCCCACCGTTCTCTCTCTCTCGTCCGCTCCCCTATCTTAATCGCTCGTCAAATACCCCCTTAGTGTGTGAGAGTGATATCTCCCGTGCCACCCACTTTCATCGTGGGAATTGGATTTCAAATTTCCCGACCTTAATTTCTGGAGTGCTTAACCACTAAGTTAGTTGTCAAAAAAAAAAATCACATGTTCTTGCAAATTCTCTGCTTACGACTTCTGATTAGGTGATCAAGACGGATCACTATCTTGATCAAGGAAGGCATTCATTGGCTCTAAAATTCTAAATCAAGGTGGGGGGGGGGGGGGAAGAGCTGTGTTGACATCGACGATGGCAACTTGATGGAAAGTCTACTGATCAATTGGAGCTAATAAAGTGCATTTGATGAATAAAATGTTCAGTCGACAACTTGGTTACATAATTCAAACACTAATCGGACTATCTTGGGCACCCAAATATCGACAAAGAAGTTTAAAAACTGTTGGATCGTGTTGCATCTTTTGCGAGAGGTGATGCGTGTAAAGCAATCACCGTCAACTCGATCCATTCGTGTAAGCGCTGGACCTCCACACAGTCACTTATATTCAAGTGATCACCACATGTATGATTATATGTATTTCAAACAATCAGGCGAGGACCGGGCCCTCGCCTAGTCACCTCAAGACACATAAGATAATCCCCCGATAACGTAACTCGCTGCCGGCAGATTTGCAAACAAATGCAGCTGCTGAGGCCACCAACAATGCACAGCCGTGACTAATCCCCCCCAGTGGGTGCACCGATAAGGATGGCCTTTCCAGATGATAACGAGGGGAGGAGGAAATAGAAAACAGAAAAAGAAAGGAAGAAGACGATTAAGGAACCAGCTAGCTGTTACTTGATATATTAAAATACGTATGTAAATGCATTGGGCATGTTAGTGGGCCGTGGCCCATCTGTACTCCCCACCTTGGCTTGTGCGTTTGCGGTGTCGCGGTTCTCCCCCACGAAGGATTCCAATATGATGGTCCTGGAAAGCGATTCCACCCCCACACACAAGCTATCTCTCTCTCTCTCTCTCTCTCTCTTTAACTCTCTCTCTTTCTCTCTCTCACACACACACACACGCACAAATGGCACCAGTCCATATAATAAACACCACCCACAGCGTGAAGGGGCGCACACATTATAAATGGTTTAGGAAACAACAGTGTAGCCGCCGCCCCCCCCCCCCCCCCCCCCACCAACACCACTACCCACACAAGATGCGTAGAATTTTCTCCAAACCGGGTCGCCATCCTATAAAGTTGGCAAGCATGAATTCCTGCATTAAACTACATAAGGAAGCCCTCTCCACAAGCCCCCCTTGGTCCCCCTCCCCCTTTCGCCCCCCATCGGTGCCTTCCCTCCCCCAAAGAAAAGAGCCATCCATCCATGTGGTGGGTTGGGCCTCTTCTAGCTATGTAAGCGGGCAATCTCGTAACAACAGCAACGGAACACCCCACCCCCCCCCACCCAAAAGCCCACATTATTAATCAATCAAAACAGAAGAGAGGGAAAGAAGGAAAAAGAGTGGGAATGAGCCCCACCCACGCTACAAGAAGACCCACGTTGGCATATTCCATGTTCTTGCCCATCGATATTTCCTCACTTCACATGACTAATTACAAATAAATCAAATGTTTATCAAACTCCCCTGTGGTCACTCGCAAGTGCCAACATGTAAAAGAGTGTGAAATCTCAATCGGCCCAATAATGGCCCCCTTGTTGGGTTTAACCTTCCTTTTGGGTGGGAGGTCTGGTTGGGTCGGGGTGGGGGGGGGGATTCTTATTACCACCTTTTTGCATGTGTTAAGACGTAAAATATTTACTGGGTGGGCGTTTGCTCAAGAGGCGAGAGGGGAGCGATGGGGGATGCCCTTCCTCCGGCGGGGGTTAGAAGGAGGCGTCGTGGGGGCGCCGCGCATGGCGTGCCCCGCCCCCTCACGCGATCCCCCCGCGCGCTCCTCCCCGCCGCCGCCGTCGCCCTCGCCAGCCCGCTGCCTCTCGGACGGTCTCCTCCTCGCTGCTGCTGCCGCCGACGACGACGACGACAAGGACGCCGATGCGGCCTGGTCCTCGGCTCCCCTGCCGCCGCCGCCGTCGTCCCGCAGGACGAAGCACGCGTCCCCGTTGCGCTTTATCGCCTGCAGCTGCAACCAAAGCCAGCACCACGCCCACGAGTCACTACCGCCACCCACCAGTTATGTCTTCATCTTTAAATGAAGGAGGAGACTTTTTTCACTGGGCCGAGCACCTGGACGCACTCCACGGCGCGGGAGGCGGCGTGCCGTGGCCAGTGGTGAGAAGCTAGCGACTGGTAATAATGCGAACAATAATGGAAGCAAGGAATAATTGGGTTCGAGGAGGGGGTGGACAGAGAGGTGGGGATCTAATCTAATAGACGAAGCACGGTGGGGTGGGGTGGAGGGGGGAGGGGGACGGACCTTGCAGCCGAGAGAACAGAAGCGGAAGGGGTCGAGGAGGGTTCGGCCGCAGATCTCGCAGGAGTGGGCGGCGGACTTGGAGGGGGCGCCTCCGGCGGCGCCAGAGGAGGAGGCCCCCCGGGGCTGGGGCCGCTCGTTGAGGAAGACGACGCGGGCGCTGTTGATGACGTACGTCTGCACGCCGGCTATGTCCAGCGCCCTCTGCACCTCCGACACCCGCACCACGTCGTGGTAGGACGAGCGCCGTATCTTTGCACACCAGAGAACAGCAGCAGCATAAGAAGAAGAAACGACGACAACGGTGAAGAAGAAGAAGAAGAAGAAGAAGAAGAAGAAGAAAAGCAAAGAAAGAGAGGAAGAAAGAAAGAAAGATACGAGCTTTGATTACAGGATGGACAATGGAGAAAGACCCACATTTCGTGATCGCGGGGACGACGCCCCATATCCCAAAATTCCTACTTTTGCAATGCCGCCATTAAGACAACAGCAACAGCAGCAGTAACACGTACCAGAAGAAGAAGACGGACAAAAAGGAGGAGGAGAAGGGGGCTGACTTGGATGACGCGGTGGTCGGCGTGGGCGGCGGAGCGGCAGTAGAAGCAGAAGGCAGCGGCTGCGGGACAGTCGAGGCAGAACAAATTGCACTCGCCGCGTGCGGCGTCGCCGTGGGCGGCGCAGGGGGAGAAGAACGGCGTCCCCAGCAGCGGCTCCAGCCACGACGGCACCAGCTGCTCCTCCTCCTCTGCCGTCGCCCCCACCCTCCTCGCCATCGCCCCCACCCCAATGCCGCCCCGGGGATCGGCCGGAGCGGTCTCCCCACGGGAAGGCAATGCGATCGAAGGGAGAGCAGTGGCAGGGACAGAATGAGAGAGAGAGAGAGATAGAGTACTAAAACCAAAGTGCAGACTTAGAACTCAACAACACAACAACGCCTTGGTCGGTGGAGAGGCGGACACACAAAGAAATGTGGAGGGCGCACGCGAGACAGCGGAGGGGAAGGGGGCGTTAACGGGAGACATCAACGGGTGGGATCGTTCGAATTGGCCTTGATGTGATTACAGCCGTCCGATTAAGAGAAAGTGAGGGAGATACGTGGTGAGAGAGAGAGAGAGAAGGTGGGTATTAGAGTGTGTCTTGAGCATTTTTACGAGTCTTCCGGCCGTGTTCTTTGCGTCTCTTCGCAGGGTGGGTGGGGCATTTGAGGGTGGGGACCGTGGCAGCAGGGTAATTAGAGCATGGCGCAATGTGCCCGTCCGATTGGCACGGTCTAATCTGGGTTAGATGTCTTGGAAGATTTAGACGATGAAATGTTTCACTCCATTGAGAAAAATTATCTCAAAATTTTTTTGTATCTCTAAACCTAAACAAGTTTTTATATAAAAAAAATCAATCTTTTCACTTATTCGTCCTACAAGGTCGCTCTTTTCATCTCTTAATAATAGCTAAAAAACTTATGGCATTCTTAGAGAGAAAAGATAACGTAAGAGATCTCAATTATTAGAATGTTTGACATGATATATAATCTTTTTTTTTTCAAAAATGGGTCATGAATCTGGATTTTGAAGTTAAGAAAAACAATCAAAAGTTAGAATTGAATAATAAGGACATTAAATCTTATTCTTTCTAAAAAAAAAGAGGCGACAATATTAAAGGAAGATATCTTCTCAACAATCCATAAACGGACCGTTCATAATGCAATCGAGATTCTCAACATGAATGGTCGTCATATATCAAAAGGCTGTACCTTCTTAAAACCTACAATTAATTAAGATCATGGAAATAATCACATATATATATCCACTTCGAAATTAATGCGGTCTTAATATTAACTAACAACACAAGATAGGGCATTTCTTACCAATCTCTACCCATAACAATTCCATTTTCCCTCGGGCTTTTTTTAGTAAAAAACCATTTCCAAAAAAAATGTAAACAAAAAAACCTCCCGAGCCCCGACGCATACAGAAAGAAAAGACCTAAAATTTCTGGTAGGGAGCACTGCGCCAGGGTGCAGTGGCTAACAGAAGGAAACCAGGATAGGTACGTAACGAGGGGCATGGTGGGGGTTGGGGTGGGGGGTGACGCGAGAAAAGTGGGGTTGCCCCGTGGGCGCGCCTTTAGGTGAGGGTGCATTCCACGTGCGGTGCACGTGGAGAGGCCGTGCGGGGCATGTGGCGCAACCTCGGCGCTCCGATCCAAGATGGAGGTTGTGGCTGATCATATCCTCGCTCCATCCTCCGTCAACGGGGTGGGGGAGGGGGTGGGACACCGATCAGACGGACGACATTTGTACAATTGGGATATGGTGGGAATCCGTACCCAGATGAGATAATTGGGAGGCGTACTCTCACAGAATCTGTCATCTCTTGTGCTATAACATATACATTATCGTATTATTCTTTATTATGTATATATATATATATTGTTGTTTGTTATTTGGTGAACAGTGGTTGCGCCGTCATTGTCCGTCTAATTACTTTAATTTTGATGGGTAACGAGAGAAAAAGAAGAAGAAGAAAAAGGGGGGGGAGGGGGAGGCCAAGTGTGACGTTGTTTTGAGGAGTAGCTGTTTTGTTTTTGGATGATGGGAATTTTTGGGTTGGATCGTTGTCGGTCTTTGTGATTTACCCGGGTACTGCATGATGATCTAAAAAGAGATTGTAAAAAAAAAAAGAAAAAAAAGAAAAAGAAAAGTCTTCGTCGTCTTCTTCGTTCCAATGTGTTGTAAGTAACGATGTCAATCCCCGGCCTTGGTCCACAACGTCCGTGTTCCCTGCCCCCATCTCTCCGTCTCTAATAAAGAGGCAGCAGTTGACTTCTCTCTCTCTCTCTCTCTCTCTCTCTCTCTCTCTCTCTCTCTATATATATATATATATATATATATATATATATATATTAAGAAACTGAGAAGAAGATGAGTTATCGAAATAATAATCTGAGTAGTAATATTAAGAGTAATATTTGTTGTATATTATTGTCTCTCTCTCTCTCTCTCTCTCTCTCTCAAGTAAACTGATAATAAGATGAGTTATCGAAATATTAGCAGTAATAAGAGTAGTACTTGGTGCATATTATGGTTTGGGATTTGTTAAGATGAGTTATCTTCCAAATATGATTATGGTTAGTCCGCATGCAGGGGTGATGAGATTTGTTAGACAAAAAAATCATAATTAAAAAGGACATGGGTTTCAGATTTTGTTTAATCTTTTTATTGTAGGTTTTCTTATCTTCCGGATCTCATCATCACATCTAGACCAATCATAGGTGCATTTGTAAGTAAGATGATCAGTAAATACAAGTTACACACAATGATGTGCAGCAAATTTTATTTAATTTGTAGTGTCTGATCCAACCAAGACGTTCAAATTGTTTATAGATGCAGAATATATAGACTTTTATCTAATTTTATTCATTCTATTTTTACATATTTTATGTAACCTTTTTATTTCCAATAGAGTAACATTCATGATTATCTAAAACAGGAAGACTTTTATTTTGATATAATAAGAGTAACGATGTTATAATCAGTTTAGTTTCACGTCGAATAGATCTACTATATATGGAATGTATTTTCTTACTACGGCAACTAATAAAAAGTACAGAGAGATGATAAAAGATATGTATATGATTTTTCTTGATTTGGAGAAGGCGTATGATCAAATACTGAGAGAATTGATTTGGTGGACATTAAAGAAATCTCTCAAAGATATGTTGATTTGATTAAGGATGTTAACGAATGTGCTATTACTAGTGTTCAAATTATTAAAGGAGAGACTGGTGAATATTTAGTTTCTATAGGTTTACATCAAGGTTATTGATGAGTGTCACATTTTATATTATAATTTACATCACATATGTCATCGTTGAGTATTAAAAGAATAAAATTATGTAATTTAGATAATTAATTTCATTCTCATAAAAAAATTAAGTTTGCATGAAATTATCCGAATTTAGAAGCCATAACAACTATGTGAGATGTGCACTTGCATAAGGATAAATTGCATAATCTATTTTTGACATTTACAAAGGGCTTTAACTATTGCAGGAATATGCGACCAGAGCTCTGTCGCCATTTAAATGAACGCCTGAGTGGACGGGCGCTAAATCAATAATGAACGCCCTTGTGAAAAGGTGTCATTTGACGGTGCTCCTACGAAGAAATGAATGAACGACCATTCGCGCTCAAAATGAATAAGCGATCGTTCAAGGTGTTGCTGGATCTTTTGCACGAAAAGTAAGAAAAATGATAAAATAAGGAAAGGAAGATTATGCGGCTGGAGGATGGTCGCCCATTAAAGAATAAGCGTTCGTTTGAACGGGCACCCATTCTTGGTACGAAAAAGAAGAAAAATGTTGAAAATATGAAAAAAGAAGAAGAGATTTTTGTATATATACCCCCATAAAATTTGGTTTTGTCAAATAAACCTCTCATCTGAGCATATTATCATGAATATCTTTCATTTAGATAGAAATATTATGGTTATACCCCTTTAGTTTACTACCGTCGACGGAGAAGAATATTCCCTAAAATATGTCATCTACGGTCATTAGATTTAGGGTATATTTGACAAAATCAAACTTTACAAGAGTATATATACAAAAATCTTATTCTTTAACTCACACTTAACTCGGGTTAAACACATTGGAGTTATGGCGAGGGCATAATCATGACATTACCCATATTCTAAGGATATTCATGATAATATGCTTCGATGAAGGGCATATTTGAGAAAACCAAACTTTACAAGGGTATATATGCAAAAATCCCAAAAAAAATTACGCCCGTTTGAAAAGATGTTATTTTATGAATAAACGGCACTACACTAGTCGCCATTTACAGTTTGAAGTAGAAACAGAAGCAGATGACTCTAAACAAGGTTATCTTCTCAAATCTCATGCAAGGTGGACTCTTTTGATTGCAAGAAGCTTAGTTCGATCGGGAGTTTGAAGGCAAGATGGATAAGGATTGATCTCCAAGATCCCACGTTGATTGGAAGTCCCTGCACACTATAAAAATCGCCCTAGAGCAACCGTGGCAGAGAGCTTAGCCTCTTTCTTAGCCTCTTTTCATGCTTTTCTATTCTTCCTTTAGATTTACTGTCTTCAACAAAGTTCTCCATTTTTTAAGTTCTCTTTAATTTCTTCTTTTTCCTCTTCTTCTAATTCTCTCTCGTTTTCAAGCTATTTCAAGTTTTTTGAAACTCTGTCTTTTCCGTTTTACTGTTCATCTACGCATCTCTCCATTATTTCCCTGTTTTCTCCCCCTTATGCTCCTATTCTCCTCTTACTTTCTTCACAAAAGTTCTTCATTTTTAGTGTTCTTCAATTTCCTCTTCTTCCTCATCCTCTAGTTCTGCACCATTTTTAAGCTATTTGCAATTTTTCATTGTTCTATCTTGTTCACCCGTAAAGTAACATTTTTCTCTGTTTCTCCCCTATTTTCACCCTCCTCTGATCCTCTTCTCCCTCTGCACTCTTCACGAAACTTCTTCCTCTCCTCAAGATCTTCAACTTTCTCTTCTTCCTCATCTCCTAATTCTTCTCCGTTTGAAAGTTATTTCATTTCTCCTTTAGCTCTATTTTTATTTTATTTTTCACTGTTCTTCTATCTTCCCCTCCTCTATTTTCATCTAAACATCTCTTTGGCGGAGATTCTTCTTCGATGCTTTAAAGGTGACGTACCTCTACAAGACGAGACGATCCAATCAAAGGCTCGGCACGGCGTGGACGGCGCTATTCTTCACTATCTTGGCTCTATTTCTTCCCTTGTTCTTTTATTTCAAGTTGTAATTTTTAGTTTTCCTAGACATTGTAATCTTTCCTTAGCAATAAAAGTTAATTTGTGCAATTATTCATTTTATTCTCTCTCTCTCCTTCCAAATTTTTATTCTCAATCCTCTCATATTCTTTAGATAGGTTTATTTCCATGCAATTTTATTTTCCTTTAGCATAAAACTCACTCAAAATTCAGATTTATCAAATATAAAGATTTTCCCAACTTTCTTAATTGAAAACATTCCTCTCCGTGGGATCAACCCACTCTTACCACTCTACTTAGATTTTATATCTTTTTAGTGAGTGAGTGCGGTTATTTTTAAAGTTGTGACACAACTTTTAACGATGAGTGTAGTGCACATCAGTTCTGCACTAAGTATGTACTCTTTGCCTTAGTTATGGATGAAGTAACAAAATAATTACATGAGGATATCCCCTGGTGTATGTTATTTGCAGATGATATTATCTTAACCGATGAGAGTATTTGTAATGTCCCGAATTTTTTCGGATATTTTTCGGATCATTTTAGTGGGTCTCGGAGTGTATTTTGTGCTTTACACGTGTTTTTCCCTGATGTGCCTTCGAAACTTTGTGCAGGGCGAACCGTGACGTTCTCTGACTCCGGGACGTAACCACCGCGTTGTGCTCTTCCCGAGGATAGCGGAGGTAATTTTTTGTAATTTTCTGAATTTCTGCAATTTCTAAGTTTTTCTATATATTAACCCTTTTCTCTCTCCCCCTCTCAATCTCTCTTTCTCACCCTCTCTCATCTCTTTCTCTCCCCCTCTCCTCGGGCGACCGACAATGGCGGAGGAGGGCGAGACGGCGATGGCGGGAGGCGAGGAACGAGGAACGTGTCGAGGATCGAGGGACGGTGGCGCGGTGAAGCTCGACCGCGGGTTTCACGACATTTTCTTCATAGATCGGCGTCCACGGCGCGTCGTTTCTTCGGTGGAGGTAGGGAGATGGACCCCCAGCTCGTGCATTCCCTTTCCCGCAAGTTTTGAAGGCCGCGGTGAGCCGAGCGGGCGATTTGGGGATTTTTGGGAAAAATCCATGTTTTTGGGGTTGTGAGTCGATCCGCCGATCCATCACGTTTTTGGCCGATCCGAGGCCGTAGATGCATGCTAGGGGCTATTTGGGGGCTTCCCCCTTATTTTCCCCCTCTTCCGTGGAGGTATGGGGGCGTGGTGAAGTTTTTGGGTCGTTTCCCGCCGTCCCGCTCTCGGGACGGTGTGACGGTCCTTCCAGTGACCGTCACAGACTGTGAGGCCCCAGGGTGGGTGCGTTACGTGCCGTGACGCCCCAAGGAGGGTGCGTCATAGAGGTTTGTAGTGTCGGCAGGGCGTTGGTCGCTCTGACGGTCTTACGATAAACTGTCAGAGGGTGTGACGCGTCTGGACCTGACCGTTACATCAGTGTTTCATGATTTTGACCGATTGGGGTCCTGAGACTTTGACGCACCAGGGTTGGACCGTCAGAGCTCTGTGACGCCCTAGCTAGGGTGCGTCAGAGTTGACGTATCCCTTCTTCTAACGCGCCTAGGTAGGTCCGTTAGGGGTTGTGACGCCTCGAGGGGTGTCCGTCACAACCTGTTTTGGTCTGTCTTCTAATGCACCAGGTTTGGTCCATTAGAGCCTGTGACACCCCGAGCGGTGTGCGTCACAACCGGTTTCTTCTCATCTTCTGACGCATTAGATTGGGTGCGTCAGGGCCTGTGACGCACCAGGACTGGCGCGTCACAGCCGGTTTTGCACCGAGTGTCTGACGCTCCTGAGTTGGACCGTCAGGGTGTTGTGACGGCCTATCCTTGGACCGTTACAGTTGTGGCGGCCCAAAGATAGACCGCCAGGCGCTGTGTCATGCCGAAGTGGTTCTTCGTGCTTACCGCGATCGTTTCGCGTTGTGTAGGTTCCTGGTCGACCCGGTTGGGACCCAGTGGTCGACTTGCGGTCTCTTGGATGTCCCAGACACCCCGGTGGTTTTGTGTCCGTGTTTTAAGAGTGTTGGGAGGACCGTGCTACCTCGTTTAGCGTGCCCGTAGGTTTGAGAGTCCGGGTGACTCCACGTGTTCCTGGTTTTTGTGTTACGGTTGACCGAGTCACCGTGTATCGGTGGGAGTGCGGCGAGGGTTCCCCGCACGTCGTGAGTTTCTTCGGAAAGAGGTTTCCGAGTAGGCCATGAGTAAGGCCTGGAACTGCGAGTCAGTTGTCCAGCCTAGGGCTGGAGGGTTCCCGCTTTTCCCTGAGAGTGGGATTCGGTTTGGCGGCCTGTGAGCTGCCTTGGGAACCGTGCTTCTACGTTTCTGCGTGGCCGGGTGCGCGGCCCGTGGACTGTGAGTCCCGTTTCTTCTCCGACCGTGGTCACCGTGCGACGGTGCTGGTACGTGGGACGGTCCCCGTACTTCCTCGGGTTCGGACGTTATTTTCCGTTGACTTGAGAGTCTACTCCTTCAGTGACCCTCCACTAGTCGTAGCCTACTTACACGTTTAGTGGTCCCACCAGGGAGTGGTGGAAAGGCTACCCTGAGGATGATTTTAGACTTGTTTCCGTCGGGCCCCGCGTCTAGCAGCCAGAGTCCGGCTGAGGGGAAAATCGGTCAGAGGGCCAGACCAGGGACGGACGGTCTGTGTGTGCACACGTGGTTGGGGGCAGTTGGACCCACGCTGACGGGCGTGACCCCAGCTAGTCACTTCCTTTGTGGTTACTTGTACGGTGTCTCAATTCCCGCTGGGCCGGAGAGAGACACCTGAGGCGCGGACTAAGACGTTAGTGGACGCATTCGGTCTTGCTTCTAGTGGGAGGTACTCCTGTCGAGTCGAGAGTGACAGACTGTCAGTCAGTCTCTGTGACTTCGACCTTCGGGTTTTTGGTCATGTTGACCGTTGAGTTCCGGGTGTTTCGCCGTGGCGCATGTGTCGGTTCTCGTGCCGTGAGACTAGTGCTAATAGCTTTACCGAGGTTGCGTCTTGTTGTGCAGTACCCGTGACCAGGTGGTCAGGGTTGCACCTTGGACATCGTGTCCAGGTTGGCCGTGTCCTGGGAGACAGGCCTCTACAGCGGGGTTGCCGTGGGTTTTTACTTCGGTAAGTGGTGCTAGTATGGTCCGGTTCCCGACTGCGAGATCGGGACTTCTCTTTTTGCTTGACCGGTACAGTAGGAGTAGTTGTAGTGTCAAATTTTGACCGGCCACCGGGTTTACTGTTCCTGTTGTTACTGTTACTCTTGTAGTCACAGCTTTCTGTGCCGCCGTTGTTCTCAGTTGGGGTTCCGCGGGATCCCTACTGGGCCAGTGACAGGAGGCTCATCTCTATTTTTCAGGTGTGGCAGTTCTTCCTCGTGGTTCGAGGATGCAGTTCAGGTGTTCTTAGTTGCCAGCTCGCCGGACCGAGTGTTCACACGGCATGTGGTACATTTTTACTACTTTAGACTGTACTTTCTGTTGGACTGGACTCTGTTGTACCTGTAGTTATTTATTTATTTCTTTTAATTATTGAATTGTCTTGCTTTATTTCCTATTTCTTTGTGCCTCCACACTCCTTTTAGCCCTTCCGAGCCCTCCCGGCTCGTGGGCGGCGGGTCAGGATTCGAATGGTATCGGGCCTTCTCGGTATCCGGATCTTGGGTCGTTACAGATGGTATCGGAGCGGTGGTTGTGGACGTACATGGGAATTCGAGATATTACAGTGATCAGAGTCCATAAGGTCAAGTACAGTCGGCAGCTGGCTTGGGATTTTGTGTTTGTTTTCCGCTTGATTTTTCGCTTGAGAGCTTGAGTGTGCTGCTTGGCGCTGTTAAGGCGGTTGCTGTCCACGGCTTTCGTGCCAACATGGGGTCTAAGGATCGAGGTCGAGAGCCTTCTCCCTCATCGGTGGTGGTCCTAGTTGTGCTGCGTTGGGCAGAGGTTGCTGGCAGGCGTGAACTCGCGGTGCTGCATTCGAGGAATCTGCAGCGTGGTCAGGTGGCTGGCGAGGATTGTTCGTGGTTAAGTGGCCATGAGCGTGTTCTGAGGGAGCTGCTATCAGTTTTGGCCACTCCAGCTTGAGGTTTGTCCAGCCCCTGAGGTGTTTAGGTCGTAGTTTAAGATGGCAGAGTGGGTGTTCTGATCGAGAAGTGTGCTCAGGTGAGCGGAAGATCTTCTCGGTGAGTTGCTGTTTCGTCGAGCCTGATCTTTTGTCGTGCTCTGTGGCGTCAAAAATGACGAGTCGGTCCTGATTATTTTGTGGATTTTGAGACAGGATTAGGCTGTGGTGTCCCAATAAGTCTTGCTCCTGCGCTCTTGTGTGCGAATGGGTAGTGTTCGCCCTGGATTTGGTTTGAGTAGTGGAAGTTCCGTGGTGAGTTCGGGACTCGAGGATGAGCGTTGACGGTCGTCGGTTATGGCTCGTGTTGCGGTTCTTGGCGTGGTGTGTTGCAGTTTGAGGAATTGCAGCGGTGGTGCATCGAGAGATGTTATGATTGTGGTCCGACATGACGCTCGTCAATGTGTCGGAGGCCCTGACCTGACGTGGTGATGGTTTTCTCAGTGCTGGAAGGTGTTGTTCCCAGCGTGCGCGAGGTTTGAGGTCAGGTCGAGCGTGGAGGTTTTTCCATTGATCGGGGGTGTGATTGGTTTCTCCTTTGGCTAGAGAGTATTGTGCTTGGCTAGGATTGTCGTCTTGCATCATGTGTCCGGATTGGTTGGCCTTGTGTGCCATGAAGTCCGTGCGAGACGTGCTCCTTGTCTTGGCAAGGCGGTTGCCTGCGAGGGTTGTGCACGTTTCCCTTGTCGTGTAATGCTGCTGGCAGTGTTCCGGAAGGACGAGTGCTGGTTGGGCGATGTTCACATTCTTGGCTGTGCGCGCGTGGATCAGAGTGCGCAGCGGAAGCGTGGTGGGCCCATGACCCACTAGATCAGGATCGTAGCGTTGGTTGCTACGGGCGGATTCCTGAGTTTACGTTGGGCATTGCAGGATTGGTTGCTCTGTATGAGACGTGTTGTTGCCGTGCCGTTGCTCGAGGTATCGTGATTCTTGGCACTGGTAGGATGGTGTATTGGGAAATGTGCTGGCTAGTGCGCCGCATGAGTACCCTATTCCTGTGATGGAAGCCGTGTCAGGCGTCGGTGTTGGACCCAGATAGGGTTGTTGAGGATGTCGCCTGATGGAGGTCGAGGACGTGTTGGTCAGAGTCGGTGGCTTGGTGCCCGACTTGTATTGGAGGTTGTGTCCTCGGTTGAGATCATGTTTTGAGGAAGTGATCTCTGAGAGATTATGGGTTCCTATTGGTAGCTGCGAGTGACTGGTAAGGCTAGTCTCATAGTTGACGATGGTAAGATGTGTTTTGCTTGGGGACCCATGTGCATTGGTCGTGGCGTCGACGACCAGGTTGCTGTGATTGGATGGCACTTTTATCCTCTAGAGACGTGTGCCATGAATCGTTCCGGTGGTGTCCCGTGGCTCTATGGTAAGGGCAGAATCAGGATTGGCAAGTGTCCATTTGGATTAATTGAGTCAAGGGATGTGATGAGACAAGACGGAAGAGTGACGCCCGTGGGCGGAGGCCTTTTAGTGAGATTGGCGTCGGATTGGTGGTCCTTGATGGGACGTTGGTGTCACAATGGTTATCCTTGGTTTGGTGACCAGCATGGGATGGTTCCTCTGTAAGTCTGAGTCAAGTGAGGTGATGACTGAAGACACCAGGATCTTGTCTTTTGGTTTCATCATGCTCCCTTGAGAGGGTCTAGTTGGCGTGATGATCGAGATCAGATGCAGTGTCCGGGAGGAGTGCAACTCGAGTTCGGTGAGAGTTGTGTATCGGCGAGGCCTTTGGTGGTCGTTTCCGTGATGTGCTTTCTGGATATGATCTGAGCTTTGTCGAAGTTTGAGTTCTGATAGAGTTGGCACAGTGATATGTCTGGCTTTCAACTTGCCATGTATGAGGTGATTCTTGGTGCTGAGCCGATGTTCTGGTTGCGGTCTGTTGAGATGGCTGCGTGAGCTGGTGGAGGCTTTGTATTGGTTGTTCCCTTGAGAGGGTGTGCGACCGGTCAGCTGGTTGTAAAGGTGATGTGTATTTTGTCTGCCGACCATAGGATGGATCGGTAGCTGTTTCTCGTGTCGAGGGTGTGTCTCCTCGGTGGGCGAGATGGTGGCAGCGGTGCCATGATTGGTTTTCATGGTGTCTGAGGTGATGCTGGACTGTGTCCTTTGGTATATGCCTGCTCTGATGGCTGGTGTGCACGGCGTGTGGAGCGAGGTGTTGCTCGTGATTGTAGTCTAACTGTGTCCCTCAGGATCGGTGTTTTCGTGAGAATCGAGATTTTCTGTGCTGGGGCTTTGACAGCATTGTCAGTTGGTTAAGGTGTTCTTCCCCTGTGACTTGGTGCTAGTCCTGAATTTTGAGGACGAAATTCCTTTAAGGGGGGAGGGCTGTAATGCCCTGGATTTTTTCGAATATTTTTCGGATCATTTTAGTGGGTCTCGAAGTGTATTTTGTGCTTTACACGTGTTTTTCCCTGATGTGCCTTCGGAACTTTGTGTAGGGCGAACCGTGACGTTCTCTGACTCCGAGACGTTACCACCGCGTTGTGCTCTTCCCGAGGATCGCGGAGGTAATTTTTCATAATTTTTTGAATTTTTGCAATTTCTGGGTTTTTCTATATATTAACCCTTTTCTCTCTCCCCCTCTCAATCTCTCTTTCTCACTCTCTCTCATCTCTTTCTCTCCCCCTCTCCCCGGGCGGCCGACGATGGCGGAGGAGGGCGAGACGGTGATGGCGGGAGGCGAGGAACGGGTCGAGGATCGAGGACGGTGGCGCGGTGAAGCTCGGCGGCGGGTTCGTGGAGCGGCAAGGGTTTCACGGCGTTTTCTTCGTGGATCGGCGTCCACTGCGCGTCGTTTCTTCGGTGGAGGTAGGGAGATGGACTCCCAGCTCGTGCATTCCCTTTCCCGCAAGTTTTGTAGGCTGCGGTGAACCGAGCAGGTGTATTTGGGGATTTTTTGGGAAAAATCCATGTTTTTGGGGTTGTGAGTCGATCCGCCGATCCATCGCGTTTTTGGCCGATCCGAGGCCGTAGATGCATGCTAGGGGCTATTTGGGGGCTTCCCCCTTGTTTTCCCCCCCTTCTGTGGAGGTATGGGGGCGTGGTGAAGTTTTTAGGTCGTTTCCCGCCCTCCCGCTCTTGGGACGGTGTGACGGTCCTTCCAGTGACCGTCACAGGCTGTGACGCCCCAGGGTGGGTGCGTTACGTGCCGTGACGCCCCAAGGAGGGTGCGTCACAGAGGTTTGTAGTGTCGGCAGGGCGTCGGTCACTCTGACGGTCTTACGATAAACTGTCAGAGGGTGTGACGCGCCTGGACCTGACCGTTACATCAGTGTTTCATGATTTTGACCAATTGGGGTCCTGAGACTCTGACGCACCATGGGTGGACCATCAGAGCTCTGTGACGCCCTAGCTAGGGTGCGTCAGAGTTGATGTATCCCTTCTTCTAACGCACCTAGGTAGGTCCGTTAGGGGTTGTGACGTCCCGAGGGGTGTGCGTCACAACCTATTTTGGTCTGTCTTCTAACGCACTAGGTTTGGTCCATTAGAGCCTGTGACGCCCCGAGCGGTGTGCGTCACAGCCGGTTTCTTCTCGCCTTCTGACGCATTAGATTGGGTGCGTCAGGGCCTGTGACGCACCAGGACTGGCGCGTCATAGCCGGTTTTGCACCGAGTGTCTGACGCTCCTGAGTTGGACCGTCAGGGTGATGTGACGGCCTATCCTTGGACCGTTACAGCTGTGGCGGCCCAAAGATAGACCGCCAGGCGCTGTGTCATGCCGAAGTGGTTCTTCGTGCTTGCCGCGATCGTTTCGCGTTGTGTAGGTTCCTGGTCGACCCGGTTGGGACCCAGTGATTGACTTGCGGTCTCTTGGATGTCCCAGACACCCCGAGGGTTTTGTGTCCGTGTTTTAAGAGTGTTGGGAGGACCGTGCTACCTCGTTTAACGTGCCAATGGGTTCGAGTGTCCAGGTGACTCCTCGTGTTCCAGGTTTTTATGTTACGCTTGACCGAGTCACCGTGTATCGGTGCGAGTGCGGCGAGGGTTCCCCGCACGTCGTGAGTTTCTTCGGAAAGAGGTTTCCGAGTAGGCCATGAGTAAGGCCTGAAACTGCGAGTCCAGTTGTCCAGCCTAGGGCTGGAGGGTTCCCGCTTTTCCCTGAGAGTGGGATTCGGTATGCCGGCATGTGAGCTACCTTGGGAACTATGCTTCTACGTTTCTACGTGACCGGGTGCGCGGCCCATGGACTGTGAGTCCCGTTTCTTCTCCGACCGTGGTCACCATGCGACGGTGCTGGTACGTGGGACGGTCCCCGTACTTCGTCAGGTTCGGACGTTATTTTTCGTTGACTTCAGAGTCTACTCCTTCAGTGACCCTCCACTAGTCGTAGCCTGCTTACACGTTTAGTGGTCCCACCAGGGAGTGGTGGAGATGCTACCCTGAGGATGATTTTAGACTGGTTTCTGTCGGGCCCCGTGTCTAGTAGCCAGAGTCCGGCTGAGGGGAAAACGGGTCAGAGGGCCAGACCAGGGACAGACAGTCTGTGTCTGCACACGTGCTTGGGGGCGGTTGGACCCACGCTGACGGGCGTGACCCCACCTAGTCACTTGCTTTGTGGTTACTTGTACGGTGTCTCAGTTCCCGCTGGGCCGGAGGGAGACACCTGAGGAGCGGACTAAGACTTCAGTGGACGCATCCGGTCTTGCTTCTAGTGAGAGGTACTCCTGTCGAGTCGGGAGTGACAGACTGTCAGTCAGTCTCTGTGACTTCGACCTTCGGGTTTTTGGTCGTGTTGACCGTTGAGTTCTGAGTGTTTCGTCGTGACGCGTGTGTCGGTTCTCATGCCATGAGACTAGTGCTAATAGCTTTACCGAGGTTGCGTCTTGTTGTGCGGTACCTGTGACCAGGTGGTCAGTGTTACACCTTGGACAGCGTGTCCAGGTTGGCCGTGTCCTGGGAGACAGGCCTCTACGGTGGGGTTGCCGTGGGTTTTTACTTCGGTAAGTGGTGCTAGTATGGTCCGGTTCCTGACTGTGAGACCGGGACTTCTCTTTTTACTTGATCGGTACAATAGGAGTAGTTGTAGTGCCGAATTTTGATCGGCCACCGGGTTTACTGTTCCTGCTGTTACTGTTGCTCTTGTAGTTACAGCTTTCCGTGCCGCCGTTGTTCTCAGTTGGGGTTTGTGGACATGTAAAATCACACATCCATATGTCCCGCCAAGCCCCCGCACCGATGTCAAAGTCAAAGACCCGGAGAGACTGGCCATCCAGGGCTCCGGAAGAATACTACCGTCCGGCAAATCCCCACATTTGCACGGGCGCATTAAGAGACCAAGAAAGCACAGGATGCCCTCCTGAATTGATACACTTCTATGAACCCACACTCGGGTCCCTAACGGTGAAGAAATATCTCAAAGAATGCACAACTGTAAGTTCCTGAAGCCAGAGATGGTGCCCCTTCCAACGGCACACTACCCTGCAAGGCCCCAGCGGCACACCCCCCTGAAGTGCCCCAGCGGCACACCCTGAAGTGCCCCAGTGGCACACCCTGCAAGGCCCCAGCGGCACACCCCCTGAAGTGCCCCAGCGGCACGCTGCCAGCTGCCCCAGCGGCACACTCTATGGGGGTGTTGTGGACGCACTTTTCGTTCGTCTATTATGCTCGTCTATTCGGGAATGGTTGATTCATCTATTAAGGGCGTGGGCGTGCCAGTCACCGAAGTGACAATTTGTTCAGGCTCCGTAGAGCCCATGGTGCGCTCGATCTGACTTCGTCAGACGATTGTGTGGTTCGTGTCGGGACCAAAACCCGCCGCGCCATAAAGGTCGTGGCGTCATTTACATCCCCCATACGAGGGAACACCCTTGATTAATCGCCGAGATTCAGGGCCTCATGGCCAAGAAATTAATTGCATGAAAGGTCTATTACGAGGTATTGAAATCCTCACGCGAGGGCCAGAAGAAAAACCATTCGCGGTCATGTCGGTCGTGTACTTACCATTTAATGTTCGGACGAATGTCCAGCTTGAGAAAAGCGCGATCGTCATGGGAAAGCCGGAGCATATGTATGCCGGGATACGGCAAATTTATTGTTCAGAAGAACGGAAAACGTTCGGCTAAATCTCGGTTAGAGCAGTCAGAAACCAATAAGTCTGTTGGCCCGGTGCAAGATCAAGCTGCGACCATACTGCGGTGGGCCCCCCGCGGTCGAAGTCTGGCTCACATGAGCGTCATTAATATTTTCGGTGCCAAGGGACAACGAGGGAATATCCCTTGAATCGACTGAAAAGCCTTGTGTCTAGGGAAGCGGACGTTCGAAACGTGTCGGTCATTCGGGAGACCGTTTAATATTCGAACGGGTGTCCGGCTTGAGAGTATCATAACCGTCGCAGGAGGACCTGGAACATATGTATGCTGTGATACGGCAAATACATTATTCCGAGACACTGAAAACATTCGAGTAAATCTCGATTAGTGTAGCAGGAAACTAGCGAATTTATTGGCCCGGTGCGAGATCGAGTCGGGACCATACCGGGGGCGCCTCCCGCGGTCCAAACGGGGCTTGCGTGGGCATCATTAATGTTCCTGGTGCCGGAGGGCAATGGGGAATAGTCCCGGGACTAGATTCCAAAACCAAAACATGTTTGAAGGAAGCGAGCTATAGGCCGAGGGTGTGGGTCAGACAATGACCATAATCGGGACGGACCCGAGGTCCAAGCACAGCCCACAAAGGCCTTATTGATATTCCCGTATATAGGGTCCAGGGATGACGGGAGCCATCTCGTTCTATCCTGATTTTGTCGGGTCACTCACGGACCTTTTCATGTTCGGACAAGGGTCCGTATTGGAGGTACGATGTAGACAGAAGCAACATCGTACAAATGTATGCCGGGTTTACGGAAATTTCAATGAAAGGACGGGAACGAATCCCAGTAGAATGAATTCGATTTGACGAGCTATCGGCCCAGAGCAATGTCGGGCCACGACCACGTCGGGGTGGGAGCCGTCGGCCATGTTGGTCGCTCACGGGTCTTTTCATGTTCAGACACGGGTCCGTAGTAGAAACGCAGCGAGAATCGAGGTGAACTCGTTCAAATGTCTACCGAACACGCGGCAATTCTAGTGGCGGCTCGGAAGGGATCCGGCCTGAGAAACGAGTCCGGTTTAGTCAGAATGTCGGCCCGAGGCGAGGTCGGGTCATGGCCATTTCGGGATAATTCCCAAGACTCGGGCCCAACCTAGAAGGGCGACGTCGTTGTTCCTTCAGCATCGGGTCACGGGGGAGACGGGGCTGCAACATAGATTTTACCATTTTCTTTATCTGGGCTTTAAATTATGTGCATGTATATTTTATTACTTATTTCCCTTTTATGTATTTATTCTGGATGATTTCTCTATTTTGTTTATTATTATTACTATTATATCTTCCCTTTCCCTTATTATTATTATTATTATTATTATTTCACATTTTTTGTTTATTTCTCATATATATATATTCAGGTTTATTTATTTATCATGATTTTTATTAATTTATTATCATTATTATCATTATCATTATCATGACATATCTATATATATTTATTTTGGGAGGAAAAGTGGGCCGTTGGGGGGCAGAAAGTGGTGTACCGGCGAAGGCTGGGAGAGCGTACCGGAGAGGGGCTAGGAGAGTGTATCGATGAAGGAGGGGAAGGGTGGCGCATGGTGTCCCAAGGGTGCACTGGAGAAGCGCCAAGAGAGTGTGCCGGGGAAGCCCACAGATAGTGTACCGGTGAAGGAACGCATTGGCTGGTCACCGCAACACAAAGTCTGAACACTCATCAGCCCAAAGTCTATACATTGGCTGCATTCATTAGCTCAAAGCCTATACATTGGCTGCATTCATCATCTCAAAGTCTATACATTGGCTGGTCAAAGTCTACACATTGTCCATTGGCTGCAGCTCAAAGTCTATACATTGGCCAGCTCAAAGTCTATACATTGTCCATTGGCTGCAGCTCAAAGTCTATACAGTGGCCAACTCAAAGTCTGTACGTTGTCCATTGGTTGCATTCATCAGCTCAAAGTCTATACATTGGCCAGCTCAAAGTCTGCACAGCTCAAAGTCTATACATTGGCCAGCTCAAAGTCTATACATTGGCCAGCTCAAGTCTGTACAGCTCAAAGTCTATACATTGGCCAGCTCAAAGTCTATACAGCTCAAAGTCTATACATTGGCCAGCTCAAAGTCTGTACAGCTCAAAGTCTATACATTGGCTACAGCTCAAAATCTATACGTTGGCCAGCTCAAAGTCTGTACATTGGCCAACCCAAAGTCTATACATTGTTCAAAGTCTGTACATTACAGCTCAAAGTCTGTACATTGCAGCTCAAAGTCTGTACATTAGCCATTGGCTGGAGTTCAAAGTCTATACATTGGTCAGTCCAAAGTCTGTACATTGGCCAACCCAAAGTCTATACATTGTTCAAAATCTATACATTACAGCTCAAAGTCTGTACGTCAGCCAACCCAAAGTCTATACATCAGTGATTGGCTGGAGTTCAAAGTCTATACATTGGCCAGCTCGAAGTCTGTACATTGGCCAACTCGAAGTCTATACATTGCAGCTCAAAGTCTATACATTACAGCTCAAAGTCTGTACGTCAGCCAACCCAAAGTCTATACATCAGCCATTGGCTGGAGTTCAAAGTCTATACATTGGCCAGCTCGAAGTCTGTATGTTGGCCAACTCGAAGTCTATACATTGCGGCTCAAAGTCTGTACATTACAGCTCGGAGTCTATACATTGGCCATTGGCTGCAGCTCAAAGTCTATACATTGGCCAACTCAAAGTCTGTACGTTGGCCAGCTCGAAGTCTACACATTGCAGCTCAAAGTCTGTACATTGCTTGTTGCTGCGTTCGTGCCTCAACCTGCCAAGTCTGTACATTGGTTTCTATTTCTGGGAGACGGTGGAAGAAGAGGTAAGACAGGGAGATAAATGAGGGAGAGACAGAGGGAGTACCGGTGGGGGGGAGAGAGTATGATGGTGAGGGAGAGAGTGTACCGGTGAGGGGGGAATGGAGTGTGCCGGTGAGAGGGAGAGTAAGAAAGAGAGTGGGACGGTGAGGAGGTGTGTACCGGTGAGGGAGAGACGGTGGGAGTGTACCGGCGAAGGAGGATGGGAGTGTACCGGTGAGGGGAAGGTTGAAACGGAGGAGGAGTGTGCCGGTGAGGAGCCAAGAAGGTGTGCCGTTGAAGGGCTAATAGGGTGCACCGGTGAAGGCTGGAACAGACGTACCGATGAAGGCCCACTCCCCTGCTACTTGCTTTAAGGCTTTTCTTTTCTTCTTTTCTTTGATTTTTGCGTAGTTTTATACAAATATTTTCTCCTTCTTCTTGCAATATGTTGTTGCTCTATTTATTTGTTACTTTTGTTATCTTTTAATGTGTATTTATTATCCCATTTGTTTGTTGCATCCTTTTTGCCTTTTAACGTCTTGTTATTTTCTAACAAAAATTCGACAGCATCTCCCCTTGACCCGAGCGTAAGGGAGATAAAGGGAACGCGCCCACATGGAGTGGCGGAACTCGACAACTGGAGGTGGGCGCCCGAGGGCGGCAACACCTTAATAAAACCTCGAAAAACACGGGGAAAACAACGAGCCGAAGACCTCTAAGACTGGACAGGGTGTACTGGAGAAGGGGGGGGGGCAGGCACAGATGAAGGCACTGGGCTTTACAGGAGGAGGTTCGCGACCTCAAACCATTCAAGATGATGCCACATCCGGAGGAAACCGTCGGCATGAGGGATGTACACAAACACCGGAGAGTGAAAGGAAAGACGATCAAACGCACTGTGACCCAAAACACCGAGACGAAGAGGAAACCCACTGAGGGGGACGATCTTCATTCATGGGGAACAAAGGGCCGTAGCCCTCCGTATGCATTACAAAGCATGCCCGAGCTAAGGCTACAGGCAAGAAAGAAAACTAAAGAACAAAAGAACGGAGAGGGAGAAAAAGGAACAAAAGAAGAGGAAGTGTTGGGGATCGAAGTAGGGACGACTGGTCACTGCTCTTTCCCCCACCTTCTCCTATTACATCCAACTCTCTCTCACTCTCTTACTCTCTTTTCCTTGCCTGGTGGTCGTCGGAAGACTCCATGCCGGAGCCCTCTCCCTTTTCCTCTCTCTTTTCCTTCTTCTTGTAGGTGGCTCTGTGTCTTTTCTTCTCTGTCTGTGGGTCTCTTCTCCGTGTGCCGGTCCTCTGTGTATGGGCCTCTTCTCTCCTTCTTCGCCGGAATGGGAGTGGTTTTATACTCCCAGTAGCGGGAGCCCTCGAGCACGGCAGTCGGAGGCGGGAAGCAGATGGTCATGATGGGGATTGACTTCCCACGTCCTGGATGTCAGGGGAGTAGCCTGCGTGGCCCAACCTCTGGTTGACACCTCGGACAGCTCACTGCGCGCCAAGGATACGTTAGGCATGGGCGTCACGTCGTTCCGTTGAATTGCCTTCACGCTGTGCCGCTGGCGGGCTCAAGAAGTGTGCCGCTGAAGGCTTGAAATTGTGTGCCGTTGAAGGCTTGAAATAGCGTGCCGTTGAAGGCTTAAAATAGTGTGCCGTTGAAGGCTTAAAATAGTGTGCCGTTGAAGGCTTAAAATAGTGTGCCGTTGAAGGCCCGAAATAGTGTGCCGTTGAAGGCCCGAAATAGTGTGCCGTTGAAGGCTTAAAATAGAGTGCCGTTGAAGGCACATGGGGTGTGCCGCTGAAGGCACATGGGGTGTGCCGCTGAAGGTCCCAGGGGCGTACCGCTGAAGGGCCAAAGGGAGTGCCGTTGAAGGCCCAAAAGGGGCAGTTCTGAGCCCATTGTGAGCATGAGTTGTGGCCCATTTAATTTTCTTCGAGGCCCATGGATTGTGGGGGCTCTTGGTGGTTGATTTCTCTTCACTGTCGTGACTCCGGAGATGGCTTCACGGCAGTGTTCATATTTGGGGAGTCCAGATGACCAGCCCCTCCGGGGCTTCCTCACTCGGTGCCGTTGTTGATGCTGGGCCGAGCAGGATATCTGGGTGTGTAATTTTTGGTGTCCACAGGTGCTCCCAGCAGCACACCTTCTTGGTGCCCTCCAGCGGCACACCCCTTGGAAGCCCCTTTCGACGGCACAATGCCCCAATGCCCTTCCAACGGCACAGTAGTTGTGCCCCGTCAGCGGCACAATCATCATGTCCCCCAGCGGCACAGGCGTTCTACCCCCCCCCCCCCCCCAACGGCACAACTTCTCAGCCTCCAGCGGCACAGCGGTGAACTCCCCCGAACGGCACAAACTGGCAAGATACACAACGGTCATTAGAGGGGCCCCTTGGCCCGCAGTGTGGCCATGTCAACGCCAGCTAACCCCAAGCTCAGGTGTCCTCCTCCGGTTGGATGAAGGAGACTTTCACCTGACGAAGACAAGATTCGGGTCAACCTCGGATGGCAGTGCCATCATGAGGTCCCCCGTCAACGGCCCACGTATAAAAGGCTCTCACAGGGAAGAGAAGAAGGGCATGCGAAAGACACCCATACGAAGGGAGCAGCAGAACAGGAAGAAGAAGAAGGTAGAAGAGATATGGAGAAAAGGAGAGGAGAGTGATGTGTGTAAAGGGGAAGGGAGGAATGGGGTAAAGGGAGGCACCCTCCCTCATTCCAACTCTCCCCCAGTCTTTTTTTTGCTCTTCCTTACTTTTAGTTTTATCCTCTCTTCCCTCCGTTTTGGAGTGTGTTGTAATGCAGTTGGCCTTCGGGCCATGGTCTTTGATATTTGGAGTCTTTCATGAATAAAAGTGCCTGTTTGGGGTGTTAACCCTTGTTATGTTTTGTTGTCTTCTCCCCACCGTTGGCCTTTGATTTCTTTGGAGTTCAAAGTCTATACATTGGTCAGTCCAAAGTCTGTACATTGGCCAACCCAAAGTCTATACATTGTTCAAAGTCTGTACATTACAGCTCAAAGTCTGTACATTGCAGCTCAAAGTCTGTACATTAGCCATTGGCTGGAGTTCAAAGTCTATACATTGGTCAGTCCAAAGTCTGTACATTAGCCAACCCAAAGTCTATACATTGTTCAAAATCTATACATTACAGCTCAAAGTCTGTACGTCAGCCAACCCAAAGTCTATACATCAGCCATTGGCTGGAGTTCAAAGTCTATACATTGGCCAGCTCGAAGTCTGTACGTTGGCCAACTCGAAGTCTATACATTGCAGCTCAAAGTCTGTACATTATAGCTCAAAGTCTGTACGTCAGCCAACCCAAAGTCTATACATCAGCCATTGGCTGGAGTTCAAAGTCTATACATTGGCCAGCTCGAAGTCTGTACGTTGGCCAACTCGAAGTCTATACATTGCGGCTCAAAGTCTGTACATTGCAGCTCAGAGTCTATACATTGGCCATTGGCTGCAGCTCAAAGTCTATACATTGGCCAACTCAAAGTCTGTACGTTGGCCAGCTCGAAGTCTACACATTGCAGCTCAAAGTCTGTACATTGCTTGTTGCTGCGTTCGTGCCTCAACCTGCCAAGTCTGTACATTGGTTTCTATTTCTGGGAGACAGTGGAAGAAGAGGTAAGACAGGGAGATAGATGAGGGAGAGACAGAGGGTGTACCAGTGGGGGGGAGAGAGTATGATGGTGAGGGAGAGAGTGTACCGGTGAGGGGGGAATGGAGTGTGCCGGTGAGAGGGAGAGTAAGAAAGAGAGTGGGACGGTGAGGAGGTGTGTACCGGTGAGGGAGAGACGGTGGGAGTGTACCGGCGAAGGAGGATGGGAGTGTATCGGTGAGGGGATGGTTGAAACGGAGGAGGAGTGTGCCGGTGAGGAGCCAAGAAGGTGTGCCGTTGAAGGGCTAATAGGGTGCACCGGTGAAGGCTAGAACAGACGTACCGATGAAGGCCCACTCCCCTGCTACTTGCTTTAAGGCTTTTCTTTTATTCTTTTCTTTGATTTTTGCGTAGTTTTATACAAATATTTTCTCCTTCTTCTTGCAATCTGTTGTTGCTCTATTTATTTGTTGCTTTTGTTATCTTTTAATGTGTATTTATTATCCCATTTGTTTGTTGCATCCTTTTTGCCTTTTAACGTCTTGTTATTTTCTAACAAAAATTCGGCAACATCTCCCCTTGACCTGAGCGTAAGGGAGATAAAGGGAACGCGCCCACATGGAGTGACGGAACCCGACAACTGGAGGTGGGCGCCCGAGGGCGGAAACACCTTAATAAAACCTCAGAAAACACGGGAAAAACAACGAGCCGAAGACCTCTAAGACTGGACAGGGTGTACTGGAGAAGGGGGGGGGCAGGCACAGATGAAGGCACTGGGCTTTACAGGAGGAGGTTCGCGACCTCAAACCATTCAAGATGATGCCACATCCAGAGGAAACCGTCGGCATGAGGGATGTACACAAACACCGGAGAGTGAAAGGAAAGACGATCAAACGCACTGTGGCCCAAAACACCGAGACAAAGAGGAAACCCACTAAGGGGGACGATCTTCATTCATGGGGAACAAAGGGCCGTAGCCCTCCGTATGCATTACAAAGCATGCCCGAGCTAAGGCTACAGGCAAGAAAGAAAACTAAAGAACAAAAGAACGGAGAGGGAGAAAAAGGAACAAAAGAAGAGGACGTGTTGGGGATCGAAGCAGGGACGACTGGTCACTGCTCTTTCCCCCACCTTCTCCTATTACATCCAACTCTCTCTCACTCTCTTACTCTCTTTTCCTTGCCTGGTGGTCGTCGGAAGACTCCATGCCGGAGCCCTCTCCCTTTTCCTCTCTCTTTTCCTTCTTCTTGTAGGTGGCTCTGTGTCTTTTCTTCTCTGTCTGTGGGTCTCTTCTCCGTGTGCCGGTCCTCTGTGTATGGGCCTCTTCTCTCCTTCTTCGCCGGAATGGGAGTGGTTTTATACTCCCAGTAGCGGGAGCCCTCGAGCACGGCAGTCGGAGGCGGGAAGCGGATGGTCATGATGGGGATTGACTTCCCACGTCCTGGATGTCAGGGGAGTAGCCTGCATGGCCCAACCTCTGGTTGACACCTCGGACAGCTCACTGCGCGCCAAGGATACGTAGGGCATGGGCGTCACGTCGTTCCATTGAATTGCCTTCACGCTGTGCCGCTGGCGGGCTCAAGAAGTGTGCCGCTGAAGGCTTGAAATGGTGTGCCGTTGAAGGCTTGAAATAGCGTGCCGTTGAAGGCTTAAAATAGTGTGCCGTTGAAGGCTTAAAATAATGTGCCGTTGAAGGCCCGAAATAGTGTGCCGTTGAAGGCTTAAAATAGTGTGCCGTTGAAGGCCCGAAATAGTGTGCCGTTGAAGGCTTAAAATAGAGTGCCATTGAAGGCACATGGGGCGTGCCGTTGAAGGCACATGGGGTGTGCCGCTGAAGGCACATGGGGTGTGCCGCTGAAGGGCCCAGGGGTGTACCGCTGAAGGGCCAAAGGGCGTGCCGTTGAAGGCCCAAAAGGGGCAGTTCTAAGCCCATTGTGAGCATGAGTCGTGGCCCATTTAATTTTCTTCGAGGCCCATGGATTGTGGGGGCTCTTGGTGGTTGATTTCTCTTCACTGTCCTGACTCCGGAGACGGCTTCACGGCAGTGTGCATATTTGGGGAGTCCGGATGACCAGCCCCTCCGGGGCTTCCTCACTCGGTGCCGTTGTTGATGCTGGACCGAGCAGGATATCTGGGTGTGTAATTTTTGGTGTCCACAAATGCCCCCCACCCACGGGTAGCGCAGGCGAAGGATGAGCCGAGCAGTGCCCGCGGGTGTGCTGGCCTCTTTTTCTCATCGTCGGTGCCGCCGGGGTGTCGGGAGCCGACATGACTTGTTCGTCTCCTCTTTTCTTCATCAGTGCTGACGGGGTGTCGGGAGCTGACCTGGTTTGTTGGTCTCTTTGTCTCTTCGTCAGCGTCGACGGGGGGTCGGGGCTGACATGCTCTGTTGGTCTCTTTGTCTCTTCGTCAGCGCCGACAGGGTGCCGGAAGCTGACATGATGTGTTGGTCTCTTTGTCAGCGCCGACAGGGTGCCGGGAGCTGACCTGGTTTGTTGGTCTCTTTGTCTCTTCGTCAACGTCGACAGGGTGCCGGGAGTTGACTTGGTTTGTTGGTCTCTTCTTCTCTTCATCAGTGCCGACGGGGTAGTGGGAACTGACGTAGTATGTTTGTCTCTTCTTCTCTTCATCATCAGTGCCGACAGGGTGCCGGGAGCTGACCTGATTTATTGGTCTCTTCGTCTCTTCGTCAGCGCCGACAGGGTGCCGGGAGCTGACCTGCTTTTGTTCGTCTCTTCTTCTCTTATTTTTCTTCTCTTCTCTTTTCTCCTCTTCTATATTCCCTTGCACGTAAACATGGGGTGAGAATTTATTTAGTGTCCTCAAATCAGGGAAACAGGCTGCGAAAGCCGAAATTTGGGGAGCAGGCTGCCAGAGCCAGACTTGGGAAAGCGGGCCATGGGGGCTGAGGTAAGCAGGCTACAAGAGCCAAAGTTGGGAAGCAGGCTATAAAAGCCAAAGGGAAGTAGGCCAGAAGAGCCAAAGTCGGGAAGCGGGCCACGGAGGCCGAATTGGGGGAGCAGCTTATAAAGCCAAAGATATTGGGAAGCGGGCTGCAAGAGCCGAAATTATGGGAAGTGAGCCGCGAAGGCCGAATTCTGGGAAGCAGGCTATGAGAGCTGAATTCCGGGAAGTAGGCTGCAAGAGTCAAAGATATTGGGAAGCGGGCTGCAAGAGCCGAAATTATGGGAAGTGGGCCGTGAAGGCCGAATTGTAGGAGGCAGGCTATGAGAGCCAGAATTGGGAAGCAGGCCACGAGGGCCCAAAGGGAAGTAGGCTATGAAGGTCGAGGGGAAGCAGGCTGCGAGAGCCAAAGCTGGGGAGCGGGCCATGAAGGCCGAAATTATAGGGAGCAGGCTACGGAAGTCAAATCGGGGAAGCAGGCTACAAGAGCCAAAATTAGGAAGCGGGCTGCAGGAGTCGAGATTATGGGCAGCGGGCCGTGAAGGCCGAATTCTGGGAAGCAGGCAGTGAAGGCCGAATTCTGGGAAGTAGGCTGCAAGAGCCAAAGATGTTGGGAAGCGGGCTGCAAGAGCCGAAATTAGGGCAGCGGGCCGTGAAGGCCGAATTCTGGGAAGCAGGCAGTGAAGGCCGAATTCTGAGAAGTAGGCTGCAAGAGCCAAAGATGTTGGGAAGCGGGCTGCAAGAGCTGAAATTAGGGCGCAAGATGTGAAAGCCCAAATCGGGGAAGCGAACTATAGAAGCCGGAGTTGGGAGATAAACGAGCCGCGAGGGCAAGAGGTAGGCCATGGGGGCCAAGATTGGGCTCTACGAGCAGCGCAGGGAAAGTAGGCTTTGATAGCCGAAATTGAGTTTATTGTATACACACACTTTTATTATTTATTATTTATTATATATAATTTTTTATTCAAGCATGCAAGCATTCATTAGCAGGCATATCATAGATATGAGTAAGGCAGCTCCCTCTATAGGGGATAAGATAGGGACATCGCCCGTAATTCGTAGATGCGGTGCGGGCCGCGAGGCACAATCGAAGGGTGGTGCACCCATCAAGAGGATATCGCATGTCTTGCATGTATAGCCTAAATTCATGTATTTCACCCGAGGTAACTCTCTGTGGCGTGGCGGTGTGTGAACAAAGAGCCCTAACCATAGGGATATGCAGGTTTTCCTGGTGACACCCGAGGATCACTCTAGCGCCTACACATTAGTTCCAGGCTTTCGACTTTCGGTAGCTTCACACAGCCCTCACTTGTTTATTTTGGTAGTGGATTTCACGGTTCGGCACGAGTCTCCTCATGTGTCTCAATGGGGATTCCCGGCTACTAAGATTCGTCCTTATTGTGATTCTATTGCGGATTCTACCGTTTGACGCGAGTTTCCGCATATGTCTCAATGGGGATTCCCGGCTAATAGGTTTCATCCTTATTGTAATTCGCTTCACCATTTCGCGCGAGTCTCCTCATGTGTCTCAATGGGGATTCCCGGCTACTCGAATTCACGTTTCTCTCTTTTTTCTTTTTTTTTTTCCTCTTTTTTTTCCTCTCTCTCTCTTTTTTTTTTTTACAGTGGGGGTAGGCAGCTTTTTCCTCACGATTACCTTTCACGCGAGTGCAGAAATTCAAGCCTCCGTAGAGTGCTAAGAAGAAATTCGGGCAATCCCTATAGTCGAAGGCTATTGAACACATTAAGTGCTAAGTGTGGGAGCGTTGCCTCAGGTTTATTTTGTGAGTTGGGCTTAGCTATTCAGCCATGACTCTTCCCCTTGACGTGTGCACCCGCCATAACTGGGTTCCCTTCGAACGCATGCCATGACGCCCGTGCATCCGGAATCGGGCGATATTATTTAGCAAGGAAACACGGTCCTAGAAAATTCCAAGGAGGTGTATTATTCTATATTAAGCAACCATGCAAACAGGGCAATCAAGCATTCTCTTCTTCCCTTTTTTTTGTTGTTGTTTGTTGTTGTTGTTGTTTTTGTTTATTTTCCCTGTGTTTTTTTTGTTTGTTGTTATTTTTTTTTGTGGCATAAGAAAATATTGTTGTTACGTATAAGTGTAGTGGTAGTAGAGGTATTAGGGAAGCAGACAACGGAGGGCCGAAAGGACATCAGGGAAGCGGGCTATAGAAGTCGAGGGACATTGGGGAAGCAGGCCATAAAGGCCAAAAGGAAGCAGGCTGCGAGAGCCCGAGTTGGAAAGCAGGCTACGAGAGCCAAAGTTGGGAAGTGGGCTATAAAAGTCAGAATTGGGGAGCAGGCCACGGAGGCCAAAGGGGAAGCGGGCTACGGGAGCCAGAACTGGGAAGCAGGCCACAAAGGCTAAAGGGGAAGCAGGCCATGAGAGCCAAAGTTAGGAAGTGGGCTATAAAAGCCAAAGGTAAGCAGGCTGCAAGAGCCAAAGTTGGGAAGCGGGCCGTGAAGGTCAAAGGTAAGCAGGCTGCAAGAGCCAAGGCATGGGAAGCGGACCGTGAAGGCCAAAGGTAAGCAGGCTGCAAGAGCCAAAATTGGGAAGCAGGCTAGAAGGCCAAAGGTAAGCAGGATGCAAGAGCCAAAATTGGGAAGCAGGCCAGAAGGCCAAAGGTAAGCAGACTGCAAGAGCCAGATTATGGGAAGCAGGCTGAAGGAGCCGAAGTTGGGAAGTGGGCTGCAGGAGTCGAAGTTACGGGAAGAAGGCCGTGAAGGCCGAATTCTTGGAAGTAGGCTATAGAAGCCAAAGGGAAGCAGGCCGTGAGAGCCAAAGGTAAGCAGGCTGCGAGAGCCAAAGTTGGCGAGCAGGCCATAAAAGTCAAGGGGAAGCAGGCTACGAGAGCCAGAATTGGGCAACAGGCTATAAAAGCCAAAGGGAAGCAGGCTGCAAGAGTCAAGGTTGGGAAGCAGGCCACGAGGGCCAAAGGTAAGCAGGCTGCGAGAGCCAAAGTTGGGGCGCAGGCCACAAAAGCCAAGGGCAAGCAGGCTACGAGAGCCAGAATTGGGAAGCAGGCTATAAAAGCCAAAGGGAAGCAGGCTGCAAGAGCCAAGGTTGGGAAGCAGGCCACGAGGGCCAAAGGTAAGCAGGCTGCGAGAGCCAAAGTTGGGAAGCGGACTGCAAGAGTCGAATTCTGGGAAGTAGGCCATAAAGACCAAATTTTGAGAAGCAGGCTGCAAGAGCCAAAGATATTGGGAAGCGGGCTGTAAGAGCCGAGATTGTGGGCAGCAGGCTACGAAAACCAAATCAGGGGAGCAGGCTACAAGAGCCAAAATTGGGGAGCGGCCTGCAGGAGTCGCAATTATGGGAAGCGGGCCGTGAAGGCCGAATTCTGGGGAGCAGACTGTAAAGGCCGAATTCTGGGAAGCGGGCCGCAAGAGCTGAAATTGGGAAGCGGGCCGTGAAGGCTGAATTTCGGGAAGCAGGCCGTAAGGCCGAACTCTGGGAAGCAGGCTGCAAGAGCCAAAGATATTGGGAAGCGGGCTGCAAGAGCTGAAATTATAGGAAGCATGCTATGGAAGCCAAATCGGAGAAGTAGGCTACAAGAGCCAAGGGCAAGCAGGCTACGAGAGCCAGAATTGGGAGCCGGGCTATAAAAGCCAAAGGGAAGCAGGCTGCAAGAGCCAAGGTTGGGAAGCAGGCCACGAGGGCCAAAGGTAAGCAGGCTGCGAGAGCCAAAGTTGGGAAGCGGGCTGCAAGAGCCGAATTCTGGGAGGCAGGCCGTAAAGGCCAAATTCTGAGAAGCAGGCTGCAAGAGCCAAAGTTAAGTAGGCTGCAAGGGCCAAAGTTGGGGAGCAGGCTATAAAAGCCAAGGGGAAGCAGGCTGCGAGAGCCAGAATTAGGGGACAGGCTACGAGAGCCAGGGGAAGCAGGCTGCGAGAGCCAAAATTGGGAAGCGGGCCACGAGGGCCGAATTTTGGGAAGCAAGCTACAAAAGCCAGGATCTGGGAGGCCTTTGTCGGTTTAACGCCCCGTCGGCAGATGGTCTAGTCGGTTTAACGCCCCGTCGGCGGAAGGTTTAGTCGGTTTAACGCCCCGTCAGCGGAAGGTGTAGTCAGTTTAACACCCCGTTGGTGGAAGGTTTAGTCGGCTTAACGTCCCGTCAGCGGAAAGTGTAGTTGGTTTAACGCCCCGTCGGCGGAAGGTTTAGTCGGTTTAACGCCCCGTCGGCGGAAGGTTTAGTCGATTTAACGCCCCGTCGGTCGGAGGTAAAAGTTTACCTCGTGACCCTTCTTTCTCTTCTTCTCTTCTTCTTTTGTAGGGAGGCAGGTACGAAGACCATGTTCGCCTCATGTCTCTTTTTGCTCTTCTCTTCTTCTTTTGTAGAGAGGCGGGTGCGAAGACCATGTTCGCCTCATGTCTCTTTTTCTTCTCTTCTTTTTGTGTGATGAGGCGGGCTCGAGGGCCACGTCTGTCTCATGTGTCTCTTCTTTCCTTTTCTTCTCTTCTTTTTGTTTGGTGAGGCGGGCTCGAGGGCCACGTCTCCCTCATGTCTCTTTTTTTCTTCTTCTTTTATGGAGAGGCCGGTGCAAGGACCATGTGTGCATCATGTCTCTTTTTCTTCTCTTCTTTTTGTGTGATGAGGCGGGCTCGAGGACCACGCTTGCCTCATGTGTCTTTTATTCTTCTTCTTTTGTGTGATGAGACGGGTGCGAAGACCGCGTCTACCTCGTGACTCTTCTTCTATTCTTCTTTTATGGAGAGACAGGTGCAGGGACCATGTTCGCCTCATGTCTCTTTTTTTCCTCTTCTATTCTTCTTTTGTAGAGAGGCAGGTGCAGAGACCATGTTTGCCTCATGATTGCTCTTTCTCTTCTTCTCTTCCTTTTTTATGGAGAGGCAGGTGCAAGGACCATGTTTGCCTCGTGATCATTTCTTTCTTTTCTTCTCTTCTTCTTTTGTGTAGAGAGGCGGGTGCAGGGACCATGTTCGCCTCATGTCTCTTTTTTTTCTTTTCTATTCTTCTCTTCTTCTTTTGTGTAGAGAGGCGGGTGCATGGACCATGTTCGCCTCATGTCTCTTTTTTTCTCTTCTATTCTTCTCATGTAGAGAGGCAGGTGCAAGGACCATGCTCGCCTCATGTGCGTTCTTTCTTTCCTTCTCTTCTTTTGTATGATGAGGCGGGCTCGAAGACCACGTCTGCCTTATGTGTCTTCTTTTGGTTCTGCTCTTCTTCTATTGTGTGAAGAGGCGGGTCCAGGGACCACAGCTGTCTCATGTGTCTTTTCTTCCTCTTCTTCTCTTCTCTTGCGTGATGAGGCGGGCTCGAAGACCACGTCTGCCTCATGTGTCTTCTTTTAGTTCTGCTCTTCTTCTTTTATGTGAAGAGGCGGGTTAAGGGACCACGTCTGCCTCATGTGTCTCTTCTTCCTTTTCTTCTTTTCTTTTGTGTGGTGAGGCGGGCTCGAAGACCACGTCTGCCTCATGTGTCTTCTTTTGGTTCTGCTCTTCTTTTATGTGAAGAGGCGGGTTAAGGGACCACGTCTGCCTCATGTGTCTCTTCTTCCTTTTCTCCTCTTCTTTTGCGTGATGAGGCGGGCTCGAAGACCACGTCTGCCTCATGTGTCTTCTTTTCCTTTTCTTCTCTTCTTTTGTGTGATGAGGCGGGCTCGAAGACCACGTCTGCCTCGTGCGTGTCTTTTTCTTTACTCTGCTCTTTCTTTTTCTCTTAATGTGCCCCAGGTTGGGGCGTAGCTTCATTTGGTGTGCATCCCCCCTGAGGGGTGTGTGTTTTGCCTCTTCGCTTCTGTGCCCCCAGGCGGGGTGTATTTTTTTGGCTTCTATGTCCCCAGACCAGGGTGTGTTTTTTTTTAATGCCCCCGAGGCGGGGTGTAGCTCTCTTCAAATGCCCCCATGGTGAGGTATACTCTTCACGGCTTCTATGCCCCTAGGTGGGGTATGTTTCTTCTTCAAATGCCCCTAAGCCAGGGTGGACTTCTCTTCATATGCCCCTGAGCCGAGACGTGTTCTTTATAGCTTCTAGGCCCTCGAGACGAGGTATGCTTCTTCTTCATATGCCCCTGGTACGGGTGTATCTCTTGCTTCTTATGCCCCCCTGAGGCCGGGGTGTATCTCTTTACGGCTTCTATGCCCCCGAAGCAGGGTATGTTGTTTCTCCAAGTGCCGCTTAGGCGGAGTATATCTTCCTTCTTATGCTCCCAGATCGGGGTGTACGTCTCTTCTTCCGACGCCCCTAGGTCGGGGTATATTCTTTCTTCATGTGCTCCCAGGTCGGGATGTATGTCTCTTTGCTTTTTTTTTTGTGCCCCCGGATCGGGGTAAATGCTTCTGCTTCTTATGCGCCAAGGGCGGAGTGTACCTTGTTAGCGCAGCAAGAGTGATATAGAAGGGGGGGATGAATAGATCACTCCCAATTTGTAGAAACTTAAGCGAAAAATAATTTCTACTGCTAACGCACCTCCTTAAACCGTACACAGAGAAATGTAAATGAGAATGAAGAACTGATCACATGGAAGCAAAGAGACGAGCAGATGAAGAGTGTAGATAACAATAACAAACCATAGAGGAGGCACTCAGTTTTTAGGTGGTTCGATTGTAGTCCGCAATCTACATCCACCCCTCACTCCAACTAGAGTGAGGATTTCACTAGACGATGCTAGATCAATGCAGACTCAGTCTGCGAACAACATGCTGCCACACAGCTTGAACACCAAGGGAAACAAATCCCTCAACCAAGTTCTGCTACCCACAAAACTTGAAACCTGTTCTAGCTGCCAGCTAGAACACAACCGGAGAATCCTCTCCCTTTCTCCACACACCGGAGGGAAACTGTTAGTGACAACCAGTCACTAACACCACCAGAGATCACCGATCTCTCTTCCTCTGTAACACAGAGGGAAACTGGAGTGATACTCCCTTCCTCCACACACCGGAGGGAAAACAATTCAAATCAGAAGGATGAACGAAATGAAAACGAAAGCAAAGTAGAAACAAAAACCAATGAAGAAGAAATCGGTTCTGAAAACCCAATACAAATGTAGCTTCAAATGAAGCAATTCATCAATCCACACACACTGCTCTCTCTCTCGAACAAACTCCTCTCGGATCTGGAACTCTCTGCTCTTTTTCTTTTCTGGATCGTGCAAACTCTCACCAATGGCTTCTGCTTTCTCTATTCACGATCTCTCTTCTACTGAAGGATGAAGCTCTATATTTATAGCAGATATTGGCGTGTGTCTGCCAGGTTCCCGCTCATGCACTTTTTGGCCAGATCATTTAAATTTCGACCACATGGCAGCATCCTGACCAGGTTGCCATCCACGTGTCATGCGCCTGTTGTCTTGGATCACGTGCCAGGTGCCAACCTCGGTTCACGTGCCCAATCATCAGCCTGAATCACCTACAGACAGACAGATGGAATGTATAGACTTAGTTAGTTCAGGCTATTAACATGACTGTGTATACTTCAGACACTTCAACTGATTAAGTGTGTACAACGTGAGAGAGTGTACAGACTTAGTGAAAGAAGCGCATGTGTGAAGGCAGTGTATAGACATATGAGCAATGCGCATGAATGGCAGTGTATAGACTTATGAACAATGCAGACGGATGGCAGTGTATAGACTATGAACAATGCAGACGAATGGCAGTGTGTAGACCATGAACAAGCGCATGTGAAGGCATTGTATAGACTAAAGAAGAACAAAGCAAACAAGCCTTACTAATGTGTACACTTAACAACGCTTCTGCCACTGTATAGACTTCACGAAGCCTAACCAGTGAACAGACTTGGAACCTGTGTAATAATCTTAATAAGACTGTGAACAGTGTGTAGACTTGAACCCCATCGGTGTTGTATAGACTTCGACAGCCTTAGCCAGGGTATAGACTCTGCCAGGGTGAGACGATGCATTAGACACTCGGCTGTACAGACTTGGAAATTTCTGAATGAAACGATCGGCTGATGAAACGATGTACAGACTCTGAATGTAAAGGCAGTCTGTATAGACTTGAATCGCTTGAAGCGATGTATAGACTTTGTGAAGCTGAAGCACTGTACAGACTTGTGAAGACTTCAGCGTTGTACACACTTGGTGAAGCTCAAGTGAATGTATAGACTTGATGAACCACTGTGGATGTGTGGACTTGAGCGAATGAAGCCGATGTACAGACTTGGTAAATTGAAGCCTCTGTACAGACTTTCCTAAGACGCAGTTCAATGTATAGACTTGAACGACTGAGGCCGATGTACAGACTTGCCTAAGACACAGCATGAGACGCTGGCTGAGACGGACGCTGTACAGACTTTGAAGAGCAGTTCAATGTATAGACTTGAACGAATGAGGCCGTTGTATAGACTTGCCTAAGACGCAGCATGAGACGCTGGCTAAGATGGACGCTGTACAGACTTTGAAGACATTGAACGTTTGAGCAGCATGCAATGTACACACT
Source organism: Amorphophallus konjac (assembly GCA_022559845.1). Lineage (NCBI taxonomy): Eukaryota > Viridiplantae > Streptophyta > Magnoliopsida > Alismatales > Araceae > Amorphophallus > Amorphophallus konjac. The sequence goes on along the minus strand of CM040127.1, from coordinate 40,768,068 downwards.
TAGTGATGTACAGACTTGGCCAGGAAAGCGTAGGGAAATGTTGAGTGTATGGACTTGGCCAATGCGTAGGAAAAGATATCGAATGTACAGAGTTGGTGAATCACAGACCAGTGTATAGACTTAGAGAGATGAAGTCTAGTGTATAGACTTGGAGAACTGTTCAATGTGTTGGGTTGGCGTTGTATAGACTTGGCTTGGAACACTTGGGCTGAAGGCAATGTGCAGACTAAGCGATGTACAGACTTTGCCCAAGGAACCGAATGTATAGACTTTGCCACAGTCTAATGTACATACTTTGCTAAAGTGAACGAGCCAATGTGTAGACTTCAAAAGAAGCAGTCCGATGTACAGACTTCAAGAAGTCTTGACAACGAACGCTGTTCAGACTTTGTAAACAAGACTCTGGGCGATGTATAGACATACACTATCGGATGTGTAGACTTCATGACAATGCAGCAGCCAGTGTATAGACATGAAGTGTGACAATCCAATGTATAGAGTTGAAGCTTGGAAGGATGTATAGGGTTGAGCTGAACTGACTTTGGCAATGTGCAGACTTGACTGGTCGGGCAGTGTACAGACTTAGAGTATTAGGATCAATGTGTAGACTTCAGTTAGAAGGTGCCCGATGTACAGACTTGAAGAAGATATGCCAATGTACAGACTACATGGATCAAGCTGGTGTATAGACTTTGTGCCCAGCCTATCAATGCTCTGATGCGTCGACCCACCCTTGCTGATGAGTCGACCCACTGCTGTTGATATTAACCAAACAGTGTAGATAGATGAAATAATGGAACAGCATATGAACTGAACTCACTTAGGTGATGAACCAGCATGAATCTAGAGATAGGAGGTTGATTTATAGTGTGAGACATCATCAAAACCATAGGGATGCAACAATCTCCCCCTTTTTGATGATGACAACACTATGAATCAAGCAATATCAAGGAATTTATATCAGCTGCAACAGACAAAGTAAATTCAAGGCATGCACATGCAGATGAATTATACAATCCCTACAACACACTCTCATCTCCCCCTCAACTCATAACCATATCTTCCACGAAGCAACATGACTCCCCCAAAGCTCAAGACTCACTGATATTGCAGAACTTCTCACTGAAATTGCAAATATTGCAAACTTCTCTCCCCCTTTGACATCAGCAAAAAGAACTACAGAATGTATAACAGTGCTGGAGACATGAAGAATAAGGGCAGTAACTTCTTAGTGCAGAAAGTCACGAGTAGGTCTTAAGAGAATAAGTGAGTTTCTAATCTCAAGAGAAGATTCTTTATACTTCAGTACATAATAGAGAAGTAGAATGATAGACAAGTTTATCAGCATACATAGTGGATGATTTAGAGCAGGAGTTCACAAGTATGGTCAGATATAGCTGATCATTCAACTATCCCACAAGTCAGCAAGAGACTAAATCAGAGAGGTGTTCTCAAGGTATTGAAGATAAGCAATCCATTAGTTGCATAACAACAAGGAATTTTTTTGTTGGAGATGATTTTCAAGAAGATCAATGAGTAAGTTGGTAGTTCACTCCTTTGACATTAGAGAGACACCTTGATTAGAGGCCTGAATCTCCAGTTACTCAGAGTGAGTACCTCATTACTTCCCTTTTTTTTTTGTTATTAGGGAACAGAGATAGTAACTGTGGCTTTTGACATGAGGAAACACCTTGATTAGAGGCCAGAGTCCCCAGTTACTCACCAGCAATCCACCATTGCTCTGTCATGTCTTTGCATTCATTTTAAGCATTTGACACCTCATGACATGGGAGAAAAGTTCATTTCATTGATGAAGCTCCCAGTTTCTCAGTGATCAAAACAGAACATTTTTGTTCAGTTAAGCCCTTGAGTTAAAGAGATAGAATGATTGAAAACAATACCAAGAGGACTATTTCTTGAATTGAGTCTTGAAGTCTAGATTTCAAGTTGATTGAGTCAGATATCAAGACATACAAGTTTTTGGCCTGAACCAGAATCAAGGACAATGTAGGAAGATATACTTTATGCAATTAGTCCAAATCTCTGAAGAAGTACTAAAGGAAAGATTCTAATCTGGAGATTAGAGTCACTGACTTATAGACTTAAGAGATAAGTGACACTCTACTGTCTGAGAGAACCACTCTAGGTCAGTCATGCAAGACCAGCAAAGTTACACATCTGGACATCCCTTTTTAATCTGACAAAGAACTTCTCTTCTCACATCACAACTCAGCTCCCCCAAGACATAGCATTCCTTAATAAAACATTTCAGCATAATCTCAAAGCTTCCCCTTACTCAAAGTATTCCTGAAAGCTAACTAGTAAGCATTCTGAACTCCCCCTTAAACTAGCATGAAAGTAGGCTAATTTTCAGACAAACACAACTCCCCCTCACAACAAGAACATGCTTCATAATTAAGACAATTTGTATAAGCCTAATTCTCTTCTCAATGTGGTGAATTTTTCATTATCCAGAGGTTTTGTGAATATGTCAGCAATCTGATTATCTGTGCCTACATGGATCAGTTCAAAATTAATCTTAGACACCTCATCTCTTATAAAATGATGTCTTATCTCTATGTGTTTGGTTCGTGAATGCAAAACAGGATTTTTAGCAAGATTGATGGCACTAGTATTATCACAGTAAATAGGTGTGCACCCCAGGTCTACTTGGTAGTCCTAAGCTGGTGTTTAATCCATATTACTTGTGTTCCACAGCTCCCTGCAGCCACATATTCAGCTTCTGTAGTGGAGAGGGCCACAGAATGTTATTTCTTGGAGCCCCAAGACACTAAACACCCACCCAAGAATTCACAATGGCCACTAGTGCTTTTCCTGTCTAGTTTACAGCCTGCATAATCAGCATCTGTGTATGCTACTAAGTTAAATGTGTGAGATGCAGGAAACCATAAACCAAGAGAATGACTAGCTGACAAATATCTGAAGATTCTTTTAACTGCAGCTAAGTGTAATTCAGTAGGTCTAGATTGATACCTTGCACACATTCCTACACTGAATTGTATATCTGGTCTAGAGGCTGTCAAGTAAAGAAGTGATCCAATCATACCTCTATAAAGTTTGGCATTTACTTCTTTACCTGTCTCATCTGCATCCAATGAGGTATTGGTGCCCATGGGTGTAGTAATGTGCTTTAAGTTTTCCATGCCAAACCTTTTGAACAGTTCCATTGTGTATTTGGTTTGGTTGATGAAGCACCCATCTTCTAGCTGTTGTACCTGCAATCCAAGAAAATATTTTAGTTCACCAACCAAGCTCATTTCAAATTCAGCAGACATCATGGTAGAAAATTCATCACATAGTTCATGCTTAGTTGATCCAAATACAATGTCATCTACATATACCTGAACTATGATGAGATTTTTATTTATGCCCTTGGTGAATAAAGTTTGATCAACTTTACCTCTTTTGTAGCCCTTGCTGATCAGAAATTCAGACAATCTTTCATACCAAGCTCTTGGAGCCTGCTTTAGACCATACAAGGCTTTGTTTAACCTGAAAACTTGGTTAGGTTGAGGAGAATATTAAATCCAGGAGGTTGTTCAACAAAAACTTCCTCTTTAATAACTCCATTTAAAAAGGCACTTTTAACATCCATTTGTTGGAGCTTTATATTCCTTGAGCATGCAAAGGCAAGCAACAATCTTATAGCTTTCATCCTAGTAACAGGTGCATAGGATTCATCAAAGTCTACACTGAATTCCTAACAGTAGACTTTGGCTACTAGTCTGGCCTTATTCCTCGAGATAATTCATCTTCATTCATCTTATTTTTGAACACCCACTTGGTTCCTATGATATTTATACCATCTGGTCTTGGGACAAGCTCCCAGACATTATTCCTTTCAAACTGACCTAATTCCTCACTCATAGCATTGACCCAAGCTTGATCAGCTAAGGCCTCTTCTACTGTTTTGGGTTCAATTTGTGAGACTAATGCAATTAAGTCATCATTATTCACATTTCTAAAATGAGACCTAGTCCGAAGAGGATCTTCAGGATTGCCTATGACTTTATCTAAAGGATGGTCTTTAAGAAATCTAATATTTGTTGAAGACTCACCTGTTTCTCTTGGACCTTCCTGATTTGGGGAATTTGTTTCTCCACTCTGCTGAGTCTTCTCTTCTTCTTGTTGGTCTTCTAGAAAATCTCCACCATGATTGGAATCCCTGTCAAGATTTTCAACATTAGAAACATCTTTCTTTTCACTAAAAAGGATGTGTGGAGATTCTTCCACTTTCTGATCTGATATGTTAAATACCCTATATGCCCTTGACACTTCAGAGTAACCCAAGAATATTCCAGGTGAACTCTTGGCTTCAAACTTGTCTAAATCTTTCTTATCATTGTTATGAATAAAACATTTTGCTCCAAAAATTCTGAAATGAAACAAGTTTGGTTTCTTACCTTTTAGAAGCTCATAGGGTGTTTTCTTGTGTATGGGTCTTACCATGGCCCTGTTGATTATGTAGGTTGCTGTATTGGCCGCTTCTGCCCAAAACCTTCTAGGTAATTTACTTTCAATCAACATGGTTCGGGCCATCTCCACCACTGTTCTATTTCTTCTCTCCACAATCCCATTTTGTTCAGGTGTCCTGGGAGAAGAAAACCTGTGAGTTAGTCCTTCTTTGTCACAAAGATCAGTAAACATGGAGTTTTCAAACTCACCTCCATGGTCAGATTGAATAGAACTAACCTTGTACTTCCCTTCTTGTTTGACCTTATTGAAAAACAGATTAAACTTTTGAAATGCATCACTCTTATTTGCTAAGAAAAATATCCATGAATATCTAGAGAAGTCATCTATGATGACATAGCCAAACCTGTTTCCATTAAGACTCTGAGTTCTAGTTGGACCGAAAAGGTCCATATGAAGAAGTTCCATTGGTCTAGAAGACAATGGCTCAGATCTTAATTTAAAAGAATTTCTGGTCTGTTTGCCTAGAGCACATGCATCACATGCTTTTGATATTGAGTTGAATTTAATTCTAGGCATGCCTCTAACTAAATCATGCTTGACCAATTTATTTAAAGTTGAAAAGCTAGCATGACCTAGACGTCTATGCCATTCAAAGGCATCATTTTCAGAATTGGCAGATAAGCAAATAGTAGATTCAGATTTCTCATCTAAGTCTACAATGTAGACATTATTAATCCTGTTGGCTACAAATTTAACCATGTCAGAATTTGTTTCAAGGATTTTGCATGAACTATCATCAAATACAACCTTGTGACCCCTGTCACATAATTGACTAATGCTAATCAGGTTGTGTTGAAGCCCTTCCACAAGTAAGACTTTTTCAATGGAGTTTGTGGAAGACTTACCTACTGTTCCAACTCCAATTATTTTACCTTTGTTCTTTCCTCCAAACTTGACCAGACCCCCTGGCTTCATCTCTATCTTGCTAAACTTGGATCGGTCTCCTGTCATATGCCTGGAGCAGCCACTGTCGAGGTACCACTTGTTGTCTTCAGCTGCCAGGCCGACCTACACAGATACATCAAGCAGAGTGATTTGGAACCCAAGATGAGTTGGGTCCAATGACATTGTTCAAATCTCTGATCAAGTGTTTAGGTATCCAGATTTGTTTCAGCATGGTTTTCTCTGGCACCTTCCTTTCTGGTTTATTAAAGTTGAATCCAGCTGAACTGGAGAAGTGAGTTCTATTCCATTCATTAGTCTTCCTATTCCTACGAAATTTCCTGTAGGCTTGTTGATTAGCATATCTTTGACCATGAAAGTTATTTCTCCAGTAGGTCCTGTTTGGACCCATCTGATTGTTGTAATTCCAGCTCTTATTCTGATTTACTTTCTTGGTCCATCTACCATTTGTGTTCTGGTAAGTGGGCTTAGTGTTATTCTTCATAAAATTCATTCCCATCTTAAATGGTTGTCCAGTACTGATTTTTATGTTTTCTTTAGGACTTTGAATTTCCTTAGAGCTGTTTGAGCTGGATGGTGTGTCCAGCTTTTCTTTTCCCTTCTCTGGGCAGAAGGTGATGGTCTTGAATTGCAAGGGTCTCTTGTTGGTTGGGTCATAGCCTAGACCTTCCTTATTGAAATTGACCCTAGTCCCTAGTATAGCATCTAGGCTAGTCTTTCCTTGGACAAACTTTTCTAAGACTTTCTGTTTGTCTTCCAGCTCCTTTTGAAGGAACTCAGAGTTCTTTAGGAGTTCAACATTTACTTTCTTCACAGCTTCATATTTCTCTGAATTCACTCTAATTTCATTCATGCTTTCTTCAATTTTAGTTTTGAATTCATTGAGCTATTTTTGACTTTCTTGAGTTTCTTCCTTGAGCTTATCATTTTCTTTCCTTAGTGAGGTCATTTCTTCTAGTTGTTCTTTTAGCTTCTCATTTTCCTCACAGATCAGAGTTTGTTCTTCAACATTTGTGTTAAATTTTCTTTTCAGAACTCTGTGCTCTTTGCTAAGAGAATTAAATTTATCTAGCACGTCACCATAAGCATCCTCCCAGTCATCAATTGAGAAATTTTAAAAACGTTTATTACCTCCTCTTCACTGTTTGCCATAAGGCAAATTCCATCTTCATATTCTTCTGAGGAAGCTTCTTCTGGGTCTTCTTCTTCCTCGCTCCATGTGCAGACCATCGCCTGTGGCTTCTTCTTCTTCTGCACCTTTATGTTTTTCTTCTGAAGATAGGGACCCTTCTTCTGGAGGTCTGGGCATTCGCCTTTCATATGTCCCTGTTTGTTACAATTAAAACAAGTTAGTCTCTTAGGATTTTTATCCCTGTAACTAGTAAATTCAGCATTCTTGTTGAAAGGGTGTGGCTTCTTCTTCCTAAAGGTCTTTCCCTTTTTCTTCAGAAATTTTCTGAACTGTCTAGTGAGCATTGCCTGCTCCTCCTGGTCGAGATTTGACAAACCTTCAAGCTCGACTCAGACTCGGGGCTACTGCTGCTGCTCCCACTGTTGCTACCCTTGTTGCGGGATGCCCTTAGAGCCACATTCTTACCCTTCCTCTCACTTCCTTCTCCACCTCCTTTGAAATTCATCTCATAGGTCATAAGAGATCCTATGAGTTCATTCACAGTCAAGATAGTCAAATCTTTTGACTCCTCAATCACAATGGCCTTAGTGTGCCATGCCGGGGATAAAGATCTAAGGATTTTCCTGACTATATCTGCCTCAGCAAGATCCTTCCCTAGCCCTTTAAGAGTATTTGTGATTAAAGACAACCTGGCATACATCTCAGTTATATTCTCGTCTGCATTCATCTTAAACATTTCATACTTAGAAGTGTAGAGATTTACCTTCGAGGCTTTCACTTGAGCTGTACCTTCATAGATCAATTGCAGCTCATCCCACATTCGCTTGGCAGTTCTGTATGCAGATATACGAGCATATTCCTCTGGATGAACAGCACACTGGATGATGTTCAGCGCCGTCCAGTTGAGTGAAGAGAGCTTGACATGGTCATCTGTCCAAGCATCCTCGTTTGGTGGCAGATCATATGGCCCCACCGTGATTACTCTCCACAGTTTATGACTCTGAGCCCTGATGAACACTTCCATCCTGTTCTTCCAAAACAGATAGTTACTACCATCGAAATAAGGAGGGCGACTAATGGATTGACCTTCGGCCATGAAGGTTCTAGGACCACCAGCATTCCCTTGACCGTTCGTCCACATGGCGTAAACCTGCTCTGATACCAATTGTTAGCGCAGCAAGAGTGATATAGAAGGGGGGATGAATAGATCACTCCCAATTTGTAGAAACTTAGGCGAAAATAATTTCTACTGCTAACGCACCTCCTTAATCCGTACACAGAGAAATGTAAATGAGAATGAAGAACTGATCACATGGAAGCAAAGAGAAGAGCAGATGAAGAGCGTAGATAACAATAGCAAACCACAGAGGAGGCACTCGGTTTTTAGGTGGTTCGATTGCAGTCCGCAATCTACATCCACCCCTCACTCCAACTAGAGTGAGGATTCCACTAGACGATGCTAGATCAATGCAGACTCAGTCTGCGAACAACATGCTGCCACACAGCTTGAACACCAAGGGAAACAAATCCCTCAACCAAGTTCTGCTACCCACAGAACTTGAAACCTGTTCTAGCTCCCAGCTAGAACACAACCGGAGAATCCTCTCCCTTCCTCCACACACCGGAGGGAAACTGTTAGTGACAACCAGTCACTAACACCACCAGAGATCACCGATCTCTCTTCCTCTGCAACACAGAGGGAAACTGGAGTGATACTCCCTTCCTCCACACACCGGAGGGAAAACAATTCAAATCAGAAGGATGAACGAAATGAAACGAAAGCAAAGTAGAAACAAAAACCAATGAAGAAGAAATCGGTTCTGAAACCCAATACAAATGTAGCTTCAAATGAAGCAATTCATCAATCCACACACACTGCTCTCTCTCTCGAACAAACTCCTCTCGGATCTGGAACTCTCTGCTCTTTTTCTTTTCTGGATCGTGCAAACTCTCACCAATGGCTTCTGCTTTCTCTATTCACGATCTAGCTTCTACTGAAGGATGAAGCTCTATATTTATAGCAGATATTGGCGTGTGTCTGCCAGGTTCCCGCTCATGCACTTTTGGCCAGATCATTTGAATTTCGACCACATGGCAGCATCCTGACCAGGTTGCCATCCACGTGTCATGCGCCTGTTGTCTTGGATCACGTGCCAGGTGCCAACCTCGGTTCACGTGCCCAATCATCAGCCTGAATCACCTGCAGACAGACAGATGGAATGTATAGACTTAGTTAGTTCAGGCTATTAACATGACTGTGTATACTTCAGACACTTCAACTGATTAAGTGTGTACAACGTGAGAGAGTGTACAGACTTAGTGAAAGAAGCGCATGTGTGAAGGCAGTGTATAGACATATGAGCAATGCGCATGAATGGCAGTGTATAGACTTATGAACAATGCAGACGGATGGCAGTGTATAGACTATGAACAATGCAGACGAATGGCAGTGTGTAGACCATGAACAAGCGCATGTGAAGGCATTGTATAGACTAAAGAAGAACAAAGCAAACAAGCCTTACTAATGTGTACACTTAACAAAGCTTCTGCCACTGTATAGACTTCACGAAGCCTAACCAGTGAACAGACTTGGAACCTGTGTAATAATCTTAATAAGACTGCGAGCAGTGTGTAGACTTGAACCCCATCGGTGTTGTATAGACTTCGACAGCCTTAGCCAGTGTATAGACTCTGCCAGGGTGAGACGATGCATTAGACACTCGGCTGTACAGACTTGGAGATTTCTGAATGAAACGATCGGCTGATGAACCGATGTACAGACTCTGAATGTAAAGGCAGTCTGTATAGACTTGAATCGCTTGAAGCGATGTATAGACTTTGTGAAGCTGAAGCACTGTACAGACTTGTGAAGACTTCAGCGTTGTACAGACTTGGTGAAGCTCAAGTGAATGTATAGACTTGATGAACCACTGTGGATGTGTGGACTTGAGCGAATGAAGCCGATGTACAGACTTGGTAAATTGAAGCCTCTGTACAGACTTTCCTAAGACGCAGTTCAATGTATAGACTTGAACGACTGAGGCCGATGTACAGACTTGCCTAAGACACAGCATGAGACGCTGGCTGAGACGGACGCTGTACAGACTTTGAAGAGCAGTTCAATGTATAGACTTGAACGAATGAGGCCGTTGTACAGACTTGCCTAAGACGTAGCATGAGACGCTGGCTAAGACGGACGCTGTACAGACTTTGAAGACATTGAACGTTTGAGCAGCATGCAATGTACACACTTAGTGATGTACAGACTTGGCCAGGAAAGCGTAGGGAAATGTTGAGTGTATGGACTTGGCCAATGCGTAGGAAAAGATATCGAATGTACAGAGTTGGTGAATCACAGACCAGTGTATAGACTTAGAGATGAAGTCTAGTGTATAGACTTGGAGAACTGTTCAATGTGTTGGGTTGGCGTTGTATAGACTTGGCTTTGAACACTTGGGCTGAAGGCAATGTGCAGACTAAGCGATGTACAGACTTTGCCCAAGGAACCGAATGTATAGACTTTGCCACAGTCTAATGTACATACTTTGCTGAAGTGAACGAGCCAATGTGTAGACTTCAAAAGAAGCAGTCCGATGTACAGACTTCAAGAAGTCTTGACAACGAACGCTGTTCAGACTTTGCAAACAAGACTCTGGGCGATGTATAGACATACACTATCGGATGTGTAGACTTCATGACAATGCAGCAGCCAGTGTATAGACATGAAGTGTGACAATCCAATGTATAGAGTTGAAGCTTGGAAGGATGTATAGGGTTGAGCTGAACTGACTTTGGCAATGTGCAGACTTGACTGGTCGGGCAGTGTACAGACTTAGAGTATTAGGATCAATGTGTAGACTTCAGTTAGAAGGTGCCCGATGTATAGACTTGAAGAAGATATGCCAATGTACAGACTACATGGATCAAGCTGGTGTATAGACTTTGTGCCCAGCCTATCAATGCTCTGATGCGTCGACCCACCCTTGCTGATGAGTCGACCCACTACTGTTCATATTAACCAAACAATGTAGATAGAATTAAGATAGCATGCTTATCTGACAACCAAATGAACTGTACTCACTCACATGATGAAACAGCATTAATCTAGAGATAGAAGATTGATTTATAGTGTGAGACATCATCAAAACCATAGAGATGCAACATACCTCTTTGTGCCCCCTGAGCGGGGTGGATGCTCTGCATGTGTCCCCAGGCCGGGGTGTAGCTTTGTCTCCCATGGAGGGGGTGTGTCGTTTCTTCAAAAGCCCCCAGACCAGGGTGTATTCTTCTCTTTCTTATACTCCCGAGGCGGGAGGGGTTCTCTTCATGTGCCCCCGTGGCGGGATGTGCTTCTTTCTTCAAGTGTCCCCAGGCCGGGCTGAATTCTTTTCTTCTCCCCAGACACACCGGGGGGAATGTTTGCTTCTTGTGCTCCCAAGGTGGGGCGTATTGCTGCTTTTGATGCCCCCAAGGTGGGGCGTATTGCTGCTTCTGATGCCCCAGAGCGAGGTATCCTTTTTTTTTATATGCCTCCGGCACGGGGTGTATTCCGCTTCTAGTGCCCCCAGAGTGGAGTGTATTGCCGCTTTTGATGCGGGATGTAGTTCTTGCTTTTTATGCACCCGAGACGGGGTGAATTCTTCTTCTTTGTTTACGTGCCCCCATATCGGGGTGTATTCCTCTCTTCAGATGTTTCCCTAAGCCGGGGGATGTTGTTTGTTCTGCTTCAGATGTCCCCCCGGGGGGGGGGGGGGGGATATATGTTGCTTCATGGACCCCTGAGGCCGGGATGTATTCCTTCTTTGAAGGCCCCTAAGTTGGGGTGTATTCTTCTCTTCTTATGCTCCCCGGGGTGGGGTACATTTCTTGCTTCTCATGCCCCCCACGACGGGGTGTGGTTTCTCTCTTTGTGTGCCCCCATGGCGGGGCAGATCCTGCCTCCTTGCTTCTGTGCCCCGGGCGGGGCATGTTCTTCATGGCTTCTATGCCCCCAGTGGCGGGGTTTGTTTCTCCTTCACATGCCCCCAAGCCGGGGTGGACTTCTCTATGGCTTCTATGCCCCCAGGCGGGGTGTATGTTGCTTCATATGCCCCCAGGGTGGGGATGTATCCCGCTTCTAATGCCCCCATGGCGGGGTATGTCCTTTGCTCCTTATGCCCCCCAAGGTGGGGTGTGTTTTGCTTCTTGTGCCCTCGAGGTGGGGTATGTCCTTGGCTCCTTATGCCCCCTCCTTAAGGTGGGGTGAAGTCTTTGCTTCAAATGCCCCTAAATCGGGGTATAGTTTTATCTCATATGCCCCTAGAGCAGGGGTGTATTTCTCTTCATGTGCCCCTCAGTCGGGGTGTATCTTTGTTGGTTGTTGTGCCCCCAAAGGGAGGTGTCTTTCTCTTCATGTGCCCCAGGCACCGGGTGTATCTTTGCTCTTTTTTCTTGCCTCTTATGCCCCCGTAGCAGGGTATATATCTTCTTCTTATCCCCCATGGCGGGGTATATGCATGCTCTCTTCGGGAGTGGTGGCCGTGCTTGGCCTCATTGCTATAAAGTATTCCCCACAGCGGGCAGCCATTCACCAAGCTACAATTGTGGCTCGCTGGGTCTTTTAACAGCCACTCGAGGGGCCATCTTATGCCGGATGGAGGCAGTAGGAAGGAGGAACGAGCGGGGTCATTGCACCACAGACTCGGAGCCTCCTAGAGTCGGGCGGGATGCTGGGTTTCTTCTTGCTCTTTTAGTCGGCGATGCTGGCCAACTTTTCTTCCATTCTTCTCTCTTTTTTTTTCTTTTTTTTTTCTTCTTCTTGTATGATTGACCAGGGTGGAGGTGCAGGAGAGCGCTCACCCCCTCAGGGAGGGGATGAGGGGTTCGCTCCATCGCATCAACCCCACAGTGGTAATCTTTGTTCAGCACGGGTCTCGACGGACGTGGCCGTACAACCCTCTATTGCCAATTCTTTCTCTTCTTTTTTTGCTTCTTTCTTTTCTCTTTTTTTTTCTTTTCTTCTTTTCTACCTTTCTTCCTTTCTTCTTTTCTTCTTTTCTTCTCTTTCTTCTTGAGGGAAACGGGGGGCTTGATTTCCCCTCCCTTCTGTTTTCTTTCTCTTATCTTCTCTTCCCTTTTTTTCTTATAACAGCCCCCATGATTCTTGGAAGCTGCATATGCTTCGAAGCAGCGTTCTCGAGGCCGCGAAGGCAGCTGCACCGAGCCAGGCTTTTCTCCCCATAGGACTGGCAAAGACAGCACCTGCAATTCATCAAAGCATGCAAACATCGTTTATTAGGAGGCCATGAGGCCCTAAATCCCGGTGAAGAGATGAAGGGTGGTTTAAGTCCCACCGGGCGTGCCAGACTTGTGGACACACTTTTCGTTCGTCTATTATGCTCGTCTATTCAGGAATGGTTGATTCGTCTATTAAGTGCGTGGGCGTGCCAGTCACCGAAGTGACAATTTGTTCAGGCTCTGAAGAGCCCATGGTGCGCTCGATCTGACTTCGTCAGACGATTGTATGGTTCGTGTCGGGACCAAAACCCGCCACGCCATAAAGGTCGTGGCGTCATTTACATCCCCCATGCGAGGGAACACCCTTGATTAATCGTCGAGATTCAGGGCCTCATGGCCAAGAAATTAATTGCATGAAAGGTCTATTACGAGGTATTGAAATCCTCACGCGAGGGCGACAAGAAAAACCATTCGCGGTCATGTTGGTCGTGTACTGACCATTTAATGTTCGGACGAATGTTCGGCTTGAGAAAAGTGCGATCGCCATGGGAAAGCCGGAGCATATGTATGCCGGGATACGGCAAATTTATTGTTAGAAGAACGGAAAACGTTCGGCTAAATCTCGGTTAGAGCAGTCAGAAACCAATAAGTCTGTTGGCCCGATGCAAGATCAAGCTGCGACCATACTGCGGTGGGCCCCCCGCGGTCGAAGTCTGGCTCACATGAGCGTCATTAATATTTTCGGTGCCAAGGGGCAACGAGGGAATATCCATTGAATTGGCTGAAAAGCCTTGTGTCTAGGGAAGCGGACGTTCGAAACGTGTCGGTCATTCGGGAGACCGTTTAATATTCGGACGGGTGTCCGGCTTGAGAGTATCATAACCGTCGCAGGAGGACCTGGAACATATGTATGCTGTGATACGACAAATACATTATTCCGAGACACTGAAAACATTCGATTAAATCTCGATTAGTGTAGCAGGAAACTAGCGAATTTATTGGCCCGGTGCGAGATCGAGTCGGGACCATACCGGGGGCACCTCCCGCGGTCCAAACGGGGCTTGCGTGGGCATCATTAATGTTCCTGGTGCCGGAGGGCAATGGGGAATAGTCCCGGGACTAGATTCCAAAACCAAAACATGTTTAAAGGAAGCGAGCTATAGGCCGAGGGTGTGGGTCAGACAATGACCATAATCGGGACGGACCCGAGGTCCAAGCACAGCCCACAAAGGCCTTATTGATATTCCCGTATATAGGGTCCAGGGATGACGGGAGCCATCTCGTTCTATCCTGATTTTGTCGGTCACTCACGGACCTTTTCATGTTCGGACAAGGGTCCATATTGGAGGTACGATGTAGACAGAAGCAACCTCGTACAAATGTATGCCGGGTTTACGGAAATTTCAATGAAAGGACGGGAACGAATCCCAGTAGAATGAATCCGATTTGACGAGCTATCGGCCCAGAGCAATGCCGGGCCACGACCGCGTCGGGGTGGGAGCCGTCGGCCATGTTGGTCGCTCACGGGTCTTTTCATGTTCAGACACGGGTCCGTAGTAGAAACGCAGCGAGAATCGAGGTGAACTCGTTCAAATGTCTACCGAACACGCGGCAATTCTAGTGGCGGCTCGGAAGGGATCCGGCCTGAGAAACGAGTCCGGTTTAGTCGGAATGTCGGCCCGAGGCGAGGTCGGGTCATGGCCATTTCGGGATAATTCCCAAGACTCGGGCCCAACCTAGAAGGGCGACATCGTTGTTCCTTCAACATCGGGTCACGGGGGAGACGGGGCTGTAACATAGATTTTACCATTTTCTTTATCTGGGCTTTAAATTATGTGCATGTATATTTTATTGCTTATTTCCCTTTTATGTATTTATTCTGGATGATTTCTCTATTTTATTTATTATTATTACTATTATATCTTCCCTTTCCCTTATTATTATTATTATTATTATTATTATTTCACATTTTTTTGTTTATTTCTCATATATATATATATATATATTCAGGTTTATTTATTTATCATGATTTTTATTAATTTATTATCATTATTATCATTATCATTATCATGACATATCTATATATATTTATTTTGGGAGGAAAAGTGGGCCGTTGGGGGGCAGAAAGTGGTGTACCGGCGAAGGCTGGGAGAGCGTACCGGAGAGGGGCTAGGAGAGTGTATCGACGAAGGAGGGGAAGGGTGGCACATGGTGTCCCAAGGGTGCACTGGAGAAGCGCCAAGAGAGTGTGCCGGGGAAGCCCACAGATAGTGTACCGGTGAAGGAACGCATTGGCTGGTCACCGCAACACAAAGTCTGAACATTCATCAGCCCAAAGTCTATACATTGGCTGCATTCATTAGCTCAAAGCCTATACATTGGCTGCATTCATCATCTCAAAGTCTATACATTGGCTGGTCAAAGTCTACACATTGTCCATTGGCTGCAGCTCAAAGTCTATACATTGGCCAGCTCAAAGTCTATACATTGTCCATTGGCTGCAGCTCAAAGTCTATACAGTGGCCAACTCAAAGTCTGTACGTTGTCCATTGGTTGCATTCATCAGCTCAAAGTCTATACATTGGCCAGCTCAAAGTCTGTACAGCTCAAAGTCTGTACAGCTCAAAGTCTATACATTGGCCAGCTCAAGTCTGTACAGCTCAAAGTCTATACATTGGCCAGCTCAAAGTCTATACAGCTCAAAGTCTATACATTGGCCAGCTCAAAGTCTGTACAGCTCAAAGTCTATACATTGGCTGCAGCTCAAAATCTATACGTTGGCCAGCTCAAAGTCTGTACATTGGCCAACCCAAAGTCTATACATTGTTCAAAGTCTGTACATTACAGCTCAAATTCTGTACATTGCAACTCAAAGTCTGTACATTAGCCATTGGCTGGAGTTCAAAGTCTATACATTGGTCAGTCCAAAGTCTGTACATTGGCCAACCCAAAGTCTATACATTGTTCAAAATCTATACATTACAGCTCAAAGTCTGTACGTCAGCCAACCCAAAGTCTATACATCAGCCATTGGCTGGAGTTCAAAGTCTATACATTGGCCAGCTCGAAGTCTGTACGTTGGCCAACTCGAAGTCTATACATTGCAGCTCAAAGTCTGTACATTACAGCTCAAAGTCTGTACGTCAGCCAACCCAAAGTCTATACATCAGCCATTGACTGGAGTTCAAAGTCTATACATTGGCCAGCTCGAAGTCTGTACGTTGGCCAACTCGAAGTCTATATATTGCGGCTCAAAGTCTGTACATTGCAGCTCAGAGTCTATACATTGGCCATTGGCTGCAGCTCAAAGTCTATACATTGGCCAACTCAAAGTCTGTACGTTGGCCAGCTCGAAGTCTACACATTGCAGCTCAAAGTCTGTACATTGCTTGTTGCTGCGTTCGTGCCTCAACCTGCCAAGTCTGTACATTGGTTTCTATTTCTGGGAGACGGTGGAAGAAGAGGTAAGACAGGGAGATAGATGAGGGAGAGACAGAGGGAGTACCGGTGGGGGGGAGAGAGTATGATGGTGAGGGAGAGAGTGTACCGGTGAGGGGGGAATGGAGTGTGCCGGTGAGAGGGAGAGTAAGAAAGAGAGTGGGATGGTGAGGAGGTGTGTACCGGTGAGGGAGAGACGGTGGGAGTGTACCGGCGAAGGAGGATGGGAGTGTACCGGTGAGGGGAAGGTTGAAATGGAGGAGGAGTGTGCCGGTGAGGAGCCAAGAAGGTGTGCCGTTGAAGGGCTAATAGGGTGCACCGGTGAAGGCTGGAACAGACGTACCGATGAAGGCCCACTCCCCTGCTACTTGCTTTAAGGCTTTTCTTTTCTTCTTTTATTTGATTTTTGCGTAGTTTTATACAAATATTTTCTCCTTCTTCTTGCAATATGTTGTTGCTCTATTTATTTGTTACTTTTGTTATCTTTTAATGTGTATTTATTATCCCATTTGTTTGTTGCATCCTTTTTGCCTTTTAACGTCTTGTTATTTTCTAACAAAAATTCGACAGCATCTCCCCTTGACCCGAGCGTAAGGGAGATAAAGGGAACGCGCCCACATGGAGTGGCGGAATCCGACAACTGGAGGTGGGCGCCCGAGGGCGGCAACACCTTAATAAAACCTCGGAAAACACGGGGAAAACAACGAGCCGAAGACCTCTAAGACTGGACAGGGTGTACTGGAGAAGGGGGGGCAGGCACAGATGAAGGCACTGGGCTTTACAGGAGAAGGTTCGCGACCTCAAACCATTCAAGATGATGCCACATCCGGAGGAAACCGTCGGCATGAGGGATGTACACAAACACCGGAGAGTGAAAGGAAAGACGATCAAACGCACTGTGGCCCAAAACACCGAGACAAAGAGGAAACCCACTGAGGGGGACGATCTTCATTCATGGGGAACAAAGGGCCGTAGCCCTCCGTATGCATTACAAAGCATGCCCGAGCTAAGGCTATAGGCAAGAAAGAAAACTAAAGAACAAAAGAACGGAGAGGGAGAAAAAGGAACAAAAGAAGAGGAAGTGTTGGGGATCGAAGCAGGGACGACCGTCCACTGCTCTTTCCCCCACCTTCTCCTATTACATCCAGCTCTCTCTCTCTCTCTCTTACTCTCTTTTCCTTGACTGGTGGTCGTCGGAAGACTCCACGCCGGAGCCCTCTCCCTTTTCCTCTCTCTTTTCCTTCTTCTTGTAGGTGGCTCTGTGTCTTTTCTTCTCTATCTGTTGGTCTCTTCTCTGTGTGCCGGTCCTCTATGTATGGGCCTCTTCTCTCCTTCTTCGCCGGAATGGGAGTGGTTTTATACTCCCAGCAGCGGGAGCCCTCGAGCACGGCAGTCGGAGGCGGGAAGCGGCTGGTCATGATGGGGATTGACTTCCCCCGTCCTGGATGTCAGAGAAGTAGCCTGCGTGGCCCAACCTCTGGTTGACACCTCGGACAGCTCACTGCGCGCCAAGGATACGTAGGGCATGGGCGTCACGTCGTTCCGTTGAAATGCCTTCATGCTGTGCCGCTGGCGGGCTCAAGAAGTGTGCCGCTGAAGGCTTGAAATGGTGTGCCGTTGAAGGCTTGAAATAGTGTGCCGTTGAAGGCTTAAAATAGTGTGCCGTTGAAGGCCCGAAATAGTGTGCCGTTGATGGCCCGAAATAGTGTGCCGTTGAAGGCTTAAAATAGTGTGCCGTTGAAGGCCCGAAATAGTGTGCCGTTGAAGGCTTAAAATAGAGTGCCGTTGAAGGCACATGGGGTGTGCCGCTGAAGGCACATGGGGTGTGCCGCTGAAGGTCCCAGGGGCGTACCGCTGAAGGGCCAAAGGGAGTGCCGTTGAAGGCCCAAAAGGGGCAGTTCTGAGCCCATTGTGAGCATGAGTTGTGGCCCATTTAATTTTCTTCGAGGCCCATGGATTGTGGGGGCTCTTGGTGGTTGATTTCTCTTCACTGTCGTGACTCCGGAGATGGCTTCACGGCAGTGTTCATATTTGGGGAGTCCAGATGACCAGCCCCTCCGGGGTTTCCTCACTCGGTGCCGTTGTTGATGCTGGGCCGAGCAGGATATCTGGGTGTGTAATTTTTGGTGTCCACAGGTGCTCCCAGCAGTACACCTTCTTGGTGCCCTCGAGCGGCACACCCTTTGGAAGCCCCTTTCGACGGCACAATGCCCCAATGCCCTT
This sequence comes from Amorphophallus konjac, assembly GCA_022559845.1. Lineage (NCBI taxonomy): Eukaryota > Viridiplantae > Streptophyta > Magnoliopsida > Alismatales > Araceae > Amorphophallus > Amorphophallus konjac. The sequence goes on along the minus strand of CM040127.1, from coordinate 40,749,659 downwards.
CCAACGGCACAGTAGTTGTGCCCCGTCAGCGGCACAATCATCATGTCCCCCAGCGACACAGGCGTTCTACCCCCCCCCCCCCAACGGCACAACCCCTCAGCCTCCAGCGGCACAGCGGTGAACTCCCCCGAACGGCACAAACCGGCAAGATACACAACGGTCATTAGAGGGGCCCCTTGGCCCGCAGTGTGGCCATGTCAACGCCAGCTAACCCCAAGCTCAGGTGTCCTCCTCCGGTTGGATGAAGGAGACTTTCACCTGACGAAGACAAGATTCGGGTCAACCTCGGATGGCAGTGCCATCATGAGGTCCCCCGTCAACGGCCCACGTATAAAAGGCTCTCACAGGGAAGAGAAGAAGGGCATGCGAAAGACACCCATACGAAGGGAGCAGCAGAACAGGAAGAAGAAGAAGAGAAGAAGAAGGTAGAAGAGATATGGAGAAAAGGAGAGGAGAGTGATGTGTGTAAAGGGGAAGGGAGGAATGGGGTAAAGGGAGGCACCCTCCCTCATTCCAACTCTCCCCCAGTCTTTTTTTTGCTCTTCCTTCCTTTTAGTTTTATCCTCTCTTCCCTCCGTTTTGGAGTGTGTTGTAATGCAGTTGGCCTTCGGGCCATGGTCTTTGATATTTGGAGTCTTTCATGAATAAAAGTGCCTGTTTGGGGTGTTAACCCTTGTTATGTTTTGTTGTCTTCTCCCCACCGTTGGCCTTTGATTTCTTTGGTGTGTTCCCTCAATCTCCCAGCTCTCTACTTTATTGGCTTTCCCCTATCATTGGTCTGCTTGGACAGACGACCAACGTTCCTGGGTTGATGACGTAGGGCTGGCTCCCCTTCTGATGGCTCCCCACGGCATGAGTATTATCCCATTGCCCCCATCTATGGGTTAGTTAGCACCCACCATCCCTGCCTAGCTGTTGGAACTCATCTAATGGTCAGGAGGCTCCTTTGCCCTTCCTTCAGAGTCCGCGGTACACACACACCCTTTCAAGCCCTCAGTCACTACGCTGCTAAGGCCCCTCAACGGCACGCTTCTTAGTTCCCCAGCGGCACACTCTTAACATTATTTACTTTCGCCCAGCGGTACACCTCCTTGAGTCTGCCCAGCGGTGTAGACACGCCAAAATTGACGCTTTGTTGATTAAATCTCATGTCACTATGTTGACGCCCCAAAGTGAATTTCAATATTTCCATAATATTAAGTTTTTCTATTTTTTTTGTGGGTTTTCCGTTGCATTTGTTGCATTTTTTTGTGATTCACGACCTGAAGTAGGGCGCGTTTTAAATAACGACCTTATCCAGGGCGTTTTTCAAAGAAAGGACGACCATGGGTCAGGGCGTCAATTCCTGGAAATATCATTTTTCAAAAATTAAGCGAAATAAGATGTATTGTATGAGTAACGTCCTTCCTCAGGGCGTGTTTTTAAGAAAAGCCTTGATCTAAGGCGTCTTTCAACATTTTTAAATGAAGAAGGGTTTTATTGCCAAAATTAAATTCAGGAAGAAACGCCCTGGTCTGGGTCGTGTTTTTTGAAACACCTTTTTGGCCGGTCGTCAATTCTTGAATTGACGCCCTCTTTTAAGGCGTGTTTCACCTCCGAGCCCTTCTTTCTTCTACCTTTCCCTCCCAGAGTCCTGCTTTGTTTGGTGTTATTGCTCGATCGGGCTCTTGCCTTCTGATAACCATTGCCATGGTTATCTCTTGCCCGTGTTTATCTTCGGATCTGAACCTTATTTAAAGGATTCATGGTTGATCCTTTGAGAGGTTACCAACGAAGCTTACCTACACCCACAGAGCTTTCCCAAAGTTTACCCGAGGATGAGCGCTTCTTCTAGTGCCATCTGCTTCCTCGTCTTCCCTGTTCTGATTGCCCCTCTACTGTCATCAAGGGACAGCAGGGTGCTTTGTGGGTCTTGTTTTGTTTCCGTGTGTCTTTAGTCATATCGTCGCATCACTAGCATCAGGTTTTGTCATATCATATATTTCCCTTCCCTAGCTTTCTCTCTAGGGGTTTTTAAAAAAACCAAAAACAAGGTGCACATGTGCCTTTCTTCCTTTCCTTATTACACGTCTTATTTGGGCTGGTACTACTGCACTTGGCTGATCTATCTTTTTGTTTGTTTTACTGTCTGTCTTGCAAGGTAATCAAAGAGAAAACCCTTCTCTTCGGCCGGCCGATTGAAGAAGGAGGAAAGAATTCACACAATCCCGCGTTTTCATTCTTATCAGGTATTTGCGATCTCTCCCTATTAATATTGAGGTAACCCCTCTGGCGATCACATCTCCACTCTTGCACCACGTGCATGCTTTTTCCCTTTATTTAGTTTTGTTTTTCATCATGATTCTTACTGCATGTGATTGATATTTTATCATTATTTTGTGTGTGGAAGATTTTATGCACATCTACAAATTGGCGATCACGGTGGGACTTCCACTGTTTTCTTTTTGATTACCATATCCTTTGGCACCCTCGTGTGCCCTTTCCCCTTGGCACCCTCGTGTGCCCTTTCCCCATCGGCATCCACGTGTGCCCTTTCCCCTTGGTACCCTCGGTACCCTTTCCTTTGTGCCCCTCGGGCACCCTCCATCCTTCACTGTGCACTCTGCACATTTGCATATCTCCCATAATTAACGCCTTCCACGAGGGCGTATTTTGATATTACGCCCTTCTCAAGGGCGTGTTTTAGTTGATTAACGCCTCCTCCTGTGGACGCCTCCCGCATATCTCCTGTTGCTTTGCCGCTTAATTATTTTATCTGAGAATTCACGCCCCATCCAAGGGCGTGTCATTATTTTTTTAGTGCCTGTGATTAGGGCGTTTCATTAATTTTCCCTGTCTTATTTATACCGTCTGAGAAGTCACGCCCCCATCCAGGGCGTTTTATTATGTTTTGACGCCTGTTGTTGGGGCGTGTCTTATTCATTTGACGCCCTCCTGTGGAGGCGTCCTTTCAGGACAACGCCTAACTCCAAGGCGTGATTTCCTTCTCCCTGTTAGCCCCTCACAGAATTTCACGACAGCTACGCTGCCGTTGCTTGTTTTGGTAGCGACCAGCCCTCAGGTCGTGTTTTTTATGCTGAGTTGGTAACGGCCTGTTCCAGGTCGTGTCTTTTCTGAGCTTCTCACAGCAAGCTGCTTACTGCCTTATTTGTGATTCACTGCTTGTCATATTGATCTGTCTTGATATATTGCTGTGATTTATATTGGCTTCATTATATTTGTGGGTTTTTTGGTTGAGAGACCTCCTCTCTCTAGCCTAGGATTCCACACACCTTTCTTGGAATCGGGACAACCCTCCATTGAGCATTCCGTCTCTTTGGACCGGAAATCCCTTTTCCAAGACCTCCATAAGTCCCCGCACCCGTGGATTCCCTCACGGACGCCGGGCTGGTTGTACCCTCGAAGTACCCAGAGTTTAGAGATCCTATGCGTTGGTGAAGAGAGAGAAAACCTAGTTGACCCGGAGGTCACACTTGGATCAAACTAGGTTTCATTTGGCAAAAGAGTGAACTATTCACAAATAATCCACTTTAATCTCAAACATCCAAACATTAAAATCTTCCGTGCTTTCCAACATTGTCTGCATAACTTGGTTGGGTTGACTTGGTTGAATTGTTTTGATTAAAGTGCTTTTTTGGAAATTCCTTCATTAAACATCCTCTCTCTTAAGTATGAAACTCCGTAAAACCATCAACATGTCAGGCAACGGGTACTCTTATGATGATGAGGATGAGAATGTATTTGGTCAATATGGTGACCCTTTCCAAGATTCGGTTTATTATGAGGGAAACTATCTCCCTCCTCATCCTCATTACTCACAAGTTCATGTGGTTGATACCACTATTCATGAGGCGGACCCTTCGTCTCAAGTTCCATCTTCCAACACCTCGGGGAACCCTTCCCCATCCATTAATGTCACAGATTTGATCCAAGCTCTCTCCCAGTTGGATGACTCCCAGCGGCAAGCCATTCAGGCCGCTTTGAAAGGGAAATCCGTCCCTTCGTCTTCCTCTAATCCCCCTCCGGCCGTGAGTAGCCATCAGATTGTTAATGACCAGGCGGTCTTGCATCCCCCCTCCTCTCGTCCACAAACGCCTACCGCGGCCATGCCGGCCCAGCAGGCGAGCTATTCAGCGGTTAGGCACCAGTCTTCCCAACCTCCTCGGATTCTACGAACGCCCATACCGCATTCTTTTGTTCAGAATCAGGCCTCGGTCGAGCCCGATACCAACACTCTCTTGCTTCAGAAGCTGGCCAGCATGGAGGAGCAGCTCAAGAAGGTTATAGCGACTAAGAATGCTCCGGAAATTTCTCTTCCTACGTTGCCGGTGTTCCATTTACCACCTTCTGAAATGCCAAATTTTCGGCGATATAATGGGACAGGCAACCCATTCATTCATTTAAAGGATTTCCGATATGAGACTTCCTTCTGGCAAGACAATAAGGCCTCCCTGGCCTACTTATTCAGGAGATCTCTTGAGGGGCCAGCCCTCGAATGGTTTTATTCTCTGGAGCCAGCTGATGCCGGCGATTTTGATGTTATTCAAAGAAAATTCTTGCAAAAGTACAGAGACCGGGTGGGACCTTCCCTTTCTGTTACAGATCTAGTCGCTGAGAAAATGAAGCCCGAGGAGGACTTCATCGTATTTGCTGATAGGTGGCGGTCTATGGCCGAGAAATTGAAGGACACATTGTCGGAATAGGAGCAAGTGAAAATGGTTATTTCTAACGCAACTCCTCAATTCCGGCATATTTTGGCCATGAATCGGCTGACAACTATGGAAGAGCTCTATGAAAGAGCTCGTTATATACAAACGCAAATGAAGGACTCGCCCATCATGGGCATGTTTGAGCCGAAGCCTCGGCTATTTAAAAAGAATACAAATGTCAACAGCGGGCCCACGACTGAGGGCACTGTCACAAATGAGCAGGTTGGCGTAGTTGGCCACCCCCACCACCAATCAAACCCACGACCTCCGCCACCTCCACAGCAAAACCCCCATTTTGCCTCCGCTCCCCAACACCACTTCGCACCCCAACCTTCTTTTGCTCCATCACCAAGCCAAGCGTCCCGCATCGACCCTCTAGCACCACCACAATACCATCAAGTCCCTCCGCCTACCAACTATGGCCAACAACAACGGAGACCACCGCTTGGCCCCAAGAGGGCCCATTATCCACCGCTCCCAGAGAGTCTCCCTGATATTTTTAATGCTTTGATGGCCGCCAACCTGCTCGTCCTACCAAAAGAAAGAACGGTGTGGCCCGCCAATGTTGACACATCCCGTTACTGTGCTTTTCACCGCGCCCCTGGTCACAACCTTGATCGTTGTTTCCACTTCAGAGATCATATTTATGATTTGAATGACCAGGGTGGCATTAATTGGGATGAAATGAGGCAATTCATCGCCACCATGAAAGAAAGAAGGCCTCCTCAGCAACAGCAAAATCAGCAACAACAGCAGCCAGCTTCGCAGCAAGTTCAGCCACAGCAAGCTCCAGCACCCCAGCAGGATATGGGGATCGTCCGTAATCCATTGCCGGAGCACGCTCCTAATCAGCACGTGAACCCTGTCACGTCTCTCTACGAGGTGGAGAGAGGGCAGGGATGGCACGAAGAAAACGCCTCTGTCGGGGCATTTCACCATGATCCAACTCAAAATCAAACTCCGCGCCTTTTGCGCACCCCTCCTTCTTCTTCTGTCAATCTTTAATCAGGACGTTCTCTTTTACGCCCCGTCAATCCATCTACCCCCACCAATTCCACGGCCTTGCCGGCTCGCTCTCTTCTTACCCGCCTACCACCTCCACAACCTACCGCACCACCCTCCACCACCAACTCTATACCTCTGCCATCCAGGCCACTCCTACTTCGCTCACCTCCAGCACCCGCTACCCCCTCTACCACTCCTACACTGGCAAGGGTTCCTCCGTCATCAGTTCAACCACCTTTTGTGCCACGATCTCTCCTTATTCCACCACCTGCCAATGCTCCTCGCATTCGGATATCTCTCCCTTCTCCCACGCTTCCTGCGCAGGCGTCTTCGTCAAATACTTCTCCCATGCCTCCCGCGGGGGCATCTTTGTTAAATGCCACTACCACGTCTCCTACGGGGGCATCCCTTTCATTGAATTCCCCTTTGATATCCCCTAGCAGGGTTTCTGCTACCAACATTCCTTCTTCTTCTTCTAGCCCTCCTCCTATTCTTGCCCCGATAGAGGCGCGTCAAGGCGTAGCGCCGCTCCGCAATGGACGGATATTCCACCGTATTTTCCCACAGAGAGAGCTAGAGCCCGTACAGGGGCCGCAAGGGCAGGAACAGGAACAAGAATCAGTGCCAGGGACTCAGTATGATCTGTTAAAGCACTTGGACCGCACTCCCGCCAGGATTTCTATTCTTGAACTGATCAAACGGTCCACCACTCATCAGCTGGCTTTAAAAGAATATCTGCAGAAGGTCATGGTCAACGAAGACATTCCGGTCGAGCAAATAGTCACAGTTTTGACACCTGCTAGCAGTCAGCCGGCAATCACCTTCATGAGCATGAGCTAGCACCTCTTCCGGCGAGAAAATATGCCCTGTGCATCACAGTCGACATCAACAAAGTGGCTGTAAAGCAGTGTTTGGTGGATACAGGGGCATCCATCAATGTTTTACCACCAAGCACTTTAAGGCTGTGCGGCATTCCGGAAGATTAAATTTGGCCATCCACTATAACGGTCACTGCCTATGATAATACCAAGAAGCCCCCTCTAGGCATGATCACTTTAAAAGTAAGTTTGGGTCCAGTTTCCATAACAGCAGATTTTCACATCTTGGACATGGATCCAACATTTAACGGCATTCTGGGCCGCCCCTACATACAGCAGCTTGATGCGGTGCCATCTACAAATCATCAGTGTATTAAATTCCCCCACAAGGGCCGCATTATCAAGGTGACCAGTATGCCAATCCTGCCAGAGGAAGATATTCATGCAGCTTCATCAGTTCCTTCCATTTGGCCAGCCAACAAGCCACTTTTGTCTGTGCTGGACGTCCCTCATCTGCAACCAAGGCCGTCTGAGACCGTCACCGCAGTTGCTATGACGCCACTGCCTTCTAAAGGGAAGAAGAAAAAGAATATGATTAACACCCATGGTTGGAACATTCTGTTGAAAATGGGGTATCAAGACGGCAAGGGCCTGGGCGCCAATTGTCAGGGCAGGATTAGGCCCATTAAGCCGCAGAAATTGTTTGCACGAGGTGGCTTGGGCTATAAAGGGCCCGGTAAAAATAAGAAGAGCCATGGGTTTTATGACTTCTACTTTAAAGCCAGATCGCCAGCCACTCACCTAGACATTAAAGACACATTTTGTCACGGGTGGCATTCATAATGACGAGCAGACGACTATGATTACTTCATTGCTGGATTGTCAGGATGTTCACGCCAGACAGTTTGCTCGTCACATTACACCACTAGCTACCTACAAGGCCCTGGAGTCTTTAAGGCCGGACAAAAGAAGGAAAATGGACGATCCGGAATGTGATTGGTACAGGTGGTTCGACCTGAATGACATCACTATTTCTTTAAGCCACCTGTTCATGCCGACAGATCCGGAATGGCCGCCACTCATACAAGAACTGATTGAAATGCCAGCCGCAATCACAGACAAGAGACAGTTGCTAAGTGACTACACAGATACTGGAGAGCCAGATGTCCCCTTTGAAGAAGGTTTTACCGTGGATAGGCTGTGGGCCGGCCTCTTCTCCCTCACTTCTGTGCATCCGTCTGTGTTGGCTTCTCTCTGTTCCCGTTGGTTTGGTCACGTGCCGCGACCGCCACCGATTACCATCAACTTGTCTCCCGATTCAATTCAGATTTCCCTCCCAACTGCTCCTTCGCTCCTCGAGCGATTTTCTAAAATCTCCATCTCGCCCCCGCGTGGGCCATCACTAATTAAAGCTTTCTCTGATCTTTCAATTCCCACTCCCCCTGCTACTCCCCCTTCACATTGCTTCCTACTGGAAAAAGAAAATAAAAATAAAGGAAAAGATAAAAATGAAAAAAAACGCCAAATCTCCAACATTCCAATCCTCCATTTCTATTGAGGAGACCTCCTATTTTTCTCCCGAGTGCGTCCCGACCCAGGGGCCGCTCCTTCAGGATTCCTTGATCAATCTTTTCTCCCCCTCTGGTGAGGGGCCTTCCTCTGTATCACCTCCTGTATCCGCTTTTTCATCTCCTTCCCCTGATCAAGCTAGTTGTTCCTATTCTTCCTCCTCTCCCTCTAATAATAAAAAGCAGGGGATAGTTCCACATAAGAAGGCCAAGGGTAGGCAGATTCCCCGAAGATTTTTGTTGGAGTTGGCCATCAGATGCCAAGCTTGTTTAGCAATCCCTGAGTTTGTGGAAGATCCACTTATCCTACCAGAGTTAGGATTTGAAGATGTTGTTGCTTCATATGAGGGTTTGGGCGTTTATGAAATTATGAATGATGAAGACCCTATTGAAGAGGGGGAAGAAAGTTATGAGACTATGAGGACGAGGCTGACGCCTTTGCTAGTGGCATAAGAAGATTTGACGAACCATCAGCCTCTGTAGAAGAGCCAACCAAAGAAATCAATCTGGGTACCGAGGAAGACCCTAGGATTGTCCTCATCAGTAAGAATTTGCCGCCCTCCGAAGAGGAGGCGCTCATTTTAGTTCTTCAAGAATACAAGGACACGTTTGCTTGGAGTTATGAGGATATGCCTGGATTAGACCCTGCGCTCGTTGAACACCGTCTTACACTTAAGCCAGGGTCTGTCCCGGTCAAACAACGGTTGAGGCGTTTCCACCCTAACATGGCTTTGAAGATGAAAGAAGAGGTCGACAAGCTCCACAAAGCTAGATTTGTTAGAGTTGTCCTTTACCCCAATTGGGTGGCTAACATTGTCCCGGTTATGAAGAAAGATGGGAAGGTTCGGATTTGCATAGACTTCCGGGATCTCAACCGAGCGTGTCCTAAAGATGACTTCCCCCTCCCTCATATTGATGTTCTAATTGATAATACGGCAGGATTTGAGACTCTTTCATTTATGGATGGCTTTTCAGGTTATAATCAAATTCGACTGGCTGAGGAAGATCAAGAGAAAACATCATTCACTACACCATGGGGCACTTATTGTTATGTGGTCATGCCCTTTGGACTTAAGAATGCTGGAGCCACCTATCAGAGCGCTATGATGGCTATTTTTCATGACATGATTCACATCTATATTGAGGTGTATGTGGATGACCTGGTAGTGAAATCAAGGACAAGGATTGAGCATCTGGGGTTCTAGCTAAGTTTTACAAAGGTCGCGGGAATATCAATTGAAAATGAACCCCAAGAAGTGCGTGTTTGGCGTTTCTTCAGGGAAATTGCTTGGTTTCATTGTTAGCAAGAGGGGAATTGAAGTTGATCCCAACAAGGCAAAGGCCATTAGAGACATGCCTCCTCCCAAGAATTTGAAGGAAGTTCGAGGATTAATCAGAAGGTTGCAATTTATTCGCCGCTTTGTCTCCCAGCATTCACAGAGATGTAGGCCGTTTTACGAGCTCACTAAGCCGGGAGTCAAATTTGAATGGGATGACAAGTGTCAGGCAGCCTTTGACGATTAAAGGATTATTTGGCCAATCCTCCTGTCCTGAGGCCGCCAGTTCCAGGCAAACCACTTGTTCTTTATGTTTCTGTCCTGGATGACTCTGTAGGCGCTGTTCTAGCCCAAGTGGATGAGGAAGGTAAGGAGAGGGCAGCATACTACTTGTCTAAACTCCTTAACCCCTGTGAGCAGAGGTACTCAGCCATGGAGAAGACTTGTGCAGCTTTGGTTTGGGTAGTTCAGAAATTAAAACACTATTTCCTAGCTCACGAGGTTCACCTCATTGCACGCATGAACCCAATTAAATTCCTCTTGAAAAATCTGTCCTCACTGATCGATTAGCACGCTGGCAAAGCTTCCTTTCTCAATTTGACATCACTTACATCCAGCAGAAAGCTATCAAAGGCTACGCCATCGCCGAACACCTTGCTCATCACCCTCTCCCCCGTTTTGATCCGTCAATTCAGAGTTCCCAGATGAAGAACTAATGTCCAACAATCAACCCCACGATCCTATGTGGACATTACATTTTGATGGAGCTCTAAATTCTCAAGGAAGAGGGATCGGCATGGTTCTTTTAACACCTGAAGGGGTCACCATTCCATTTGCTGCTCGGCTCACTTTCCCCGTCACCAACAATATAGCTGAGTATGAAGCTCTTTTGGCCGGTCTTCAAACCGCTCATCGATATGGCGTCACCCATTTGAGGATTGTCGGTGATAGTCAGCTCATCCTGCGCCAGGTGTTGGTCAAGTGCCGCACTATTAATCCTAAGCTCAAGCCCTACCAGGAACTCGCTTCAGCTTACGCCAAACTCTTCACTAAATTGATCTTCGTTCATGTCCCGCGTAGCCAGAACATCTTGGCTGACGCACTTGCTTCTTTGGCTTCCGCTTTAGTTTTCCCTCCTGAGCGTGATTTTCATGTTCCCCTGATTCATCAGCGTGACACTCCAGCTATTAGGGATCGCGCATTCCTTGATATTAGGGATCAAGTGCTTGAGAAGGTTAAGCAGAAAGAAGCTCTCAAAGGCAAAGAGGTCATGCTTCTGGATTGGCAAGAAGAATTGGCTGACGAAGAAAAGCCTTGGTATTATGAGATTGCCAGGTATTGCAATGATCAGTCCTATCCCGAGAAGCCACTGCAGAAGAGAAGAAAGCAATTAGAAGAGTGGCTCAACGTTATACTTTGGTTGAAGGTGTGCTCTACAGAAGAGGGCTCACCGGTGTTCTATTAAGATGCCTCGATGATGATGAATCTTAGAAAGTTGTGGAAGAGGCGCATTCTGGGGTGTGTGGTGGTCATGTGAACAGCCAGATGCTAGCTAAGAAGATTCTTAGACTAGGGTTCTATTGGCCCACTCTAGAAGAGGATTGCTCTATCTACGTTCGTAGGTGTGTTAAGTGCCAACTGCACGCCGACAAGATTCATTCTCCTGCTTCTTCACTCCATCCTACGTCCTCCCCATGGCCTTTTTCCATGTGGGCTTTTGACATCATTGGACCTCTTGGTGACTCGAATCTCCTCACGAAGCAAAAGTCGTTCATCCTGACGGCAACGGAGTACTTCACCAAGTGGGCGGAAGCAGAAGCTTACGTGGAAATTAAAGCATCAACCGTCTGCAAATTCATCATGAAGAACATCATCACGAGGTTCGGCATCCCGAATACCATCGTCACCGACAATGGACCTCAATTTATCTCTCAAGATCTCAAGGATCTCTGCAACAGGTACAACATTGCATTGCATCATTCTTCTCCCTATTATCCGCAGGGCAATGGCCAAGCAGAGGCCACTAATAAAACCTTAATCAAAATTGTTAAGAAGACGTGTGAGGCTAATAAATTTGCGGACTGGCCAGACAAGCTGGTTGAAGCTCTTTGGGCCTACCGCACTTCCATTCGAACTCCCACTGGGCAAACTCCTTTCGCCCTTACTTATGGAATGGAGGCAGTAGTCCCTTATGAGATTCTTATTCCCTCTCTGCGAGTACAATTGGACAAGGAGCTCTCTATTGATGAGCGTCGTGATTCACTCCTTGCCCAGTTGGAACTCCTTGACGAGAAGCGTCTGGTCGCCGCTGAGCATGCGCGCGTTTATCAAAACAGGCTCTCACGTTTTTATCAAAAGAAGGTAATTGAGAGAAAATTTAAGGTCGGTGAAATGGTAATCAAAAGAATTTTTGTAAAACCCGGTGGCCCTCGTTCAAAGCTCCAACCAAATTGGGAAGGGCCGTTCGTCATAAAAAATGTTTATCCTGGCAATGCTTATAAACTGGTTAATGCTGAAGGAGAGGAATTGACTCACCCATGGAATGGTTTGTATATCAAGAAATATTACCCCTGAACAAAAATCCAAACAAAAATTGAAAACTTCATAAAAATCCAAAGAAAGTAGAAATCTCCCAAATAATCCAAAAAAAAATCGAATATTTTCAAAATCAAAAAAAGTTTTCTTTCATGGTTTTCCTTTTGGGTTGACATGGCATACAAGGGTCCACGGTCCGAAAGGTCAAAATTCAGAATCCATTCATCAGTCTTGCTAATTTAAAATGGGAGTTGACCCCGCACACACTACACACTTTACTCTTGAGCTCAAGCAGTGCAAAATCTGATGGAAAGTCAAAACCGGACTAAAGGCGAAAGACGATATCCATTCTTTTCTTCTTCGGCCCACAAGGGAGGAAGGGAGGTCTCGAGGTAGACACGCCAAGCCTATCCGCCGCCCTAGTAGGAGGAAGTCAGGGCCCAAAAGGGAACAAATGCCACAAAAAGCCCAAGTACAATTAGGTTTATTTTCATCAATGCAAATCAATTCCAAAGTGAAAGTGAAGTTATGAAAAGAAAAGCATGTCAAGAGGGCAAAGTCCCCGCAAGGAAAACCTTGGGCGTATGAATGCAATATAACAAGGGCATAAGGGCAATAAATTTTCCCTACGCCAAAGACCGAACCCCAACAGGCATAGGGTAGGGGAGGTAGCTTTGCCTCAGGCATCCCTGAATCTTTTGTGGGCTTCCTTATATCTTCTCTTTTATTTTTGGAAAAGTCGCGAACTGGCAGAATGGTCGAGACAAACCGAAGAGAATGCACTGCACGAAATCTTGTGTATAAGTTTATTTATATGCACGCCAATCCCCCTTTTAATTATTCAAGAAAGGTTAATGGATCTTAGATGATGTCCAAGTAGGACCACCACCTTAATGGCTTTATCAGCACAATTTGGGAAGAATAAAAATTAACGCCTTTGTTCAAGGCGCGTTCATGTTAATTCACGCCTCGCTTACAGTCGTTTATTTAAATAGTAACGCCTCTGGGAAGGTCGTGTTTTCAACAAAATTCAAAAATCTTTTCAAATTCGCGCCGCCTCCGAGGGCGTCTTTTACTAGAGTAACGACCTAATCCAAGGCGTGTTTTTCAGAAAAAATCCCAAAAAATATATATAGATAATGAAAAGAACAAAAATAAATTCTTCATGTTGCATGAATTGCACTCTTGCCTGGACATCTTTTAATTATTGTTTACATATGTGTGATTGCATGAGGCATCTCCCAGTTTTGGTTATTTCATTTTGCCTTATTTAATTAAAGGCTTGGCCCCTTGACCCATTATTAAGGTCAGAATATTGACACCCCTTGCTCGCCGGGCAAGGGGCCAAGTCGAACAGATGAATTAACCTGTTTGTTCAAGTGAAAACCGCAGCTGCAGATACAGGGCAAAGTAAAGCAAACACGAGGAACGTGGAAAGAAAAAGTACACAAACACAAGTCCACAACCACACAAGTGCTCAGGTAACAAAAAGCTCAAATCTCATATATATATATATCATCATGTCTATCATGTACAGGTGTGAGGGTGGAGGAGTACAAGTACAAAACTCTCAGCTCTCGCCTCCACCCTCCTCTACTCTCCTACTCTCAACCTCCTCCTCACCGTCCCGAGCTGGCGCTGGTGGAGGAGGCATAGGCCCCCGTGAAGAAGCCGGAATCCGAACGTGTCCCCCTGTCTCGCTCCTCTCTCGGAGGGAAGAACCCGCCACGAAGGTGGAGCTGGTGAAGGAGTACCCCGTTGCCCGTGCTCGCTCACGGCCTCGCTGCAACCGCTCCTCGGACACTCGCAGCCGCTCCTGAGAAAGGATCAACTGGGTCCTCGAGTCGGCTAGCTCTCGCTCCCGTGCTGCCACCTGCTCCTGGAACCGGGCACGCTCCGCCTGCTGAAGCTCAAGGAACTGGGCACGCTCCGTCTGGTGCTCCTCTCGCTCTCGGGCACGCTCCCGCCTCTCCAACTCAAGAGCCACCCGCAACTCGGCCACGTCCTGAGGAAGCTCCTCCCGCCGCCTCACAGAGCGCTCCAACTCAGTGATCCGCTGCTCACGGATCGCCAACTCGGTACGTGCCGCCCGTAGCTGAGCAGCCTGCAAACAGGTAAACAAATCATCAGTTCCACAGTTCAATAATTCATGAAATGAAATAACAACATGTGGCTGAAGGTAGATCACACACCTGAGAGTTCGTCATGCGGAAGCCCTCATCCACACAAGTCAGGGCTGCTCGGAGCTCCTCGGCCTGCAAAACAAATTTCATCAGTACACAATTTATATCTAATCATTATTTGAATGAGGTTTTGAGTTCAGAATTTACCCGTGAAGCAAGGTCGCGCTCTGCCGCCTCGGCTCGCGCTATCGCGCCGGCCAGCTGCTCTGTTAGTGCAGTCACCTCTGCACTAGGCCCCCTCGAGCTGGAGGCCTCCACCGGATCTCTCCTCACTGCTCCCTGCTGGGCACGCTGCATTCATTAAGACCGTCAGTGGCTAATCATTAATTCAACAAAAATTCATTTGCATATAGGAAGTAATTTAAACACTCACCAGGGTCTCCAGGTCTGCCCGTGTGGCGGCCAGCTGGTCCTCCAGGCCGTGTAGATGGGCCTGGGCATCCATAGCCGCTATATCTCGCGCATCCTGCATTCATCACATATTAGTTGCATAATAGACATGTATAAGCATCGGCATTTAGAAATAATTGCATTCATACATACCCCTAAGACCTTCATCTGAGGTCTGCCGGCGTAAACCTCCCAGTAGCGCCGGAGGTACTCGGAGCTGTCTGTCGCCTGGGAGGTGACTCGGGTCCCGCCTCGCTGCCAATCTCCGTACTGCTCCGCGAACCGAACCCTCCAGTCGATCGCTTTTGTGCGACCGCGGGTCTTCCTACCAATCCCTCGAGGCTCCCCGACCTCGATCCATTCCTGGGGCAGGCCCAGGGTCCTCATCACCAACCTGAGCCGTAACGGCTCGATCTCACTCAGGCAGTGCAGCCACAGCTCATGCCCAAAGCGAGGTCGCCCCGATACGACCCAAGGTTGGCCCTCATCCGTCATATCCTCGTAAGGCCTCCACTGCACCTGCATTCATACATATCATTGTCATTTCATCATAATCAATTCAAATCAACTCAAAAGAAATGCATATCATTTATTCATACATACCAGCGAGGGAGGGAAGTCGCGGAACTCTCTCCGTAGAACCCACAACTCGTAGTCGAGTGGGGCACCGAAGATGACTGGTAGCCAGCGTCGCGCCAGAGGGAAGGATCCCTCAGCTCCTGGCCGTGGGTCGACGCGCCCCATCGGCATGTACAAGTGGCTCCACACCTGCATCCATGCATTGCATTAGTAAGGCATTCATTTGCATGAAAAGAAAAGAAAAAAAAAGGGAAAATAAATACCTGAAGAAAAGGTGAGAAGCCACTGACGGTCGTCTCACGTCCTGTCCCCGTGGACAGGTCCGCCAGCAGGTGTGCCAGCAGCGCTGCACCCCAAGCGTAAGTGCCAACTGTCTCCAGGTCCTCAAGGATGCCCAAGAAGCGGCAGTTGATGACGTCGGCTTTCGTCCCCAGCAATAATCTCCCAAGCAGCAACAGCAGGAACCTCCTCAGGTCTCGATCCGCTCTCTCATGGTCAGTCGGGTCCTGGCAGCATACCGCTCTCACCCCGTCGGTCAGCCTCTGTGCAAACTCACCTAAGGTCTCCCCTGACCTGTGTCTGGCATCCCCTAAACCCATCACCGTAGTCAGGTCTGTACGGAAGATGGTCCTACACTCACTAGGTACCTCATAGACCATATCAGCCCTAGTAACTCTGGGCCATCTCCGTGTAGTCAGATAGGTGAACCCACTCACAGCCTCACCATCCACTCTCAACCCTGTAATCCTAGTCACATCCTCTAGGGTAGGAACCATGTGCCCCCAGGGCATCAGGAAAGCACGACTAGCCCTATCCCAACGTTCCCGTAAAACCTGGATAAGCGCTAGGTCGGGTCTAAATGGCTCAATGGATAGGAAAGCCCCGAATCCCATAGCATCTACCCTGGCCCTTTGAAAGTCGGGGAGACCGTGGTATGCTGCCCGGACCATGACCCACGAGATCCTGGTCCTCATCAACCCCTGCATGCACAAATAACAAAATTTGTTTAAAACTGTGTTGTTTATTCATAATGAATCTCATTAATTGCCTTGCTTTAAAATATTGAGGGTTGAGCTTAATTCACGACCATTCTCAGGTCGTGCCTTTTAAAATTCACGCCCTGATGAAGGGCGTGCTTCTTGATCACTGTAATTAACAAACCGCTCTTGGGTCATTTTCTGGTTGAGTCACGCCCCTGTGGGGGGCGTTGTTTTCGTTGGGTTGGTTAATTTAAAAACTCAATTAATAAAGAGACGACCTCTGGTTTGGTCGTCTCCTGTTTACTTTACGCCCTGCTAAGGGGCGTGGTTTTACAGGATTTTTCAGAAAATGAAAGAAAATGACAGCATGCGCAATAATTCATGGAATATTTTCTTTAATACATGTAAAGGCATGGAATTACTGAAAATAAACAACATGAGCAAGGATAACGAATTTTAAAGAAACGACCTACTGCAGGGCGTTTTCATGAGGTTTAATTATAAATTAAAAGAATTTACGCCCTGGGGCAGGGCGTTTTATGTTCAAATCACGCCCTGGTGGGGGGCGTTTCTTTCCTGGGTTGCAGGTTTCAACCCGACGGCTATGGAAATTCAAATAAAAATGAAATAAAAATAAAAAAATGGAAAAAGGGTTCGGGGCTTACCTTCTTGTGTCTCTGAATCTGAGGGCGTGGCCGTGGCTGCCGTGGTCGCCGGAGCTGGCCACGGGGAGCGAGCGCCGCCGTGGGCGGTGGCTCCTGGCCGTATTCTTCTTCTTCTCCTCCTCCTTGTTCTCCTCCTTGTCCTCCTTCTTCTTCTTCACCTTCGTCTTCTTCTCCTTCTTCTGTTGCTTCACCTGCTGCTTCTCCGGCCTCGTCGCCGGCCACCGCTGCGGGAGCTTCTTCGGCCTCGTCGCCGGCCACCGCCACGATGGCGAGTTCCTCCTCGGCGTGGGCAGTCTCCAGATCAACGACCTCCGGGGCATTGATGCGCTGCCGTTTGTGGGCTCCTCCGGCCATGGCTAGGGCTAGGGGAATGGGAGAGAGAATGAGAGAGATTGAGAGAGGATGAGAAATGGGGTTTTTCGTTTCGGTTAGGGTTTCAGAAAGAGGAAATGAGACGGTGGAAGGAAGAAGAAAGGCGCTGAAGCCTTTTGAGATTCGAAAAGAAGACACGCCTTTTGGAAGGGCGTCTTTTATGAAAGAAACGACCACAGATGTGGGCGTGTTTTGAAAATGGACGACGTCGAGTAAGGCGTTAATTTCTCTTGCATGGGGAATGATAACCGTTGTCAGACGCATTGAAGAGGCGTTGATTGAGGCGATGAAGTAATTATTGCTGTTTTTTGATTAACGCCTGAAGTAAAGGCGTCTCTTTTATGGAACGTGGCTAAGGAATGGGCGTTACTTTTGGGGTTTAACGAATATGGCTTTTTTGAATTCAAATCAAATAACGCCCTGTTTTAAGTCGTTATTCAATTAACGCCCACAGTACAGGCATTTTTTTTATCCAGGCTGAACATTGGAAGCGCCCTGAGTAAGGGCGTCCTTTTATGAATTTACGCCCTTTCTGGAGGCGTTATTTTCAACAGAGCGACAGGTTTTGGAGGATTTGATCTGAAGCACTGAAATTGGCTCAATCAAGGAACAATCTTTATTATTGAATTGACAGAAAGAATTACATTGTCTAATGAGCCACCTTGGGCCTGAGCTTTCTCAAAGCTGTTACATAAATTTTCCACTCTTCTTTGTCTTCATCCAGATTCTCTACAGGTTGATGCAGTTTATTGATTTTCCACAAGGCTTGGATCGTTGTGCATTCTTCGCCATCCTCGTTGCCGCCGAGATCCCGTGTCTTGATTGGAGGAAGGTGAGATGGGTCTTCAAGGATTTGCCGTGGAAGCCCGAGTTGAGGAAGGCATCGATGTGAGTTGTACAAGACAAATTCCGAAGCACCTATGAGACGAAGGTCCGTCCCGGTGGAGAATCGTGCACGAAGTTCCTGCATTTTAAGTATTCCCGGGGCGCAAGTAAAGAGTTTTTTTGGCATTACCTTTAGGTGTTCCCTCCATTCCACTCTCTTCTTGATTTGAGGAATTCGGTTCGTCACCCGATTGCTTATTCCTAGCGAGCCGGTAATATAGGAGAGTGGGCTCTTTGAGAAAATCCTAGATGGTTGTTGGGCCTCATCACATGGATCGAACTTGAAGTGGAGATCTACCCAACTAGAAAGGGCTAGCATGCATCCGTATATGGGCCTTCCCATTGCCGCCGAAGTGAGCCCACTATAGAGGTAGGCTAGGATCGCCGGTCCAACTCTTTCTTCTTCCCACAAGCTCACTACCGCGCTTACTTGGGTTTCTTCGAGGAAGTCCTCCGTGGATGGGAATAGGAGTGCTCCTGCTAAGCACACCACGAAGGCCTTTGTGACTCTTTCTATCTCTTCCTCCTCTTTAGCATGATCCGCTCTCTTGTATACCCACGAGGCGAGCTTCAAGAGGTTGATTCCTTTGTTGACCTTGATCTGATTCACTAAGTTTGGGCTAGGTATCAATGAGATAAGTAACTCTTGTGAGGAGATTGGCCTTGGCATGATGGCCATCTTTTCTTCTTCTCCTTGTTTCATCCTCTTCAAGCCTAAGATCAACTCTATTTCTTCTAATAAGATGGTGGCTTCAAAAGTGGAAAAGAGAAAGGTATGGGTGGAAGGGTGCCATATTTCTATAAGAGCTCCTATGGCAGCCCAATCTAAGTGGATTTGATCATAATGCTTGGCATGGGTAATTAAGCCTAGAAGATGCCACCTTGCTACAAAGACCCTCATGTCAGAAGAGAATTTAGAGAGGAGGAGGGGCAGCCACTTTATCTTTGTGAACCTCCTAGCTCCGGGCATATTTGGATAGTCCTGTGGAAAGCAAAAGCAAGAACAAACAGAGTAGAAGAGATGAGAAGAAAAAATAGTGATGATATAAGGATGAAAGAAAGAGCAGAAGCAGTTAGCTTACCTGGTTTAATGCTATTCGGCTGCTTATGTGCCCGTTGATCTCAGTAAGTCTGGGAGTAGAAGCCTTCGACCTTTTGATGGCTCTGTCCATAGCCGCTGCAGAAGAAGTTCGACGGCAGAACCTGCAGGCAGAAGTAATAGCAGAAGAATTCAGAGGATTTGATTTGATTAATTCTTGAGGAAAGCTTGCCTTTAATATAGAAGGTTGAACCCTAAGTTTGTTCGGAATTGCAGTGTTTAATTGGCATTAGAACTGTGTTTTGCTCTCGATTTGGAAACGGAAGTTTGTGGTTAATTAACGCCGTTGGTAGGGGCGTCAATTTCTTAAATTGACGACCTTTCTTAGGTCGTGTTTTATGTAACGCCCTCTCATGGGACGTTTTCTTCTTGAGCTATGGTTGCTGTTAACGCCTTTGTGAAGGGCGTGTTTTAAAATGGACGCCCTAACGTCGGGCGCTTTTCATGATTTTGACGCCGTGAGGTGCAGGCGTGTTCTTGTGAACTTATGGGTTCGGTTTTTCTATATATGCTTTGATGAACTTAAGTGCTGTTATTTTATTGAAATTGTTTTATTTAAGCACTTATGATCATTTTTTTGGAGAATCAAGATTATTTATGATCATGAAAGGACTGATGAGTATTGAGTGCAGAAGTTTTGCAGGTTTCGAGGTGCTTGGATATGTGGGAGTACCATTATGCTGTTCTTGTATCATTTTCCTGTAAGCATTGTTACTATATGATATTTACATTATTATAACATATCAGGGACCTTGTGGTTCTGATGAACTTGGAATTTGAGTTCCCCTTCATCAAAAACAATGATAATTCCAGGAGAGTCTTGATCGCACGGATAGGCCGTTGAGTCATTAAAAGGTTGGGGACGATGGTTCCTCTTTCTGAGTTGATGCGTGGACAAACGAGCTTCGGCTTAGTGTTAGCTCAGAGAGTTGGATTCTTGACCAAATCTAAATGGCTTAGCAATATTATCCTTGATTATTTTCTATTTTTGTTTGTTTTAATTTTTCTTTTAGCCCAGCACGCATCATGTAGGACTTTGAGTTTCATGATGAAAATCTTTATATTATGGCAATAATGAAGGTCACTTGCTCTTGATTGAGTTGACATGAGATATTCCATTCCAAATCAAGTACTTCATTCTCTTTGAAGCCGCTCAGGCTGATTCCTTGAAAATGTCCTTTTGTTGGAACTCCATCCCAATTCTCTTTATTTTCCTGCAAACTTACCTTGGTTGTAGCACGTCCACATTGGCTGGTAACCGCTCTCCAACGGTCTTTCCCTGTCGTGCCCACGCGCACACTTTTACTTTCCTAGTTTAATTTCCTTTATCCAGCAAATCGATGCTTCCTTGGACTTATTCAGAGTTGTTTCATTCAGAATCTTGGAAAGATTTCCAGTGCTCAGTGTCTGAGGCGTGTCACATCACACCTTGGCATCTACTTATCAGTTCGTTCCACTTCATTTCCGCTTGTGGCACTTCGCTCCATTTCCGTCTCACTCCCTTGCAAAGCAGACGCCAAGGCGGGGCAGCTGTAGACACGCCAAAATTGACGCTTTGTTGATTAAATCTCATGTCACTATGTTGACGCCCCAAAGTGAATTTCAATATTTCCATAATATTAAGTTTTTCTATTTTTTTGTGGGTTTTCGTTGCATTTGTTGCATTTTTTGTGATTCACGACCTGAAGTAGGGCGCGTTTTAAATAACGACCTTATCCAGGGCGTTTTTCAAAGAAAGGACGACCATGGGTCAGGGCGTCAATTCCTGGAAATATCATTTTTCAAAAATTAAGCGAAATAAGATGTATTGTATGAGTAACGTCCTTCCTCAGGGCGTGTTTTTAAGAAAAGCCTTGATCTAAGGCGTCTTTCAACATTTTTAAATGAAGAAGGGTTTTATTGCCAAAATTAAATTCAGGAAGAAACGCCCTGGTCTGGGTCGTGTTTTTTGAAACACCTTTTGGGCCGGTCGTCAATTCTTGAATTGACGCCCTCTTTTAAGGCGTGTTTCACCTCCGAGCCCTTCTTTCTTCTGCCTTTCCCTCCCAGAGTCCTGCTTTGTTTGGTGTTATTGCTCGATCGGGCTCTTGCCTTTTGATAACCATTGCCATGGTTATCTCTTGCCCGTGTTTATCTTCGGATCTGAACCTTATTTAAAGGATTCATGGTCGATCCTTTGAGAGGTTACCAACGAAGCTTACCCACACCCACAGAGCTTTCCCAAAGTTTACCCGAGGACGAGCGCTTCTTCCTAGTGCCATCTGCTTCCTCGTCTTCCCTGTTCTGATTGCCCCTCTACTGTCATCAAGGGACAGCAGGGTGCTTTGTGGGTCTTGTTTTGTTTCCGTGTGTCTTTAGTCATATCGTCGCATCACTAGCATCAGGTTTTATCATATCATATATTTCCCTTCCCTAGCTTTCTCTCTAGGGGTTTTTAAAAAAACCAAAAACAAGGTGCGCATGTGCCTTTCTTCCTTTCCTTATTACACGTCTTATTTAGGCTGGTACTACTGCACTTGGCTGATCTATCTTTTTGTTTGTTTTACTGTCTGTCTTGCAAGGTAATCAAAGAGAAAACCCTTCTCTTCGGCCGGCCGATTGAAGAAGGAGGAAAGAATTCACACAATCCCGCGTTTTCATTCTTATCAGGTATTTGCGATCTCTCCCTATTAATATTGAGGTAACCCCTCTGGCGATCACATCTCCACTCTTGCACCACGTGCATGCTTTTTCCCTTTATTTAGTTTTATTTTTCATCATGATTCTTACTGCATGTGATTGATATTTTATCATTATTTTGTGTGTGGAAGATTTTATGCACATCTACAAGCGGCACGCTCCTCCCTGGGTTTGCTCAGCGGTACCCCCCTTTTCCATTAGTCTACCTGGCAGTACACTCCCCCCTCCTTTGCTCGGCGGCACACTCCCTTCAGCTGCTAGCGGTACACCCTTGGCTGCCTCAGCGGCACACCTCCTCTATTGGCCTGCCCCGCGGCACACCCTTGGACTGTCAGCCTGGCACCCCTTGGCCATCATTTCTCCGGTGTACTCATAGCATGCCTCAGTCTACTGGTTTCTCGTTCGACGTTTCCTCCGAGTTTTTTGATGTTTCCCCAAAGGTGGCTGCTTAGGCACACACACCTTAGTTGTTGGTTCATGTCACTCCATGTGGACATGTCCCTTGTATTCCCTTACCGTCCGGGTTAAGGGGAGATGCTGTCGAATTTTTACCAGAAATAACAATAAATTAAAAGATAAAAAGGAAGCAACAAACAAATGAAGCCAACAACAGTAAAAACATTCTAATCAACTAAGAGAACCGTTTAAAGCTCAGGGGATTGGCTGAACAAGACTCCAAGAACTGCACTACTGAACATGACTTGGGGGTCAATCTCATGGCATGGAATTGAAAGCTTAACCATTTGGGACCCTCCATCAGACATGAGCTGAGCAAGGGACCTTCT
The DNA here is from genome assembly GCA_022559845.1 of Amorphophallus konjac. Classification (NCBI taxonomy): domain Eukaryota; kingdom Viridiplantae; phylum Streptophyta; class Magnoliopsida; order Alismatales; family Araceae; genus Amorphophallus; species Amorphophallus konjac. Next base: position 40,727,130 of record CM040127.1, on the reverse strand, counting down.
CTTAAACTCTGGGCCATCCCTTTAGCGGCACACTCCTAAATTCCCCAACGGTACACTCTTCTTTGCCCTCTGAACAGTACAGATCCTTCACCCTTCAGCGGTACGCCCATCTTCAACCTCCAGCGGCACACTCCTAAATTCCCCAGTGGTACACTCTTCCTTGCCTCCTGAACGGTACACGTCCTTCACCCTTCAGCGGTACGCTCACCTTCAACCTTCAGCGGCACACTCCTAAATCCCCCAGCGGTACACCTCATCATCCCTTCAACAAATACACACATATAATAAAAAAATTCATAATAAAAGGAACAACAAATAATAGTAATGGTGATAAAATAGAGGGAGTAATTCTAATAAATGAGCAGTAATGATACATGTCACTCAAGGCAACTCACGAACATAACGACATGGTCTTTGTCTTCCCTTCTTGGATTCCGAATCCGGGAATATTGATGACGCTCTTGTAAGCCGAACTTCACCCTCGGGAGTTTTCTCTCCCGTCATGGTGACTGCTCGGCCTTACCTCGGTCCAATATCTCACAGGGTCCCCTCCCTCACCGGGATCTGACTTTCCTCCATGTATTAAAATTGCCGTCCTTCGGCAGACATTCGCACGGATTCATCCCCCGTTACCGTCTTGTTTTCCGTATGAACTTTTGTCCAAACATGGAGTGGTCCATCGGTGACCGACATAATCCGAGTATTCATGCCCTCACCTCGGGCTCACCGCATAGCCCGGCGGTTGTGTCCTTCCTGCATTAATTAGTATTTCTTTCGGCCGTGGAGCCCTTATTTCTGGCAATTAATCAAGGGTATTCCCCTCTCCGAGGGGATGTAAATGATGTTGTGACCTTTACGGCACAACGGGTCTCAGTCCCGACCCGAACCACACAATCGCCTGACTGAGTCAGATCGAGCGCACCCGTGGCTCCTCGGGGCCTAAATAAATCGTCACTCTGTGACTGGCATGCCCACGCACTTAAATAAACGAATAACATAATAAGTGAAAATAAGTGCGTCCATAAGTCTGGCATGCCCGGTAGGACCAGATCACCCTTCATCTCTTTGCCGGAATTAAGGGCTCCGCGGCCCCCCTTCCTGTAATACTGATTCCCTAATTTGCAAATGCAGGTTGCGTTACGGATGTCGGGATGACGCTCACTTTCGGCCAGCAACCCGTCGAGAGCCACGTGCAAAACGGCTACATGGCCGTCCCCCTCACTTTCGGGAGCTTCCCTCCTTCAGTTGGCTTTCCCAAATTTTCGGGAGTGGCCTTCGCGCACTTGTTGGACGTGGAGGTTCCTGACGGGACCAAAAACAACGCCTCCATCCAGGGGGCCACCAAAGCTGATGCCGGCCGACCAATGGCCGAATCCCCCAAGACTGTCCCTGTGAAGACACTCGGCTGCAATGTGCACCATGTGCACCAGAATGTCGGCCCGTCACGTCGAGGCTCGGTTTCCCACCAGAGAAGGCTCCGGAGGAGCAATGGCACTGCGTCACCCTGAGGCCGGGTCTCCAGCACCGACAAGTCTGCTGTCATCGGAACTTTCCGGGTGCATCTTTCCGGGCAACGCTCCGAGGTGATCCCGGATCGCATCATACATACTGTACCAGTGCGCAACTCTTTCCAGCCACTGGGGAAGATGAAGGGCGGTATGACGCCCGCATCTCTAGCCACCGTTCCACAGCACCAACCGGCCCCTAGGCCGACCAAAGGCAAACGGACATGGGTTCCCAAAGCAGCCCGGGTCACTTCACCAACCCGAGCAGGGCCCGGCACCTTCCGCCTGGCAAGGGATCAACAGACAGACCGGGTCAAGACATCGGCCCCCGTCTACCAACCGGCATTGGTCACACTGGCCCCATCGGAGAACACCCGCCGTCGACACCACCGATGTCACTATCATGCTGCCCGTGCGGAGCCTGTAGCCCACACGCCCGTTGCTATCAACAGGGCTGTATCACCCGCCTCTCCTCCTGATCAAGACTGGGAAGGAATGGAGCAGGCTGTGAGAAATTACTTACGGGGCCCGGGGAGCACTCCCCTGGGTCGTCAGAGACTGCTGGGGGCAGTAGCCTCCGCATTCGAAGAAGAAGAAATCCGACCCGTGCCTAGTGTCGGGTCGAGGAACTGCTCTGAGGAGCGCTATCAGTCCCCGCTGAGGGAAGAGGTGAGGCCGCGGGGATCGGTCTTTGACAGATTGGTCTTCCCAGGCAGGCCGTCGAGAAGTGCGGCAGGAAGAGGCAGGGACCTAAGGGTCTATACATGCAACATGGCAGGAGTATTTTGCCGGTATGGGGCCTTACCGACCGAACCCGAAGAAATGGCCAGGCTTGCGGCAAGGCCATGACCTCTCACCATAAGAGGGAAAGCAGCAACTGAGAAGACACAAGCTCACACTGAAGGAGCTGACTATGGGGAGTCTTCGATGGCCCTGGCTGCCAATGTCATCACTGAAGGCACCACGGGAGGACCATCCATGTCATCCGAGGAGACGCCAACTGAAGAAAGAGGGGGCACCCCTAGCCTCTCCATGAGTGACCCAGCTGTATTACTTATGATGCATCAATATCAAAGGGAGATTGAGTTGCTAAGGAAGTAGTTGACCGACAGAGCTGCTGTGGACACCAAAAATTGCACGCACAGATATCCTGCTCGGCCCAGCATCAACAACGGCACCGAGTGAAGAAACCCCGGAGAGACTAGTCACCCAGACTCCCCAAATATGCACACTACCGTGAAGCCGTCTCCGGAGTCACGACAGTGAAGAGAAATCAACCACCAAGAGCCCCACAATCCATGGGCCTCGAAGAAAATCAAACGGGCCACAACTCGTGCTCACAACAGGCTCAAAACTGCCAATTTAGCCATTCAACGGCACGCCCAAGGCCCTTCAGCGGCACGCCACTGGCCCCTCTCAGCGGCACGCCCTTGGCCTTCAGCGGCACACCCCCAACGCCCTTCAGCGGCATGCCCTGCAGGCCTTCAACGGCACGCCCCAATGGCCTTCAGCGGCACGCCCTGCAGGCCTTCAATGGCATGCCCCAATGGCCTTCAGTGGCACGCCCCAATGGCCTTCAGTGGCACGCCCCAATGGCCTTCAGCGGCACACCCTGCAGGCCTTCAACGGCACGCCCCAATGGCCTTCAGCGGCACGCCCTGCAGGCCTTCAACGGCACGTCCCAATAGCCTTCAGCGGCACGCCCTACAAGCCTTCAACGGCACGCCCCAATGGCCTTCATCGGCACGCCCTGCAAGCCTTCAACGGCACGCCCCATGTGCCTTCAACGGCACACTATTTTAAGCCTTCAATGGCACACTATTTCAAGCCTTCAACGGCACGCCCCAATGGCCTTCAGCGGCACGCCCTGCAAGCCTTCAACGGCACGCCCCATGTGCCTTCAACGGCACACTATTTTAAGCCTTCAACGGCACACTATTTTAAACCTTCAACGGCACGCTATTTCGGGCCTTCAACGGCACTCTATTTTAAGCCTTCAACGGCACACTATTTCAAGCCTTCAATGGCACACTATTTCAAGCCTTCAGCGGCACACTTCTTGGGTCTTCCAGCAGCACACCTGCGAGGCTCCCCAGCGGCACGCCTTCCTCAGCCCCCAGCGGCACAGTGTTTAGCCCATCCACGCCGGTCAACGCTCGTAGCCCTCGACGCACAGCGAAAGCATGGCAGGCCCATGCCTGCACCTTGATGGGCTATCCTCGCCCCACCTACTCCCGTCCTCGGCATTCGTCGGCTTGACCAGGGGTATAAGAACCCCTCGCTCCGACGAAAAAGTGGGGGGGCAGAGAGACGGAAGGATACACACACAGAGGGGGACGGACACACACACAGACACGCAGAGAAAAGAGAAGAAGGGGAAGAAGAAGAGAAGAAGAGGAGGGAGGCACCTGCCCTCCCGCTGCTCCGTCCACCGCCGTGCACGCAAGGAAGAAGAGAAGGAAAAGAGAGAAGAGAAGAAGAGAGGAGTGAAGTCTGGGAGGGGAGGAGCCCACGCTCCGTTCCCCTTCCCACCTTGTATTTTCATTTCTTTTCCCTTTTTTTTGTTGTTGTCCCCCTTTTCTTTTGTTCTTTTGTTTCTCTCTTGCTCGTAGTCTTAGGTCGAGCATGCTTTGCAATGTATTTGACCGGCCACGGTCATTCCCTTTCTTTTATGAATGAAAGTCGCCCTCCTTGGGCTCTCTATTGCTTCCGTTGGTATGTGCCACCGTGTTCTTGACCGTCCATTTCTTTTCCCTTCTCCGGCGTTTACTTTGAGTCTTCGTGTCGATGGTTTCTCCTGGACGCCACACCAGCTTGAGCGGTCTGGGGCCACGAATCTCTCCCTGCAAGGCCCAATCCCTTCATCCGTGCTAGCCCCCTCGGGCTATTTCCCCCTTCTGCCGAGGTTTTCTGTGGGTTTGATCGACCTAGTAGCCCCGGTGCACCTGCACCCTCCCTCAACGGCACACCCATTTGGGGTTTCAGCGGCACACCCCTAGCCTCCCCTCAGCGGCACACCTGCCGCTTAACCCTAACTAAACCCCCAGTAAATCCTATCCAGCCTCAGAGGCGTCTCCCATTCAGCGTTTCTTTCGGGCTTCCCGAAGTTTTATAAAAGGTGTTGTCGCCATTGGCACGCACCTCCAGTTGTCGGGTTCCGCCACTCCATGTGGGCGCGTTCCTTGTATCTCCCTTACGCTCGGGTCAAGGGGAGATGCTGCCGAATTTTTGTTAGAAAATAACAAGACGTTAAAAGGCAAATGATGCAGCAATCAAATGGGATAATAAATACACATCAAAAAACAACAAAAGCAACAAATAAATAGTGCAACAACAAATTGCAAGAAGAAGGAGAAAAGATTTGTATAAAACTACGTAAAAATCAAAGAGAAGAAGAAAAGAAAAGCCTTAAAAAAACAAGTAACAGAGGAGGGGACCTTCATCGGCACGTCCGTTCCAGCCTTCGCCAGTGCATCCTATCAGCCCTCCAGTGGCACACCCTATCAGCCCTCCAGTGGCACACCCTATCAACCCTTCAACGGCACACCACCTTGGTTCCTCACCGGCACACTCCTCAACCGTCTCATTCTTCCCCTCGCCGGTACACCCTATTAGCCCTCCAGCGGCACACCCTATCAGCCCTCCAGCGGCACACCCCATCAACCCTTCAACGGCACACCTTCTCGGCCCTTTAGCGGCACACTCTTCTCACCCTCAACACAATGTATAGACTTTAGATTGATGCACGAACATAGCAACAAGCAATGTATAGACTTTGAACTGCAATGTACAGACTTTAAGGAATAATGTATAGACTTTGGGATGGCCAATGTACAGACTTTGAAATGCAGCCAAAAGACAATGTATAGACTTTGAGCTGAACAGTGTATAGACTTTGAGTTGGCCAACGTATAGAATTTGGGCTGGCCAGTGTATAGACTTTGAACTGCAGCCAAGGAGCAATGTATAGACTTTGAGCTGGATAATGTACATACTTTGAGCCGGCCAATGTATAGACTTTAATGGACAATGTATAGACTTTGAGCTGGCCAATGTATAGACTCCAATAGACAATGTACAGACTTTGGGCTGGCCAATGTATGGACTTTGAGCTCCAATGTATAGACTTTGAACTGTAATATATAGACTTTGAGCTGGCCAACGTACAGACTTTGGGCTGGCCAATGTACAGACTTTGGGGTGCCAATGTATGGACTTTAAGCTCCAATGTATAGACTTTGAACTGCAATGTATAGACTTTGAGCTGACCAACGTACAGACTTTGGGCTGGCCAATGTATGGACTTTGGGCTGGCCAATGTATAGACTTTGAACTGTAACGTGTAGACTTTAAGCTGGCCAACGTACAGACTTTGGGCTGGCCAATGTACGGATTTTGAGCTGCAATGTACAGACTTTGAACTGCGATGTATAGACTTTGAGCTGGCCAACGTACAGACTTTGGGCTGGCCAATGTACAGACTTTGGGCGGGCCAATGTGTAGAATTTGAGCTGATGAACCCAGCCAATGTACCGACTTTGAGCTGGCCAACGTACAGACTTTAAGCTGGCCAACGCATAGACTTTGAGCTGATGAATGCAACCGATGTACAGACTTTGAGCTGAAGAACGTATAGACTTTGTGTGCGGGTTGAATAGACAACGTATAGACTTTGGGCTGATGAATGTACGGACTTTATGTCACAGCGACCGGCCAATGTGCAGACACACGCCCTTCGCCGGTACACCCTACAACGCCCTTCGCCGGCACGCCCCAACCGAGCTTCCCCCGGCACGCCTCGTTTGTCCTTTCGCCGACACGCTCCCCCTGCGCTCAGCGGCACACCTGCTCCAACCCTTCGGCGATATGCCCTCAAGCTCCTTTGACAGCACACTCTCCCCTGTTCAACCCTTCGCCGGCACGCTCGGCCAGGCCCTTTGCCGGCACACCTAAGGCTCCTTCATCGGTACGCCTCTCATAGCCACCACACCTGCCCCTTCGCCGGTACCCTTGGCCAAGCCCTTCCCCGGTATACCTCCCGCGAACCTTCAGCGGCGCACTCCCTCAGCCCCCTCAGCGGTGCACCCTTCCACCTTCAGCGGCACGCTCCTTCAACCCCCGTTTGGCCCTCCAGCGGCCCACTCTCTCTCCAGAAGAATATGTATAATAATAATAATAATAGTGATAATAAAATTAATAAAAACTATGATGAATAAATAAATCTATATATATATATATATATATATATATGAAATAAACAAAAAATGTAAAATAATAATAAACAAAAAAAGAGAGAAAATATAATAGTAATAATAATAAACAAAACGGATAAATCATTCAGAATAAATACATGAGAGGGAAATAAGCAAGATATATATATATATATATATATATAATTTAAAGCCCAGATAAAAAAATGGTAAAATCCACTTTGTAGCCCCATCTCTCTCTCGAGACCCGGTGCTGAAGGAACAACAATATCGCCCTTCCAGGTTGGGCCTGAGTCTTGGGAATTATCCCGAAATGGCCATGGCCCGACCTCGCCTCGGGCTGACATTCCGATTAAGCCGGACTCGTTTCTCAGGCCGGATCCCTTCCGAGCCACTACTAAAATTGCCGCACGCTCGACAGACATTTGAACGGGTTCACCTCGGTTTTTGCCGCGTTTCTATTATGGACCTGTGTCTGAACATGAAAAGACCCGTGAGCAACCAATATGGCCGACGGCTCCCTCCCCGACATGGTCGTGAGCCGGCATTGCTCCGGGCCGATAGCCCGTTAAATCGGATTCATTCTAATGGGATTTGTTCCCATTCTTTCATTGAAACTGCCATAAACTCGGCATACATTTGTACGGGGTCATTTCCATCCACGTCGTACTTTCAACATGGGCCCTTGCCCGAACACGAAAAGGTCCGTGAGTGACCGACAAAATCGGAATAGAACGAGACAGTCCTCGCCACCCCTGGACCCCTTCCATGGGAATATCAATAAGACCTCCGTGGGCCACGCTTAGACCTCGGGTCCGTCCCAATTGTGGTCGCCGTTCGGCTCATATCCTCGGTCTACAGCCCGCTCCCTTCGAACACGTTTTCGGTTTTGGAGTCTAGTCCTGGGACTCTCCCCCGTTACCCTCCGGCACTGGAAATATTAATGATGCCCGCGCAAGCCTCATTCGGACCACGGGAGGCGCCCCCGGTATGGTCTTGACTCGATCTCGCACTGGGCCAATAGATTTACCGGTTTCCTGCTACACTAACCGAGATTTGACCGAATGTTTTCGGTGTCTCAGAATCATAAACTTGCCGTATCCCGACATGCATATGTCCCAGGTCCTCCCGCGACGATTACAATATTCTCAAGTCGGACTCCCTACCGAATATTAAACGGTCTCCCGAATGACCGACACGTTTCGAACGTCCGCTTCTCTAGACACAGGGCTTTTCAGTCGATTCAAGGGATATTCCCTCGTTGCCCCTTGGCACCGAAAATATTAATGACGCTCATGCAAGTCTTGTTTCGACCGCGGGGGGCCCACCGCAGTATGGTCGCAGCTTGCTCTTGCGTCGGGCCAACAGATATACTGGTTTCTGACCGCTCTGACCGAGGTTTAGCCGAACGTTCTCCGCTCTTCCGAACAATAGATTTGCCGTGCCTCGGCATACATGCGTTCCGATTTTCCCGCGACAACCGCGATCTTCTCGAGCCGGACATTCGTCCGAACATCAAATGGTCAGTACACGACTGACATGACCGCAAAGGGTTTTCTTCTCGCCCTCGCGCGAGGATTTCAATACCTCATAATAGACCTTCCATGCAATTGATTTCTTGGCCATGAGACCTTGAATCCTGGTGATTAATCAAGGGTGTTCCCTCGTATGGGGGATGTAAATGACGCCGTGACCTTTATGGCGCGGCGGGTTTTGGTCCCGACACGAACCACACAATCGTCTGACCGAGTCAGATCGAGCGCACCATGGGCTCTTCGGAGCCCGAACAAATTGTCACTTCGGTGACTGGCACGCCCACACACTTAATAGACGAACTACTTGAATAAGTGAATTTTAGTGCGTCCACAAGTCTGGCACGCCAAGTGGGACCTAAACCACCCTTCATCTCTTCGCCGGGATTTAGGGCCTCATGGCCTCCTAATTAATGATGTTTGCCTGCTTTGATGAATGGCAGGTGCTGTCTTCGTCAGTCCTATGGGGAGAAAAGCCAAACTCGGTGCAGCTGCCTTTGTGGCCTCGAGGACGCTGCTTTGAAGCATATGCAGCTTCCAAGAATCATGGGGGCTGTTATAAAAAAAAGGGGAGAAGAGAAGGGAGGGGAAATCAAACCCCCCTTTTTCCTCAAAAAGAAAGAGAAGAAAATAAGAAAATAAGAAAATAAGGAAAGAAGAAGAGAAGAAGAGAAGAAAAGAAGAAAAGAAGAAAAAGAGAAAAGAAAGAAGCAAAAAAAAAAGAGAGAATTGGCAAGAGAGGGTTGTACGGCCACGTCCGTCGAGACCCGTACTGAACGAAGATTACCACTGTGGGGTTGATGCGGTGGAGTGAACCACTCATCCCCTCCCTGAGGGGGTGAGCGCTCTCCTGCACCTCCACCCTGGTCAATCATACAAGAAGAAGAGAAGAGGGGAAAAAAAGAAAAAAAAAGAGAAAAAAAAACAGAGAAGAAAGGAAGAAAAGTTGGCCAGCATCGCCGACTAAAAGAGCAAGAAGAAACCCGGCATCCCGCCCGACTCTAGGAGGCTCCGAGTCGGCGGTGCAATGACCCCGCTCGTTCCTCCTTCCTACTGCCTCCATCCGGCATAAGACGGCCCCTCGAGTGGCTGTTAAAAGACCCAGCGAGCCACAATTGTAGCTTGGTGAATGGCTGCCCGCTGTGGGGAATGCTTTATAGCAATGAGGCCAAGCACGGCCACCACTCCCGAAGAGAGCATGCATATACCCCGCCATGGGGGATAAGAAGAAGATATATACCCTGCTACGGGGGCATAAGAGGCAAAAAAAAAGAGATACACCCCATTCCCAGGGGCACATGAAGAGAATCCGCCCCGACTGAGGGGCACAAAGCAAAGGCTACACCCCGGCTTCGGGGCATTTGAAGAAGAATCCGCCCTGACCTGGGGACATAAGAAGAAATAGAGTTGCACCCCAGCTTAAGGGCATTTGAAGAAGAGAAATACACCCCGATATGGGAGCACATGAAGCAAAACAAGTACCCCGCCATGGGGGCGTAAGAAGAAAAGAATTCACCCCGACTCGGGGGTACATGAAGCGACAAAGAATACACCCCGCCTTAGGGGAATTTGAAGAAGAAGCATACACCCCACCAACGGGGGCATAGGAGCCATCAAGAACACACCCCACTTTCGGGGCACAAGAAGCAAACATTCCCCGGCGTGTCGAGACAAAAGAAGAAGAATCCCCCTCGGGGGCATAAAAAGCAAAGATACACCCTCGTGCCGGGGGCACATGAAGAGAATACACTCCATCCAGGGGTCATGAGAAGCAGAAGGCGCATCCCACCCTGGGGGCATATGAAGCGAAAAGAATACACCCTGGCTTAGGGGAATACAAAGAGAAGTATACCCCACTCTGGGGCAGAGGAAGTGGGAGAATCACACCCCCGTCTTGGGGGTATTTGAAGAAGAAGTATACCTCGCCTCGAGGGCCTAGAAGCTATAAAGAACACGCCCTGGCTTAGGGGCATTTGAAGAAGCTACATCTCGCTTCGGGAGCATAAGAAAGAGAAGAGTACACCATGTCCTAGGGACAATTGAAAAAGAAACATACCCCGCCTGGGGGCATAAAAGCCATAAAGAATACGCCCCGGCTTAGGGGCATTTAAAGAAGCTACATCCCACCTTGGGAGCATAAGAAGAGAAGAATACACCCCGACTTAGGGGCATTCGAAGAAGGAATACACCATAGGCTCGGAGTCCATGAAGCAACATATATCCCCCCCCCCCCCCCCCCGGGGGGGGCATCTGAAGCAGAACAAACAACATTCCCCGGCTTAGGGGAGCATATGAATAAAGGAATACACCCCGATATGGGAGCACATAAGCAAAGAAGAAGAGTTCACCCCGCCTCGGGGGCATAAGAAGCAAGAATTACACCCCGCCTTGGGGGCATCGGAAGCAGCAATACACTCCACTCTGGGGGCACTAGAAACAGAATACATCCCAGCCTGGGGGCACAAGAAGCAAAAAACACCCCACCTTGGGGGCATAAGAAGCCAAGAACATACCCCGCCATGGAGGGGCATTAGAAGCGGAATACATCCCCGCCCCGGGGGCAAATGAAGCAACATACACCTCACCTCGGCGGCATATGAGGCCAAGAAGCATACCCTGGTGTAGATCGTGATAAATCCACACATGAAGAAGAGTTTAAATATGAGAAAGCATAATAAAAATAAGGGGAGATGATATAATAATAAGGAAAAGAAGCACGTGGTGCTACTAAGGAGGGTGATCGCCAGAGGGGTTACCTCAAGAAGAAACAAATAAGATCGCGAATACCTGGTGGAAAATAGAACGCGGGCTGGATTGTGAATTCCTCCTCCTCCTTCAATCGGCCGACCGATGAAGGGGGTTTTCCTTTATTGATTACCTTGCAAAAGAGACAAAACAAACAAGCAAAAGAAGTGGATCAGCCAAGTGAATGTAGTATCAATCCCAAAGATGATGTGATGATGAAATAAGAACAAAAACATGCGCACCTTTCTTTTATTTTTTAAAAACCCCTAAAGAGTTAGGGAAGGAGGAGATATGATGAAGCTAATGCAAAAGAAGGGAAAAAAAATACAGTGGACGTGATGATGATCGATGAAAACAAAACAACATAAACAAAATAAACAAAGACCCCTGCTGTCCCTGACGACAGTAAAGGGGGAACCAAAGTCGATGCTGTTGACAGGAAGAAGAGGAAGCAGAGCTCTTCTAAAAAAATCGCCTAGGAAGAAGATGAAGAGCCACTGTAAACCAGGTAATCTCCGACCTCGGTAAACTCTAATCTCGTCTGATCTCCTTTTTTCCTCCCGTAACCCCTGCGTGAGGTCGATCAAGACATCCCTATATAGGGTTCCAGATCCAAGATAACCTCAGATTTGGAAGGATAAGAACGGGCAATGATCAGAAGAGGCAGGACTCTAGTTCCAATTCGAGCAAGGAGACCATTGAAGGCAGGGAACTACTCAGGAAAGACGAGTTTAAGTAGGACACCGAAAGATAAAACACGACCTTCAGAAGGGCGTCAAATCCCAAATTGATGACCTATATCAAGACGTTACTTAAAAATACGACCATGACAAAGGGCATCACTTCCTGGATTCAATTTTGGCAATAAAACTTACTTTATTTGAAAATTATGAGAAAACGCCTGAGACGAAGGCGTTAATTGAAAACACGCCCTGAGGAAGGACGTTAATCAATAATTTGAATTTATTTTGAAACCGGATAATACCAGGAATTGACGCCCTGACATTTGGTCGTCCTTTCTTTTGAACACGCCCTAGATATGGTCGCGATTAAAAACACGCCCCTCTTCAGGTCGCGAATCACAAAAATGCAAGAATAAATCAAACACACACAAAAATAGAAAAACTTCATATTATGAATGTATTGAAGTTCACTTTGGGGCGTCAACATAGTGACATGAGATTTGATCAACATAGCGTCAATTTTGACGTGTCTACAGCTGTCCCGCCTTGGCGTCTGCTTTGCAAGGGAGTGAGACGAAAATGGAGTGAAAGTGCAACAAACGAAATGAAGTGGAACGAACTGATAAGTAGATGCCAAGGTGTGATGTGACACGTCTCAGACACTAAGCATTGGAAATCTTTCTAAGATTCTGAGTGAAACAACTCTGAGTGATTCCAAGGAAGCATCGATTTGCAGGATAAAGGAGATTAAACTAAACAAGTAAAAATGTGCGCATGGCACGATAAGGAGACACCATTGGAGAGCGGTTACCAGTCAATGTGGACGTGCTACAACCAAGGTGGATTTGCAGAAAAATAAAGGGAATTAAGATGGAGATCCAACAAAGGGACATTTTCAAAGAAATCAGCCTAAGCGGCTTCAAAGAGAACAAAGTACTCAATTTGGAATGGAATGTCTCATGTCAACTCAATCAAGAGCGAGTGAACCTTCATTACTGCCATAATATGAAGATTTTCAGCATGAAGCTCAAAGTCCTACATGATGCATGCTGGGCTAAAAGAAAAACCAAAACAAACTAAAAATAGAAAATAATCAAGGATAATATTGCTAAGCCATCTAGATTTGGTCAAGAATCCAGATCTCTAAGCTGACACTAAGCCGAAGCCTGTTTGTCCGCGCATCAACTCAGAAAGTGGAACCATCGTCCCAGACCTTTAATGACTCAACGGCCTATCCGTGTGATCAAGACTCTCCTGGAACTATCACTATTTTTGATGAAGGGGAACTCAAATTCCAGGATCATCAGAACCACAAGGTCCTTGATATACTATAATAGCGTAGAATACCGTATAGTAATAATGCTTACAAGGAACAACATGATGTTACCTCCACATTAATTCGGACATCTCGAAACCTGCAATCTTCTGCACTCAAGAGTTCATTAGTTCTCTCAAAATTTCAATATAAATAATCCTCAATTCAAAGCATAACATGATCATAAGTGCTAAATAAAATAGAATTCCAACGAAATAATAGCACTTAAGTTCATCAGAGCATGTAGGGAAGGAAATTCATAAGTTCACAAATTCACGCCTGGACTGAACGGCGTCAAAACATGAAACGCGCCTGATAATGAGGGCGTCAAAAAGATAAACACGCCTTTCACTGAGGCGTTAAATGCACCAAGAGTTCAAGAAGAAAACGACCCTGGAAAGGGCGTTACACAAAACACGACCTCGGTAAGGTCGTCAATTCAATAATTGACGCCCCAACAGAAGGCGTTAATTAAGCACAAACTTCCGTTTTAGATTCGAAAGCTAAACCCAGTCCTAATAGCCATCAACTTTCTAACTCCGAACAGCCTTAAGACTCCCCGGACTCCTATAAAGTGAAGGCAATTCCTCAAATCAATCAAAACAACCCTCGGAGCTCTGCTCTTCTGCTACTTCTTCTGTCTGTTCTTCTGCAGGCACCGCAACCATCCGAGCTTCTTCCTGCAAACCGAAGATGGAGAGGGCGATTAAGAGATCCAAGTCCTCAACTCCCAGGCTAACCGAGATTAACGGGCACATCAGTAGTAGAATCTCCATGAACCAGGAAAAGATAAAATCCTTCTGTTCTTTTCCACTTTTGTCTTAAATGTTCTTCTCTTCTGCATGCTCATTTATCCTTCTTTCTCTGCATTGTTCTTCCTTTCTTCCTTCCACAGGACTTCCCGAATGTCCCAGGAGCAAGGAGATTTACAAAAATTAAGTGGCTGCCTCTCATACTCTCCAAATTTTCTTTAGATATGAGGGTGTACTTAACAAGATGGCACCTTCTGGGTCTAGTTACCCATGCCAAACATTATGATCAAATTCATCTTGACTGGGCAGCTATAGGGGCTCTTGTAGAGATATGGCATCCTTCTACTCATACCTTTCTCTTCTCTACTTTTGAAGCCACGATCCTATTAGAAGAATTGGAGATAATCTTAGGCTTAAAGAGAACGAAGCAAGGAGATGAGGAAAAGGTGGCCATCATGCCAAAACCAATCTCCTCTCATGAGCTATTAACAAGCTTGATATCTAGCCCCAACCTAGTGAATCAAATCAAAGCCACTAAAGGAATCAATCTTCTAAAGCTCACCTCATGGGTGTACAAGAGAGCGGATCAAGCTAAAGAAGATGAAGAGATAGAGTGGGTAGCAAAGGCCTTCGTGGTGTGCTTGGCAGGAGCAATCTTATTCCCATCCACGGAGGACTTTCTAGAAGAAGCCCAATTAAGCGCTATAGTGAGCTTATGGGAAGGAGATAGAGTGGGACCGGCGATTCTAGCCTATCTCTATAGCGGGCTTACCTCGGCGGCGATGGGAAGGCCCATCTACGGATGCATGCTAGCACTCTCTAGTTGGGTAGATCTTCACTTCAAATTCGATCCATGTGACGAAACCCAACAATCCTCAAGAATCTTCTCAAAAAGCCCACTCTCTTATATGACCGGTTCACTTGGGATAAGCAATAGAGTGACAAACCGGATTCCTCAAATTAAGAAGAGAGCGGAATGGAGAGAGCACCTCAAAGTAATGCCAAAGAATCTCTTCACTTGCGCCCCGGGAATACTCAAAACTCAAGAGCTCCGTGCAAGATTCTCTCCCGGGACAGACCTTCGACTCATCGGCGCTTCGGAATTCATCTTGTACAATTCATACCGGTGCCTCCCTCAACTCGGGCTTCCACGGCGAGTATTCGAGGACCCATCACACCTCCCTCCAATCAAGACACGGGACCTTGGTAGCAATGAAGATGGAGATGAAACAACCACAATCCAAGCTCTGTGGAAAATCAATAAGGCTCATCAACCTGTGGAAAACTTAGAAGAAGACAGAGAACAGTGGAAGTCTTATGTAATTGCTTTGAGAAAATTGAGGCCCAAAATGGCTCATTAAGCATTGTAATCTTTTTCTTCAATAAATCAATGATATTTCCTTTATTGAGCCATCTTACTGTTTTCTGAACAACCCTTCCAACGTTCTGTGATTCTGTTGCAAATAACGCCTCAAGAAACGCCGTGAATTCATAAAAGGACGCCTCAGCCAATGTCATCTTCCATGATTGATCGCTCATAACTGACGCCTACATCAATGGGCGTTAACTGAAAAACGTCCTAGGACAAGGCGTTAATTCGATTCATATTCCAAAATATATTCGTTGAAATTCCAAAAGTAACGCCTTCAGCAAAGCCACGTTTCACATAAATACGCCTCAATCGTAGTCGTTACTCAAAAACAGTAATGATTATTCCCATCAAATCAATCAATCGCCATTAAATGCGTCTGACGACGGTTATCATTCCCCATGCAAACAAAAATAACGCCTTAAGAAATGTCATCAATTATTAAGAAACGCCTTGATGTCAGTCGTTGATTCCACAAGACGCGGCCTTCCTTAAGTCGTTAATTCTTTTTGACCGTTCGACTTAGCTTTCCCTCCTTCCTTCTTCTTCCTCTGTTCTCTTCCCCTCTTTCATTTTTCTTCTGCAACCCTAACCGAGAACCCCCTCCCCCAATCTCTCTCATTCTCTCCTCTCTATCTCTCTCTCCCCAGCCCTAAGCTATGGCCGGCGGCGCACCCAAACGGCAGAGGGTGACCGCCCCCGAGGTTGTTGACTTGGGCGAGGATGCCGTGGAGGAAGCCCCTCCCGCGGCGGCGGAGGAAGAACAGGCCGTGGCGGCCGGCGACGAGGCCGAAGAAGAACAAGAAAGCGACGGTGAAGACAGAGAAGACGGAGAAGGCGGTGAAGAAGGTGAAGGAAATGAAGAAGGACAAGACGAGGAAGAAGAAGAACGAAATGAAGAAGAACAACCGAGGGCCATCGTCCCACGCCCCGGCCAACTCCGGCGGCCACGTCATCCACGCCCCCAACCGGCAGAGCCAAAGCACAAGAAGGTAGGCCCCCAAACCCTATTCCCTTTTTTTTATTATTATTCCTGTAATTTCCATAGCCCTCGGGGTATAAACCCTGCAACCCAGAAAGAAGACGCCCTCAGGGGCGTCACGTTTTACAAATGAAACGCCCAACCCAAGGGCGTTAAATGAATTATTTCCCTGAAAAATAATTAACCTCATGAGAACACGCCCTGCCTCATGTCGCCCATTTAAATTTATCATTTTTGATATCATGCTGTTAATTTCCGTTAATTCCCATGCTTTTAATTATTTTCCATGAATTATTCGCATGCTGTTATTTTTATTTTATTTTCTAAAAAACTTGAAAACAACGCCCCCCCACCAGGGCGTTAATTCAACAACAGACGACCAAACCAGCGGTCGTCCATTCATTAATTCTGATTAAATTAAAGGACCCATTTTGGAAAACGCCACACCCAAGGGCGTGACTTGAAATATTTTTTAAGAATTTCAAAAATTAACCATAGAATTACGCCCAACATAGAGGCGTTTCTTAGATGAACAGCGACCTAGGATAGGTCGCAAATTCAAAGCACACTTAGAACCACGCCCTCCTGAGGGGCGCTAATTCAACAAACCACGACCTGAGGATGGTCGTTAATTAAAATCAAACACCAATATAACCCAAGGCAATCAAAATGAGATTCAGCATGAATAATCAAAATAGTTAAGTGAAAATTCTTTTCTTTACATGTAGGGATTGATGAGGACGCGCATCTCCTGGGTCATGGTCCGGGCAGCATACTACGGCCTCCCTGAGTTTCAGAGAGCGAGGGTAGATGCTATGGGGTTCGGGGCCTTCCTTAGCATAGAGCCAGTCAGACCCGACCTACCACTTATCCAGGTTCTACGGGAGAGATGGGACAGGACGAGCCGGGCATTCTTGATGCCATGGGGGCATATGGTTCCTACCCTAGAGGATGTAGCTAGGATCATGGGACTGAGGGTAGACGGTGAGGCTGTGAGTGGGATCACCTACCCTGACTACACTGAGTTTGCCCAGAGGTTGCTAGGGCTAGAGATGGTCTATGAGACGCCTAGCGAGTGTAGGACTATCTTCCGCACCGACCTGACTACAGTGATGGGCTTAGGGAATGCTAGGCATAGGTCCGGGGAGACCCTAGAGCAGTTCTCTCAGAGGTTGATAGACGGGGCTAGGGCGGTCTACTGCCAGGACCCAGCCGATAGGGAGAGAGCGGACCGAGACCTGAGGAGGTTCCTGCTGCTGCTACTCGGGAGACTATTGCTCGGGACGAAGGGCGACGTCATCAACTGTCGATTCCTAGGGATACTCGAGGACTTGGAGGCAGTTGGCAGCTACGCCTGGGGAGCGGCACTGCTGGCGCATATGATGGCCGACTTGTCCACCGGGACAGGTCGAGAGATGACCGTCAGTGGTTTCTCACCTTTTCTTCAGGTATGCATTTTTCCTCTTTTCTTTTCTTTTTATTTCTATTATGCATGTGAGTGCCTTACTAATGCAATGCATGGGTGCAGGTTTGGAGCCACCTATACATGCCGATGGGGCGCGTTGACCCACGGCCTGGAGGTGAGGGAGCTTTTCCCTTAGCGCGGCGCTGGCTGCCGGCTGTGTTTGGGGCCCCACTGGGCTACGAGCTGTGGGTGCTGCGGAGAGAGTTCCGAGACTTCCCTCCCTCGCTGGTATGCATGAATGTTATGCATCTTTCTTTTGCATTTATTTTTTGAATTTATTATGATGATGATGAAATGATGACATGTATGTTTATGAATGCAGGTGCAGTGGAGACCCTATGAGGGGATGACAGACGAGGGCCAGCCGTGGGTCGTAGCGGGCCGTCCTCGCTTTGAGCATGAGCTGTGGGTCCATTGCTTGAGCGAGATCGAGCCGTTACGGCTTAGGTTGGTGATGAGGGCGCTGGGCCTCCACCAAGAGTGGGTAGAGGTCGGCGAGCCACGCGGCATCGGGAAGAAGACGCGCGGTCGTACGAAGGCGACCGACTGGAGAGTGCGGTTCGAGGAGCAGTACGCCGACTAGCAACGAGGCGGTACCAGAGTCACCTCCCGGGCGACTGACAGCTCCGAGTACCTCCGGCGCTACTGGGAGGTTTACGCCGGACGACCCCAGATGAGGGTCTTAGGGG
The DNA here is from genome assembly GCA_022559845.1 of Amorphophallus konjac. NCBI lineage: Eukaryota > Viridiplantae > Streptophyta > Magnoliopsida > Alismatales > Araceae > Amorphophallus > Amorphophallus konjac. The sequence continues at coordinate 40,708,883 of CM040127.1, read as the reverse complement.
TATGTATGAATGCAATTATTTCTAAATTAAATGCAAATGCTTATGTTTCTATCATGTGACTAACATGTAATGAATGCAGGATGCGCGGGACATAGCGACGATAGATGCCCAGGCCCACCTACACAGCCTGGAGGACCAGCTGGTCGCCACACGGGCCGACCTAGAGACCCTAGTGAGTGTTTAAATTATTTCTATATGCAGATGTATATTTTTTTTTGTTGAATTATTGATGATTGGCCATTGACAATCTCAATGAATGCAGCGTGCCCAGTAGGGAGCAGTGAGGAGAGACCCCGGGGAGGCCTCCAGCTCGAGAGGGCCCAGTGCAGAGGTGACTGCACTGATAGAGCAGCTAGCCAGAGCGATCGCACGAGCCGAGGCAGCAGAGCGTGATCTCGCTTCACGGGTAAGTTTCAAAACACAGATCCATTCAATTATTGATTATATAATTGTGCACTGATGAAAATTTATTTTACAGACTGAGGAGCTTCGAGCCACTCTTACCTGCGTTGATGAGGGCTTCCGTGCGTCGAGCACATAGGTGAGTGGTTCAATCATGTATTGCTTGAATTGCTAAATTACTGAATCATTGCATTAATTGTGGAATTGATGATTTGCTTACCTGTTTGCAGATGACTCAGCTTCAGGCGGTACGTACCGAGTTGGCGATCCGTGATCAGCGGATCTCAAAGCTAGAGAGGTCCCTGAGGCGTCGAGAGGAGCTGCCTCAGGATGTGGCCGAGCTGCGGGTGGCTCTTGAGCTGGAGAGACGGGAGCGTGCCCGGGAGCACGAGGAGCGTGCTCGTGAGCGGGAGGAGTACCAGGCGGAGCGTGCTCGGTACCAGGAGCAGGTAGCAGCACGCGAGCGAGAGCTGGCAGACTCGAGGACCCAGTTGATCCTTTCTCAGGAGCGGCTACGAGTGTCTGAGGAGAGTCTCCAGCGAGGGTGTGAGCGAGCACGGGCTGCGGGGTACTCCTTCACCAACTCCACCTTCGTGGCGGGCTATTCCCTCCGAGAGAGGAGCGAGGCAGGGGGTCAGGTTCGGGTTCCAGCTTCTTCACGGGGGCCCCTGCCTCCTCCACCAGCACCAGCTCGGGACGGCGAGGAGGAGGTTGAGAGTAGGAGAGAGGAGGGTGGAGGCGAGAGCTGAGGGACTTACTTGTACTCCTCCACCCTCACACTTGTACATGATAGACATTCATGATGTATATATATATATGAGATCGACATCTTTTGTTACCTGAGCACTTTGTGTGGTTGTGGCCTTGTGTTTGTGTACTTTCCTCTTTCCACGTTCTTCGTTTTTGCTTTGCTTTGCATTGTTTCTGTGACTGTAATCCACACTTTGAACAAACAGGTTAATTCATCTGTTCGACTTGGCCTCTTGCTCAATAAGCAAGGGGTGCCTTTACTTTTGACCTTAATAGCGGGTCAAGGGGCCAAGCCTTTAATCAAATAAGGCAAATAAAACAGCTGATAGCGGGGAGATGCATCATGCAAGCACGCATATGCAAACCATAAATAAAAGATGTCCATGCAAAAAATGCAAGCATACATCGTGAAGAAATGCATTTTTTTTCTTTTTTACTATTTTTTTTGTTATTCTTTTGAAAAACGCGCCTTAGAGTAGGTCGTGGTTCGCATAAAGACGCCCTAGAAGACGGCGTGAATTTGAAAAGGAAATCTGATTTTTGAAAAAGTAACGACCTGCGCAGAGACGTTATTCATAAAGAGACGACCTAATCTAGGATGTTAATTCTATAAAAAGCGCCTTAGCCAAAGGCGTTAATTGAATTATTCTGTAAAAAAAAAGGGTTGACAAGGCTATCAAGACCACGGGTCCTACACGGTCACCATTTAAAATTCATTAACCTTTCTTGAGTAATTAAAAGGTGGGTGACGTGATCATAGTTGACTTGTATTCGAGATTTCGCACAGTGCAATTTCCCTGGTCGGTCTTGACCATCCTGCCAGTTCGTGACTTACCACATAGAAAGGATGGAAGAAAATATAAGGGAAGCCCATAAGGGATTCTGAGATGCTCAAGGTAAAGTTACCTCCCCTACCCTATGCCTGTTGGGGTTCGGTCTTTGGCGTAGGGAAATTTGTTACCTTTTGCCCCTTTTATATTGCACGCATACGCCCAAGGTTTTCCTTGCGGGGACTTTGCCCTCTTGACATGCTTTTCTTTTCACAACTTGACTTTCACTTTGGAATTTAATTTGCATTGATGAAAATAAACCTAATTGTACTTGGGCTTTTGTGGCATTTGCTCCCTTTTGGGCCCTGACTTCCACCTACTAGGGCGGCGGATAGGCTTGGCGGATCTACCCCGAGACCTCCCTTCCTCCCTTATGGGCCGAAGAAGAAAAGAACGGGTATTGTCTTTCACTTTTAGTCAGGTTTTTGACTTTCCATCAGATTTTGCACTGCTTGAGTTCAAGAATAAAGCGTGTAATGTGTGTGGGAGTCAACCCCCTTTTAAGTTAGCAAGACTGATGAATGAATTCTGAATTTTGACCTTTCGGACCTTGATCCTTCGTGTGCCATGGCACCAATTTTGATCTCTTTTGATTTTGAAGAACTTCTATTTTTTATTTGCTTTTTGGTATTTCTATATTTTTTTGGTTTTTGGAAATATTCCACTTTGTTTTGGATTTTTGAAACAACATATTATTATTTTTTTTTTGGATTTTAAAAATTTCTCCATATATATATATATATATATATATATATATATATATATATATATATTTAGATTTTTGAATCAAGGGTAGTATTTCTTAAGATACAAACCATTCCAAGGGTGAGTTAACTCTTCTCCTTCAGCATTAATCAGTTTATAAGCATTGCCTGGATAAACGTCTTTTATAACAAACGGTCCCTCCCAATTGGGTTGGAGTTTTGAACGAGGGCCACCCGGCTTTACAAAAATCCTCTTAATTACCATCTCACCGATTTTAAATTTTCTCTCAATCACTTTCTTTTGATAAAAATGCGAGAGCCTGTTTTGATAAACGCGCGCATGCTCAGCGGCGACCAGACGCTTCTCATCTAGGAGTTCCAATTGGGCGAGGAGTGAATCACGACGCTCATCAATAGAAAATTCCTTATCCAATTGTACTCGTAGAGAGGGAATGAGAATCTCATAAGGGACTACCACCTCCATTTCATAAGTAAGGGCGAAAGGGGTTTACCCAGTAGGGGTACGAATGGAAGTTCGATAGGCCCAGAGAGCTTCAACTAGCTTGTCTGGCCAGTCTGAAAATTTATTAGCCTCACACGTCTTTTTGATAATTTTTATCAAAGTTTTGTTAGTTGCCTCTGCTTGGCCATTGCCCTGCGGATAATAGGGAGAAGAATGATGCAATGCAATGTTGTACCTGTTGCAGAGGTCCTTGATTTCTTGAGAGATAAATTGAGGTCCATTGTCGGTGACGATGGTGCTCGGGATGCCGAATCTCGCGATGATGTTCTTCATTATAAACTTGCAGACGGTTGACGCTTTGATCTCCACGTAAGCTTCCGCTTCTGCCCACTTGGTGAAGTACTCCGTGGCCGTGAGGATGAACGATTTTTGCTTGGTCAGGAGATTCGAATCACCAAGAGGTCCAATGATATCAAAAGTCCACATGGAGAAAGGCCATGGGGAGGACATAGGATGGAGTGAAGAAGCAGGAGAATGAATCTTGTCGGCGTGCAGTTGGCACTTAACACACCTTCGAACATAGATGGAACAATCCTCTTCTAGAGTTGGCCAATAGAAACCTAGCCTAAGAATCTTCTTAGCTAGCATCTGGCTATTCACATGACCACCACACACTCCTAAATGCGCCTCTTCCACAACTTTTCAAGATTCATCATCGTCGAGGCATCTTAGTAAAACACCGGTGAGCCCTCTCCTATAGAGCACACCTCCAACCAAAACATAACGCTGAGCCACTCTTCTAATTGCTTTCTTTTCTTCTGCAGTGGCTTCTTCGGGATAGGACTGATCATTGCAATATCTGGCAATCTCATAATACCAAGGCTTCTCTTCGTCAGCCAATTCTTCTTCCCAGTCTAAAAGCATGACCTCTTTGACTTTAAGAGATTCCTTCTGCTTGTCCTTCTCAAGCACCTTATCCCTAATATCGAGGAATGCACGATCCTTAATAGCTGGCGTGTCATGCTGATGAATTAGAGGAACATGAAAATCACGCTCAGGAGGGAAGACTAAAGCAGAGGCCAAAGAAGCAAGAGCGTCAGCTAGGATGTTCTGGCTACGAGGAACATGGACGAAAATCAATTTGGTGAAGAGCTTGGCATAAGCTGAAGCAAGTTCCTGGTAGGGTTTGAGCTTAGGATTGATAGTGCGGCATTTGACCAACACCTGGCGCAGAATGAGCTGACTATCACCCACAATCCTCAAATGGGTGACGCCATATCGATGAGCGGTTTGAAGACCGGCCAAAAGAGCTTCATACTCAGCTATATTATTGGTGGCAGGAAAAGTGAGCCGAGCAGCAAATGGGATGGTGACCCCTTCTGGTGTTAAAAGAACCATGCCGATCCCTCTTCCCTGGGAATTTAGGGCTCCATCAAAATGTAATGTCCACATAGGATCAAGAGGTTGATTAATGGACATCAGTTCTTCATCTGGAAACTCTGAATTGACAGGATCAAAACGAGATAGAGGGTGGTGAGCAAGGTGTTCGGCAATGGCGTAGCCTTTGATAGCTTTCTGCTGAATGTAAGTGATATCAAACTGAGAGAGGAAGCTTTGCCAGCGTGCTAATCGATCAGTGAGGACAGATTTTTCAAGGAGGAATTTAATCGGATTCATGCGAGCAATGAGGTGAACCTCGTGAGCTAAGAAATAGTGCTTTAACTTCTGAACTACCCAAACTAAAGCAGCGCAAGTTTTCTCCATGGCTGAATACCTCTGCTCACAGGGGTTAAGAAGTTTAGATAAATAGTATGCTGCCCTCTCCTTACCTTCTTCATCTACCTGAGCTAAGACAGCACCTACAGAGTCATCCAGGACTGAGACATAGAGAACGAGTGGTTTGCCTGGAATCGGCGGCCTCAGGACAGGAGGATTGGCCAAATAATCCTTCAATCCGTCAAAGGCTGCCTGACACTTGTCATCCCAATTAAACTTGACTCCCGGCTTAGTAAGCTCGTAAAACGGCCTACATCTTTGTGAATGCTGGGAGACGAAGCGGCGAATAAATTGCAACCTCCCGATTAATCCTCGAACTTCCTTCAAATTCTTGGGAGGAGGCATATCTCTAATGGCCCTTACCTTGTTGGGATCAACTTCAATTCCCCTCTTGCTAACAATGAAACCAAGCAACTTTCCTGATGAAACACCAAATACACATTTCTTGGGGTTCATCTTCAATTGATACTCTCGCGATCTTTGCAAGACCTTGGCTAGAACCCCAGGATGCTCAATCCTTGTCCTTGATTTCACAACCAGGTCATCCACATACACCTCAATATAAATATGAATCATGTCATGAAAAATCGCCATCATAGCCCTCTGATAGGTGGCTCCAGCATTCTTAAGTCCAAAAGGTATGACCACATAACAGTAAGTACCCCATGGTGTAGTGAATGATGTCTTCTCTTGATCTTCTTCAGCCAGACAAATTTGATTATAACCTGAGAAGCCATCTATAAAAGAGAGAGTCTCAAATCCTACCGTATTATCGATCAAAACATCAATATGAGGGAGGGGGAAGTCATCCTTAGGACACGCGCGGTTGAGATCCCGGAAGTCTATACAAATCCGAACTTTTCCATCTTTCTTCATAACCGGGACGATGTTAGCCACCCAATTGGGATAGAGGATAACTCTAACAAATCTAGCCTTATGGAGCTTGTCGACCTCTTCTTTCATCTTTAAAGCCATATTAGGGTGGAAACGCATCAACCATTGTTTGACCGACACAGACCCTGGCTTAAGTGTAAGGCGGTGTTCAACGAGCGCAGGGTCTAAACCAGGCATATCTTCATAACTCCATGCGAACGTGTCCTTGTATTCTTGGAGGACCAAAATGAGCGCCTCCTCTTTGGAGGGCGGTAAATTCTTGCTTATGAGGACAATCCTAGGGTCTTCCTCGGTACCCAAATTAATTTCTTTGGTAGGCTCTTCTACAGAGGCTGATGGTTCGTCAAATCGTCTAATGCCACTAGCAAAAGCATCAGCCTCGTCCTCATATTCTTCATAACTTTCATCCCCCTCTTCAATAGGGTCTTCATCATTCATGATTTCATAGACACCCAAACCCTCATAAGAAACAACAGCATTCTCATATTCTAACTCTGGCAGGATGATTGGATTCTCTATAAATTCAGGTAGAGCTAAACAAGCCTGGCATCTGATAGCTAACTCCAACAGAAACCTATGGGGAATCTGCTTACCCTTGGACTTCTTATGTGAATCTACCCCTTGAATTTTAGCGTTAGCGGAAGATGAGGAGAAGCAACTAGCTTGATCAGAAAAGGGAAGGGAAGGAGGTGAAAAAGTGGATACAGGAGGTAATACAGTGGAAGTCCCCTCACCAGAGGGGGAGAAAAGATTTAGCAATGAATCTTGAAGGAGCGGCCCCTGGGTCGGGACGCACTCAGAAGAGAAATAGGAGGTCTCCTCAACAGAAATGGAGGTTTGGAAAGTTGGGAATTTGGCATTTTTTTTTCATTTTTATTTTTGTCTTTATTTTTATTTTCTGTTTTAAGAAGAAAGCAGTGTGAAGGGAGGATAGCAGGAGGAGTGGAAATTGCCAGATCAGAGAAAGATTGAATCAGTGATGGCCCGCGCGGGGGCGTGATGGAGAGTTTAGAAAATCGCTCGAGGAGCGAAGAAGGAATTGGGAGAGAAACTTGGATTGAATCTGGAGATAAATTGATTATAATCGGAGGCGGTCTTGGCACGCGACCAAACCGATGAGAATATAGAGAAGCAAGCACATATGGATGCATGGAAGTGAGAGAAAAGAGGCCAGCCCACAGCCTGTCCACAGTGAATCCTTCTTCAAACGGAACATCTGGCTCTCCAGTATCAGTGTAGTCACTCAGCACCTGCCTCTTATCTGTAATTGCAGCTGGCATCTCAATCAATTCATGAATAAGTGGCGGCCATTCCGGATCAGTCGGCATGAAGAGGCGGCTCAAAGAAATAGTAATATCCTGCATATCGAACCACCTGTACCAGTCACATTCTGGATCATCCATTTTCCTTCTTTTGTCAGGCCTTAAGGACTCCAAGGCTTTATATGTGGCCAAGGGTGCAATATGACGAGCAAACTGTCTAGCATGAACATCCTGGCAGTCTAATATGGAAGTAATTATGGTAGTTTGCTCCTTATTTTGAAAGCCACCTGTGACAAAATGTGTCTTCAATGTCCAAGTGAGCGGTTGGCGATCTGTTTTTAACGTAGATGTCATAAATGCCCATGGTTCATCTTTGTTTTTGCCTGGCCCTTCGTAACCTAGGCCACCTCGTGTAACCAGCTTCTGAAGTTTAACAGGCCTAATCCTGCCTTGACAATTGACACCCAGACCTTTGCCATTTTGATACCCCATTTTCATTAAGATGTTCCAGCCAGAGGTGTTCATCATTGTTTTCTTCTTTTTCCCCTTGGGAGGCAGGGGTGTCATAGCAACCGTTGTGACTTTTTCTGGCATTGGTCGTGGACAAGGGACGTCCAGCACAGATAATAGTGGTTTGTTGGCCGGCCACATGGATGGAACTGATGAAGCTACATGAATATCTTCCTCTGGCAAAATCGGCATACTGGTAACTTTAATTATGCGGCCCTTGTGTGGGAATTTAAGGCATTGGTGATTTGTGGAGGGCACCGCATCGAGTTGCTGAATGTAGGGGCGTCCCAGAATGCTATTAAATGTCGGGTCCATATCCAGAATGTGAAAATCTGCTGTGATGGTGGCATGACCCAAACTTACTTTTAACGTAATCATGCCTAGAGGAGGTTTCTTCGTGTTATCATATGCAGTGACTGTGATAGTAGACGGCCGAATTTGGCTTTCCGGAATGCCACACAACTTCAAGGTGCTAGGTGGCAAGACATTGATGGATGCCCCAGTGTCCACCAGACATTGCTTAACAGCCACCTTATTAATGTCAACTGTGATGCATAGAGCATACTTTCTTGCTGGGAGTGGCGCCAGTTCATGTTCATGGAAAGTAATTGCCGGCTGACTGCTAGCGGGCGTTAAAACCGTGACTATCTGCTCAACTGGAATGTCCTCATTGACCATCACCTTTTGCAGATATTCTTTTAAAGCTAGCTGATGAGTGGTGGACCTTTTAATTAATTCCAGGATTGAAATCCTTGCTGGGGTTCGGTCCAAGTGCTTTAGCAAATCATACTGAGTCCCTGGCACTGACTCTTGTTCTTGTTCTTGCTCTTGCGGCCCTGCACGGGCTCTAACTCTCTCTGTGGAAAAATACGGTGGAACATCCGTCCACTGCGGAGCGGCGCCACGCCTTGACGTGCCTCTGTCGGGGCAAGTGTGGGAGGAGGATTAGAAGAAGAAGAAGGTGTGTTGGTGTTAAGAAGTGGCGGAGTGGGAGTTCCCGCGGAGGGAATCCCCGTAGGGGGTGTTGGTGCCCTGGTAGGAGGCGTAGGAGTAGAAAGGGATACCCGAATGCGGGGGGAATTGGTGGGGGGTGGAATGAGAAGAGTTCTGGGTACAAAAGGTGGCGGAACCGATGGTGGGGGGATCCTTGCCGGTGAAGGAGTAGTGGTGGCGTGTGCAGTGGGCGTTGGCGATGGGCGGATGAGGAGTGGCCTAGATGACAATGGCGAAGGGTTGGTGGTGGATGGGTTTTGTTGTGGCATAGGCTGTGGAGGTGGTAAGCGTGTAAGAAGGGGGCGAACCGGCAAGGTCGGAGAATAGGCGAAAGGTAGGTGGATTAACGGGGCGCAGAAGAGATCGGCCCAATTGAGGGGTAGGAGAAGAAGAAGGGGTGTGCAAGAGGCGCAGAGGTTGATTTTGATTGTGATGCAGTGCCCCGACAGAGGCGTTTTCTTCATGCCATCCCTGCCCTCTCTCCACCTCATAGAGAGACGTGACAGGGTTTACGTGCTGGTTTGGCGGGTGCTCCGGCAGTGGATTGTGGACGATCCCCATATCGTGCTGAGGCGCTGGAGCTTGTTGTTGCTGCTGCTGAGCTGGTTGCTGTGGCTGCTGAGCCTGTTGCTGCCGAGGAGACCTTCTTTCTTTCATGGTGGCGATGAATTGTCTCATCTCATCCCAATTGATGTCACCCTGGTCATTTAGGTCATAAATGTAATCTCTGAAGTGGAAGCAACGATCAAGGTTGTGACCAGGTGCACGATGGAAAGCGCAGTAACGGGATGTGTCAACATTAGCAGGCCACACTGTTCTTTCCCTTGGTAACATGAGCAAATTGGCGGCCATTAAAGCATTGAAAATATCCGGGAGACTTTCTGGTAGTGGAGGGTAGTGGTCCCTTTTGGGGCCAAGTGGTGGTCTCCGTTGTTGTTGTTGGCCATAGTTGGTAGGTGGTGGTACCTGGTGGTACTGTTGCGGAGCTGGAGGGTTAGCGCGGGGCGCTTGGTTTGGCGGTGAAGCAAAGGAATGTTGGGGTGCGAATTGGCGTTGTGGAGTGGAGTTGAAATGGGGGCTTTGTGGTGGAGGAGGTTAGGACGTGGGTTAGCTTGGTGGGGGTGGCCAACTACGCCAACCTGCTCATTTGCAATAGTGCCCTCCGTCGTGGGCCCGCTGTTGTTGACAGTTGTGGTTTTCTTGAATAGCCGTGGCTTCGGCTCAAACATGCCCATAATGGGCGAATCCTTCATCTGCGTCTGGATATAACGAGCCCTTTCATAGAGCTCCTCCATGGTGGTTAACCTATTCATGGCCAAGATATGCCGGAACTGAGGAGTTGCGTTGGAAATTATCATCTTGACTTGTTCTTGTTCCGACAGTGTATCTTTCAACTTCTCGGCCATCAACCGCCATCTATCAGCAAACATTATGAAGTCTCCTCGGGCTTCATTTTTTCCGCAACCAGGTCCGTGAGTGAGAGGGAGGGTCCGACCCGGTCTCTGTACTTCTGCAAGAACTTCCTCTGAACGATATCAAAGTCACCGGCATCAGCAGGATCCAATGAATAGAACCATTCAAGGGCTGGCCCCTCCAGAGATCTCCTGAATAAGTAAGCCAAGGAGGCCTTGTTGTCTTGCCAAAAGGAGGTCTCGTACATAAAATCCTTCAAATGAATAAAAGGGTTACCAGTCCCATTATATCGTCGAAAATTCGGCATCTCAGATGGTGGTAAGTGGAAGACTGGCAATGTAGGGAGCGAGATCTCCGGGGCATTTTTAGCCATAGTGACCTTCTTAAGTTGCTCTTCCATGCTTGCCAACTTCTGAAGCAGTAGAACATTAGTGTCGGACTCGACTGGGGCCGGATTTTGAATAAAAGAATGCGGTATAGGCGTCCGTAGAATTCGGGGAGGTTGGGGAAATTGGGGCCTAACCGCAGAGTGGCTCGCCTGTTGGGCCGGCATGGCCGTACCGGGCATTGGTGGACGGGAAGGAGGCTTATGCAGGACCGCCTGGTCATTAACGGGGTGATGGCCACTCTCGGCCGGAGGGGGATTGGAGGATGAAGAAGGAACAGACTTTCCTTTCAAGGCGGCCTGAACTGCCTGCCGCTGGGAATCATCCAACTGAGATAGTGCATTAATTAAATCCATGACATTGAAGGATGGGGAAGGGTTCCCCGAAGTGTTGGAGGGCAAAGTCTTAGAAGAGGGCACAACCTCTTGAGGAGTGGTATCAACCACATGGACTTGAGGGTAATGAGACTGAGGAGGAGGGTAATTTCCCTCATGATAGATGGAATCTTGGAGGGGAGTTTCATATTGACCAAAAATATTCTCATCCTCATCATCATAAGAATATCCGTAGCCTGCCATGTTGATGATTTTACCTGAACGGAGTTGCATTTTTAAGAGGAGAGACGGCCTTATAAAGGAACTATCAAACAAAACCCACTCGATCCAAACAAGCCAAATCAACCCAAGCAAGTTTATGCAACCAAGTTGAGATGAACGCAAGATTTTAGTGTTCCGCTTGAGATTAGAGTGGATTAAATTACAGAATAATTCCCTCTTTTGCAAAGTGAAACCTAGTTTATCCAAGTGTGATCCCAGGTTAACTAGATTCCTTCTCTCTCCTCACCAACGATAGGTTCTCTATACTCCGGATACTTCAAGGGTACAACCAGCCCGGCGTCCGTGAGGGAATCCACGGGTGCGGGGACTTACGGAGGTCTTGAGAAAGGGATTTCCGGTCCAAAGAGACGGAGTGCTCAATGGAGGGTTGTCCCGACTCCAAGAGACGTGTGTGGAATCCTAGTGTAGAGAGAGGAGGTCTCTCAACCAAATGCCACAAGATGTAAAATAATATGATCAGATCACAGCAATATAGGCAAGCAATGTAATAATCAATCCAATAATCACAGACAGCAACAGGAAACAGGTTTTTGTAAAAACGCAGGAAAGAGACGACCTGGGGCAGGTCGCTATCAACCAAAGAGACGACAGAGTCACTGTCGTGAGTCACTGCGAAAGCCCACGAGCCAGCAGTGAGAAAATGAAACACGCCTCTGGGTGAGGCGCTATGATCGAAAAGGACGCCTCCGTGAGAGGGCGTCAAATCTGAAATCGCGCCTGGATGTGAGACGCTATGCAGTAAAGGGGCGCCCTGGGGCAGGGCGTGAATTCACAGGCAGTGTGATAAAAGCAGTAGAATAATAAAAGACGCCTTGGCAGAAGACGTGACGCAGAAAGAAAACGCCCTGGATGAAGGCGTTAAGAGAAAAAGTGCCTCTGATTGAGGCGTTAATTAAGGAAATATATCAAACAATCACAAACTGGCTGATCTCGGGAGTGTGCAGTGTGCACGGTGGAGGGTGCCCGTGGGGCACAAAAGGAGAGGTACCGTGGGTACCGAGGGGAAAGGGCACACGTGGGTGCCAATAGGAAAGGGCACACGTGGGTGCCAAAAGGAAATGGTAATCAAAAGAAAAACAGTGGAGGTCCCACCGTGATCGCCAATTTGTAGATCGTGATAAATCCACACATGAAGAAGAGTTTAAATATGAGAAAGCATAATAAAAATAAGGGGAGATGATATAATAATAAGGAAAAGAAGCACGTGGTGCTACTAAGGAGGGTGATCGCCAGAGGGGTTACCTCAAGAAGAAACAAAGAAGATCGTGAATACCTGGTGGAAAATAGAACGCGGGCTGGATTGTGAATTCCTCCTCCTCCTTCAATCGGCCGGCCGATGAAGGGGGTTTTCCTTTATTGATTACCTTGCAAAAGAGACAAAACAAACAAGCAAAAGAAGTGGATCAGCCAAGTGAATGTAGTATCAATCCCAAAGATGATATGATGATGAAATAAGAACAAAACATGCGCACCTTTCTTTTGTTTTTTTAAAACCCCTAAAGAATTAGGGAAGGAGGAGATATGATGAAGCTAATGCAAAAGAAGGAAAAAAAAACACAGTGGACGTGATGATGATCGATGAAAACAAAACAACATAAACAAAATAAACAAAGACCCCTGCTATCCCTGACGACAGTAAAGGGGGAACCAAAGTCGATGTTGTTGACAGGAAGAAGAGGAAGCAGAGCTCTTCTAAAAAAATCGCACAGGAAGAAGATGAAGAGCCTCTGTAAACCAGGTAACCTCCGACCTCGGTAAACTCTAATCTCGTCTGATCTCCTTTTTTCCTCCCGTAACCCCTGCGCGAGGTCGATCAAGACATCCCTATATAGGGTTCCAGATCCAAGATAACCTCAGATTCGGAAGGATAAGAACGGGCAATGATCAGAAGAGGCAGGACTCTAGTTCCAATTCGAGCAAGGAGACCATTGAAGGCAGGGAACTACTCAGGAAAGACGAGTTTAAGCAGGACACCGAAAGATAAAACACGACCTTCAGAAGGGCGTCAAATCCCAAATTGACGACCTATATCAAGACGTTACTCAAAAACACGACCATGACAAAGGGCGTCACTTCCTGGATTCAATTTTGGCAATAAAACTTACTTTATTTGAAAATTATGAGAAAACGCCTGAGACGAAGGCGTTAATTGAAAACACGCCCTGAGGAAGGGCGTTAATCAATAATTTGAATTTATTTTGAAATCAGATAATATCATGAATTGACGCCCTGACATTTGGTCGTCCTTTCTTTTGAACACGCCCTAGATACGGTCGCGATTAAAAACACGCCCCTCTTCAGGTCACGAATCATAAAAATGCAAGAATAAATCAAACACACACAAAAATAGAAATACTTCATATTATGAATGTATTGAAGTTCACTTTGGGGCGTCAACATAGTGACATGAGATTTGATCAACATAGCGTCAATTTTGGCGTGTCTATACCTGGCCTGGAGGCATAAGAAACAAAAGCACACCCCATGCTAGGGGCATATGGAGAGGAATGCACCTCGCCCTGAGGGGCGCAAAAAGCCTAGCTTAGGGGCGTTTGAAGAAGAAACATACCCCGCCAGGGGGCATAGAAGTCATGAAGAATACGCCCCGGCTTAAGGGCATTTGAAGAAGTCACATCCCGCCTCGGGAGCATGAGAAGCAGCAAGAATACACCCCGGCCTAGGGGTATTTGAAGAAGAAATATATCCCGCCTGGGGGAATAGAAGCCGTAAAGAACACGCCTCGGCTCAGGGGCATTTGAAGAAGCTACATCCTGCCTTGGGAGTATAAGAAGAAAAGATTCCACCCCATCTTAGGGGTATTTTAAGAAGAAACACACCCCGCTATGGGGGCATAGGAGCCATAAAGAATACGCCCCGGCTTAGGGGTATTTGAAGAAGAAGGATACCCCGCCTCGGGGGACATTGCAAGCAGCAATACACCCTGCTAGGGCGCACATGAAGCAAACCACACCCCACTCCTGGGGACACATAAAGAGAGTACACCCCGCCATGGGGGCACATGAAGAGAATCCACCCCGACTCGAGGGTACATGAAGCAACAAAGAATACACCTCGCCTTAGGGGAGCCTGAAAAAAAAGCATACACCCCACTTTGGGGGCACAAGAAGCAAACATTCCCCAGCGTGTCTGGGCAGAAGAGGAAGAATTCCCCCCTCGGGGGCATATAAAAAAAGAAAAGCAAAGATACACCCGGTGCCCCGGCGCACATGAAGAGGAAGGCACCTCCCTTTGGGGGCACAACAAGCAACAACGATACACCCCGACTGAGGGGCACATGAAGAGAAATACACCCCTGCGCCAGGGGCATATGAGATAAAACTATACCCCAATTTAGGGGCAATTGAAGCAAAGACTTCACCCCGCCTCAAGGGGGGGCATAAGAAGCGAAAGATATACCCCACTCCGGGGGCACAAGAAGAAAACACACCCTACCTTGGGGGCGTAAGAAGCCAAGAGATACGCCCCGCCACGGGGCAGTAGAGGCAAAATGCATTCCCCCCGGGGGCACATGAAGCAACATACCCCTCGCCTCGGCAGCATATGAGGCCAAGAGGCTACATCCCGGCTCGGGAGTATAAGAAACAAAAGATATACCCCACGTCGGGGGCATATGAAGTCAGGAATCACACCCCCGTCTTAGGGGTATTTGAAGAAGAAGCATACCTCGCCTCGAGGGCCTAGAAGCTATAAAGAGCACGCCCCGACTCAGGGGCATATGAAGAGAAGTCCACCCAGGCCTAGGGGTATTTGAAGAAGAAACATACCCCGCCAGGGGGCATAGAAGCCATAAAGAACACCCCCCCGGCTTAGGGGTATTTGAAGAAGATACATCCCGCCTCGGGAGCATAAGAAAGAGAAGAATACATCCCGTCTTAGGGATGTTTGAAGAAGAAATATACCCCGCTAGGGGGCATAAAAGCCATAAAGAATATGCGCCGGCTCAGGGGCATTTGAAGAAGAAACATACCCCGCCTGGGGGACGCAGAAGCAAAGAGACAGAGTACACCCCCACCCGGGGGCACCGAAGCAAAGAGGCATACATCCCGACCTGGGAGCACATGAAGAAAGAATATACCCCGACCTAGGGGCGTCAGAAGAAGAAACATACGTCCCGATCCAGGGATAAGAGAAGCAAGAGAATACGTCCTGCGAAAGGGTATGAGAAACATGAAGAATGTACCCCAGCCTAGGGGGATAGAAAGAGATACACTCTGCCCTTGGCGCATAAGAAGCAGAAGCACCTACCCCAGCCTGGGGGCACAAAAATACACTCCGCTTTTGGCGCATAAGAAGCAAAATCATCTACCCCGACCCGGGGCACAGAAATAAAGAGACATACATCCCGATCTGGGAGCATAAGAAGAAAGATATACTCCGCCCAAGCGGCATTTGAAGAAACAACATACCCTACTTCGGGGGGCACAGAAGCTGTCAAGAGATACACCCCCGCCTCAGGGGGGCGTAAGAAGTAAAAGATACACCCCGGCCTCAGGGGGGCATAAGAAGCAAAAGATACACCCCCGTCCCGGGGGCATTTGAAGAGAGCTACGCCCCGTACCAGGGCATATGAAGAAGAAACATACCCCACCTGGGGGCATAGAAGCCCCGAAGAGTATACCCCACCATGGGGGCCTTTGAAGAGAGATACACCCCGCCTCGGGGGGCATTAAAAAAAACACACCCTGGTCTGGGGACATAGAAGCCTTGAAAAATACGCCCCGCCTGGGGGCACAGAGACAAAGAGGCAAAACACACCCCTCAGGGGGATGCATACCAAATGAAGCTACACCCCAACCTGGGGGCACATTAAGAGAAATACACTCCAGCATGGAAGCATTAACGAGAAAAGAAGAGCAGAATAAAGAAAAAGACACGCATGAGACAGACGTGGTCTTCGAACCCACCTCATCACACAAAAGAAAAGAAGAAAAGAAATAGCAGTCATGAGGCGAACATGGTCTTTGCACCTGGATCTCCATAAAAAAGAGAAGGACACACGAGGCAGATGTGGTCTTCGAGCCCGCCTCTCCACAAAAAAAGAGAAGAAAAGAAAGAAAGAGTCCCGAGGCAGACGTGGTCCTTGACCCCGCCTCTTCACACAAAAGAAGAAGAGAAGAAAAAAAAAGAGAGACCTGAGGCGAACATGGTCTTTGTACCTGCCTCCCCATAAAAGAATAAGAGAAGAAGAGAAAGAACAGTCACGAGGTGAACATGGTCATTGCACCTGCCTCTCCATAAAAGAAGAAGAGAAGAAAAGAAAGAAGTGATCACGAGGCAAACATGGTCTTTGCACCGGCCTCTCCATAAAAGAAGAAGAGAAGAAGAGAAAGAACAGTCACGGGGCTCTGCACCTGCCTCTCTACAAAAGAAGAAGAGAAGAGAAAAAAAGAGACACGAGGCAAACATGGTCTTCGCGCCTGCCTCTCCACAAAGGAAGAAGAGAAAAAAAAAGAGACACGAGGTGTAATGCCCTAGATCTTGATGGATCTTTTGCAGGTCTTGTTGGATCTCTGCTGGATCTTTTGGATCTGTTTCGGATTGGTTTCGTTGAGTTTTGGTTCGCTTTTATGGCTTCCGAGTTGAGTTTGACGAGTCGTGCGGGTTTTTCTCACGTACTAGTTACGGAACCCTACGGTGAGTTTGTTTGCCAATTCTCAAACTCGTGGATGCTACAGCGACGATGTACTCTTCGAGCCGGTCGTTTCGACTATTTTTGCGTATTTTTCTAAATTTGTGCATTTTCGGCGCATTTTCGGAATTTTCGAAAATTAGGAAAATTTCCTAATTTCTTTTCTTTTTATTTCTTTTCCTCTCTCTCTCTCTCCTCACTCTCGTTGTTCCTCTCTCACTCTCCCGTTCTCTCTCGTTCTCCCTCCCTCTCGCCTCCGGCTACAGACGGAGCGGTGCAGGGGCTGGGTGGCGACGTGGCGGAGCTGTCGAGGTGCGCGATGGGGCGAGGATCGGATCGATTCTGGCGCGATCCCGTTCGGTGGATTCAAAGCCGGTGAAATCGGTTCGCGAGTGGTTTTCGGCGTGGTTTAGTCCTTTTGGGGCTCAGTTTCTTCGGTGGAGGTAGGGTGACTGATCCTTACTTCGCCCTCTCCGTTTTCACTGCCATTGCACGTCCTTCGGCTAGGAAACGGTCGAGTTTGGGATTGGTTTGCCTAAACCGTTATTTTCGTGGTTTTTAGGGTCGGCCGGTAAACGGCGACTGTTTGCGGCGTAGTTAGTTTCTAACTGACCGCTGGGATGTTAGGATCCCATCCACGTTGATTTCGTGTGGTTTGGTGTTCATTCGAGGCCGGTAGAAGCCCGGGAACCTCGGTGACCCACTTTGGGTGGATTTGATGAAATCGCCCAGATCTTGAGTTTTTGAGCTTGCATGTGGGCTGTTTAGCCTTCTTATGTTGTTTATTGTCGTTTGGGTTTGTTTCCCCTGCGCTTCGACGTGAATGGGGCGTGGAACGGGCCGGTTTGGCCATTCCTATGTTTTCCCGCCGTGATCGATGTAGCGGTCGTGCCAGCGACCGTCACTTGTCTTTGACGGCCCCACGATTGGCCGTTACATCGGTTGGCGTTTTTGGGTTCTTCTGGCTTTGGGCGTGTGACAGCCCAATGGTGGCGCGTCACAAGCCCTGTAACGCGTATGGCTTGATGCGTTACATACGTCTTGTCATTTTGCGGATTGAGTATGGCGGTTCCTCTGACGGCCTGGTCCTGGCGCTTCAGAGTGTTGTAACGCGCCCAGGTTGGGCCGTTACATCATGTTTGACCGAGTTTTGCTGGGCGTTGACCGTTTAAGGCAGTTGATGTAGCGGTCGTGTCCCCGTTCGTCACAGCGTTGTAACGCGCCGTGCTTAGGCCGTTACATGCTGTTTGGCTGAGGGCTGGGTGGATGTGTGCTGTCTTGTGTGTGACAACCTTGCCCCAGTGCGTTATTTGGATGTAACGCGTCCTCGTGGGACCGTTACATGGCCTAGCTTAGCCTTTGTTTTCTGTCTTCGGGTTGTGTTAGTAACGCGCCTACCCCTGTGCGTCGTTTGGTTCTAGCGTGTCTCCCCTGCCGCGTTGCTTGCTTGTAACACGCTTGGCCTTGTGCGTTACTTGGCCTTGTTCGTATGTTTGTGTTTTAGAGTGGTTAGGGTGGTGTGTGAGTGACGGCCTATCGTCCGACTGTCACTTGGTGTGTAAAGGCCATGGTCTAGATCGTCACATGCTTGTAGCGGTCTAGGGGTGGTGCGTTACATCCCTTGTGCTCTGATTTCCGTGATTTTGGTTTCGGCTTATCTTGGCTTGTCCTTGTGGTCTGCCCGTTGTCCCATGGATGTCTCCCGACATCCTATGAGGGCTAGGACTACGTTGTAAGGTAGCCAGGCGTCTTCTTGCTTGAGGTAGGATTTCCTATCCTACTTTTGCTTGTGTTTGGTCTGGTTCCGGTCAACCGGTGTGACCCAGTGGTTGACATGTGACCTTGTGTGTGTGTGTCTCGGTGGTTGTGCCCGACTCGAGACACTGCTTCTGGATGCCTCGAGGTGTTGTCTTACCTCGGTTTGCCTGTCCAGGTGTGCTGAGGGTTCTTGGTGTTTCCCTCAGGTCTCCGTGTGTTATTTTCTGCGGAGCGTGATTTCTTCTGGCTTAGGATTAGACCGATTGGTGGCTTGTTCCGCTATTTGTGACGATCTTGCCGTTGAGTCGTCTGACTCAAGGATCGTTACGTTGTAGGTCTAGTTGCCTGGTCCTGAGTCGGTTGGCGGCTATTTGACAGCCTTGGTACTTTGCTGTGCACGAGATAGGGCTTTTCTTAGCTGTCTGTGCTTTAGCACCTGTGTTTCAGAGTCTGTGCCTTGTGAGCCTCCACTAGTTGTAGCCCTAGGCTTGTTACCGACCCACCGGGAGTGGTGGAGGGGTTTTCCTGTTGCGTCTTGTTATGTACGGTTCTTAAGCTAGTTCCGTGGACCCCGGCCAATGGTAGCGTCCTACCGAGGGGAATACTAGCTAGAGGCCTGACCTAGGTAGAGGTCGGTGTGTGCACACGTGGTCAGGGACTGGGGACTTGCGCCGACGGGCGTGGCCCTGACTAGTCACTCATAGTTGGTGCTGTAGTTTTGTGCTGTGGTACCTTGTTTCCTTGGAACTGTTGTTCCTCGTACCTGGTTCTTGGTGTGTCTTGTCCTTGAGTGACTTGACACTTGTGGCGCAGTGTAAGACTTCAGTGGACCCATCTGGCTGTTCTTCTGGGAGGAGGGTGCTCCTATCACTTGGTGCGGTGACTCTCGGCGTTTTCTTACGCGATGTGACCTTTTCGAGTTGCCCGCTCGTGGCCGTACTCGAGGTCGGTGTTCTGTCATTTGCATGACGTTCTTATCATGCGTGGGGCTGTGTGCACGACGTTTCCAGTCGTGTTTGTCTGTGTTTTCGGCGTCGGCGTCTGCCTTCGCCTTTGCTTTGGCTGACGGACTGGGTTACCCTACTGTGTGAGTTTGGGGTTGACCGTCTATTGCCGCTTGGAGTAGCTTAGGGTGCCGAGTTCTCCTCGGTGGCCGTTGTTCTGTGTTTTACGGCCTCGCTCTTCTTTGTTGTTGAGCTCCCCTTGCTCTTAGCCTATTCCCTACTCCTGTTGTACCCTGTCTGTTTACAGCTTTGTAGTGTAGCTTTTCCTGCTTTGCTGCACTCGTTGTTTCTGTTGCTTCCGTTGCACTGTGCGTTTTCCAGTGGGTGCTGTTCCTGGTGGAGCGCGTTCGTTGTAGCTGCCAGCGGTACCTGCGTCGGGTTTTCCCCGACTTTAGTGTACGTTTCTTTCTGTCAGACTGTACTGTGTTAGACTTGTTGTCTTTCCTTTGGGTTGGACTCTGGTGTATAATTGTAATTATTGAAATTATTAATGAAGAAGTAATTTTATTTCTGCTACTTTAGCAATCCAATGTAATGAAATTTAATTGCTTACTGTTATATCTGCTGGCTTAAAAGTATTCCACACACTCCTTTTTCCCTTCGGCGCTTTCCCGCGCTTGGGAGGCCTCGCGGGTCCCATGTGGTATCACGTGTATTCGGTATTTATACCTGGTGCACCGGGTATCCGGAATCCGGGTCGCCACAGCTGGTATCAGAGCAGTGTTCTGAGATGTTCGGAGTTCTTTTCTGAGCTATCAGATCATTGTCGTGTGAGATACATAGAAATCCAGATATACAGTTACCAGAGTCCTTGAGGTCCAGTACAGTCTCTTGCTGGCGTAGGTGTTGCGATGTTTATCGCGGTGTTTTCCATGTGTGGTCTTGTGCGTGCTTTGTTGGCACTGTACGAGATGGTTTTGCTCTCGTCTGGGTGTGACGAGGTGCTTCGTTTCGGTTTTAATGTTGGTCTCGATCGTGTTGCACTTGGCAGTGTTTGTCGGTTGGCATGAACCTGCAGTGCATTGTTCGAGCTGTTTCTGTGTTTTGCTCAGGTGGCTTATGACTTTTAGCGTTGGTGTGATGGCCATGCACGTTCTTACGTTGCTTTGGTTGTCCCAGCTTAAGTCTGTTCAGCTCCTGATGCATTGTTGTTTCGGTTGTCTCGATTGTTGTGTTGCCTCGATTGAGAAGTTACTCAGGCGAGCTAGGATCTTCCTTTCCTGGTGAGCTTTTGTTGTTGAGCTTGTTGCTTCTCGTTCTTCTTGGTGAAGCTTTTTCGAGGTGAGCCTTGGAATTGCTATCTTAGTGGTGCCTTTTGTCCTGTGTCTGCTTAAGTGTAGACAACATTGTTTTGAGCCTGATCTGCTCCTTGTTTTACGGTTGCTTGGCTTTGGACTCCATAATGGTGTTAAGAGCTGTCGTGCACCGTATTTGTCGTGCTGTGTCTGACGGCCGATGTGTTGTGAAGGCTCATTTGTCATTCCAGGACGTGAAGGTAAGCTGAGATTAGCATCTTTCGTTGCTCTGCGCTGAAGCTGGTGCTCTTCCTTTGTTGCACTTAGGCTCCTTGTGATCGGTTGTTCGCGAGATCGGTGCTCGTGGCGTGTTAATTACGATCTTTGTTGATTGCGATGGTGCCTGGTATGTGTTGAGATACGATTACCGATGTTGTTCTATTGCATGTGCGCATTGTTGAGAGTACAGCTGAAGTGTGTGGGTTGGTTACCCATTTGTCGAGAGGTTTTGTTCCTTCTCGTTGTGGCTTTATCTTGGCTTCCTGCGCCTTGACTTTGCCCGTTGCCGTGCCGTTATTTGTGGTTTTCTTGTGTTGGCATCGGCATTGTGCGAGTGTTGGGGAATTTGTTGGCGTTCCTTGCTGATTGAGTACCCTTTGCTCTGCATTTTCTTTCTTGGGTGTTGTGCTCTCGAGGCGTGTTCGTAATCCTTGAGTTGCGTTCCCCGAGATTATTGTCGTTTCTCGTTGTTGTGGGTCTTTTTCTTGGTGAGTAGTCTGATGCGTGACCCGTCCTTTGTGGTCGTGTGCTCAGCTATTTATGTGCCTTGATGTGACCCTGCTTGCAGTGTGTTCCGTGGTTCTGTGTGTTCTGCAGACCCGGAATTCTGCAGGTGTTACCGTTGTGTTGTTTTGGCGCTGTTTCTTTATGATTTTATGTCTCTGCCTTGGACCATGGTCTTGTCAGTTGGCTTGCTGTGCTCTCTTTTCCTGGTAGAGTTAGCTTGCGACTTGATCAGATGAAATATCTGAGTGAGTGCTGACTTGATTGTGTTTGTGGTCCAGTGTTGTTGTTGTCGTTGGTGTCCTGTGTGCCAGGTGTTCCCTGTTACCTTTGGCACTGGAGCCGATGATGAGGTCGAGCTGTCAGCTGTGAGGACCGTGTCTCCCTGTGTAAGCTGCTGCTTGCCGTGTTATTGTTGGTTTCTCGGTGTTGGTTATCGGTTGTTGTGGCAGTCGTGTCTCATTTCTGGTGAGACGTAAGCGACGTTGCCCTTGCTTCGGAGGTGTCAGATGTGTTCACTTTGGTGTCATGCTCGTGCTGTGGACATGCTGTCTTGGAAGCTAGAGCGTGTACCTGTAATTGTGGTCTGATGGTGTTCCTCTGAGCTGTGTTTTTTGAGATTTGTGTCGTTTTATCGTGATTGTGCGGTTGGGTTGTTCTTCCCTGCTTCTCCTTTGTTAGTCCTTAATTTCGAGGGCGAAATTTCTTAAAGGAGGGGAGGATGTAATGCCCTAGATCTTGATGGATCTTTTGCATGTCTTGTTGGATCTCTGCTGGATCTTTTGGATCTGTTTCAGATTGGTTTCGTTGAGTTTTGGTTCGCTTTTGTGGCTTCCGAGTTGAGTTTGACGAGCCGTGTAGGTTTTTCTCACGTACTAGTTACGGAACCCTACGGTGAGTTTCTTTGCCAATTCTCGAACTCGTGGATGCTACAGCGACGATGTACTCTTCGAGCCGGTCGTTTCGGCTATTTTTGCGTATTTTTTTGAATTTGTGCATTTTCGGTGCATTTTTGGAATTTTTGAAAATTAGGAAAATTTCTTAATTTCTTTTCTTTTTATTTCTTTTCCTCTCTCTCTCTCCTCACTCTCGTCGTTCCTCTCTCTCTCTCTCCCGTTCTCTCTCGTTCTCCCTCCCTCTCGCCTCCGGCTGTAGATGGAGCGGTGCAGGGGCTGGGTGGCGACGTGGTGGAGCTGTCGAGGTGCGCGATGGGGCGAGGATCGGATCGATTCTGGCGCGATCCTGTTCGGTGGATTCAAAGCCGATGAAATCGGTCCGCGAGTGGTTTTCGGCGTGGTTTAGTCCTTTTGGGGCTCGGTTTCTTCGGTGGACGTAGGGTGACTGATCCTTACTTCGTCCTCTCCGTTTTCCCTGCCATTGCACGTCGTTCGGCTAGGAAACGGTCGAGTTTGGGCTTGGTTTGCCTAAACCGTGATTTTCGTGATTTTTAGGGTCGACCGGTAAACGGCAACTGTTTGCGGCGTAGTTAGTTTCTAACAGACCGCTGGGATGTTAGGATCCCATCCACGTTGATTTCGTGTGGTTTGGTGTTCATTCGAGGCCGGTAGAAGCCCGGGAACCTCGGTGACCCACTTTGGGTGGATTTGATGAAATCGCCCGGATCTTGAGTTTTTGAGCTTGCATGTGGGCTTTTTAGCCTTCTTATGTTGTTTATTGTCGTTTGGGTTTGTTTCCCCTGCGCTTCGGCGTGAATGGGGCGTGGAACGGGCCGGTTTGGCCATTCCTATGTTTTTCCGCCGTGATCGATGTAGCGGTCGTGCCAGCGACCGTCACTTGTCTTTGACGGCCCCACGATTGGCCATTACATCGGTTGGCATTTTTGGGTTCTTCTGGCTTTGGGCTTGTGACGGCCCAATGGTGGCACATCACAAGCCCTGTAACGCGTATGGCTTGACGTGTTACATCCGTCTTGTCGTTTTGTGGATTGAGTATGGCGGTTCCTCTGACGGCCTGGTCCTGGCGCGTCAGAGTGTTGTAACGCGCCTAGGTTGGGCAGTTACATCGTGTTTGACCGAGTTTTGCTGGCGTTGACCGTTTAAGGCGGTTGATGTAGCGGTCGTGTCCCTGTGCGTCACAGCGTTGTAACGCGCCGTGCTTAGGCCGTTACATGCTGTTTGGCTGAGGGCTGAGTGGATGTGTGATGTCTTGTGTGTGACGGCCTTGCCCCCGTGCGTTATTTGGATGTAACGCATCCTCGTGGGACCGTTACATGGCCTAGCTCAGCCTTTGTTTTCTATCTTCGGGTTGTGTTAGTAACGCGCCTGCCCCTGTGCGTCGTTTGGTTCTAGCGCGTCTCCCCTGCCGCGTTGCTTGCTTGTAACGCGCTTGGCCTTGTGCGTTACTTGGCCTTGTTCGTATGTTTGTGTTTTAGAGTGGTTAGGGTGGTGTGTGAGTGATGGCCTATCGTCCTACCGTCACTTGGTGTGTAACGGCCGTGGTCTAGACCGTCACATGCTTGTAGCGGTCTAGGGGTGGTGCGTTACATCCCTTGTGCTCCGATTTCCGTGATTTCGGTTTCGGCTTGTCTTGGCTTGTCCTTGTGGTCTGCCCGTTGTCCCGTGGATGTCTCCCGACATCCTATGAGGGCTAGGACTATGTTGTAAGGGAGCCAGGCGTCTTCTTGCTTGAGGTAGGATTTCCTATCCTACTTTTGCTTGTGTTTGGTCTGGTTCCGGTCAACCCGGTGTGACCCAGTGGTTGACATGTGACCTTGTGTGTGTGTGTGTCTCGGTGGTTGTGCCGGGCTCGAGACACTGCTTCTGGATGCCTTGAGGTGTTGTCTTACCTCGATTTGCATGTCCAGATGTGCTGAGGGTTCTTGGTGTTTCCCTCAGGTCTCCGTGTGTTGTTTTCTGCGGAGCGTGATTTCTTCTGGCTTAGGATTAGACCGATTGGCGGCTTGTTCCGCTGTTTGTGACAATCTTGCCGTTGAGTCGTCTGACTCAAGGATCGTTACGTTGTAGGTCTAGTTGCCTGGTCCTGAGTCGGTTGGCGGTTGTTTGACTGCCTTGGTGCTTTTTTGTGCACGAGACAGGGCTTTTCTTAGCTGTCTGTGCTTTAGCACCTGTGTTTCAGAGTCTGTGCCTTGTGAGCCTCCACTAGTTGTAGCCCTAGGCTTGTTGCCGACCCACCGGGAGTGGTGGAGGGGTTTTCCTGTTGCGTCTTGTTACGTACGGTTCTTAAGCTAGTTCCGTGGGCCCCGGCCAACGGTAGCGTCCTACCGAGGGGAATACTAGCAAGAGGCCTGACCTAGGTAGAGGTCGGTGTGTGCACACGTGGTCAGGGACTGGGGACTTGCGCCGACGGGCATGGCCCTGACTAGTCACTCGCAGTTGGTACTGTAGTTTTGTGCTCTGGTACCTTGTTTCCTTGGAACTGTTGTTCCTCGGACCTGGTTCTTGGTGTGTCTTGTCCTTGAGTGACTTGACACTTGTGGCGCAGTGTAAAACGTCAGTGGACGCATCTGGCTGTTCTTCTGGGAGGAGGGTGCTCCTATCACTTGGTGCGGTGACTCTCGGCGTTTTCTTACGCGCTGTGACCTTTTCGAGTTGCCCGCTCATGGACGTACTCAAGGTCAGTGTTCTGTCATTTGCATGACGTTCTTGTCATGTGTGGGGCTGTGTGCACGACGTTTCCAGTCGTGTTTGTCTGTGTTTTCGACGTCGGCGTCTGCCTTCACCTTTGCTTTGGCTGACGGACTGGGTTACCCTACTGTGTGAGTTTGGGGTTGACCATCTGTTGCCGCTTGGAGTAGCTTAGGGTGCCGAGTTCTCCTCGGTGGCCGTTGTTCCGTGTTTTACGGCCTCGCTCTTCTTTGTTGTTGAGCTCCCCTTGCTCTTAGCATGTTCCCTTCCTGCTGTACCCTGTCTGTTTACAGCTTTGTAGTGTAGCTTTTCCTGCTTTGCTGCACTCGTTGTTTCTGTTGCTTCCGTTGCACTGTGCGTTTTCCAGTGGGGATCCGCGTGACCCCTACTGAGTTTCTGTTTAGAGACTCACCCCTGCTGCTTTTCAGGTGGGTTTCGCCGTCTGCCTCTGCTGTTCCTGGTGGAGCGCGTTCGTTGTAGCTGCTAGCTGTACCTGCGTCGAGTTTTCCCCGACTTCAGTGTACGTTTCTTTCTGTTAGACTGTACTGTGTTAGACTTGTTGTCTTTCCTTTGGGCTGGACTCTGGTGTATAATTGTAATTATTGAAATTATTAATGAAGAAGTAATTTTATTTCTGCTACTTTAGCAATCCAATGTAATGAAATTTAATTGCTTACTGTTATATCTGCTGGCTTCAATGTATTCCACACACTCCTTTTTTCCTTCGGCGCTTTCCCGCGCTTGGGAGGCCTCGCGGGTCCCATGTGGTATCACGTGTATTCGGTATTTATACCGGGTGCACCGGGTATCCGGAATCTGGGTCGCCACACGAGGCAGACGTGGTCTTCGAACCCGTCGCCTCACACAAAAGAAGAAGAAAAAAAAAGGGACATGAGACAGACATGGTCTTCGAACCCGTCGCTTCACGAATCCTTCTCCTCGGCTCTCGTACCCTGCTACCCGACGCCCTTCGGCTCAGCCGTGTCGACCAAGGCCCACTATCAGGATTGATCCACCCGTCCCACCGCGCTCTCCAATATCTTTTCGGCTCTTGCAGCCCGCTTCCCAATATCTTTGGCTCTTGCAGCCTGCTTCTCAGAATTCGGCCTTTACGGCCTGCTTCCCAGAATTCGACCTTCACGGCCTGCTTCCCATATTTGCGGCTCTTGCAGCCCACTTCCCAACTTTGGCTCTCGCAGCCTGCTTACCTTTGCCCCTCGTGGCCTGCTTCCCAACCTTGGCTCTTGCAGCCTGCTTCCCCTTGGCTTTTGTGGCCTGCTCCCCAACTTTGGCTCTCGCAGCCTGCTTACCTTTGGCCCTCGTGGCCTGCTTCCCGTAACTTCGGCTCTTGCAGCCCGCTTCCCAATTTCGGCCCTCATGACCCGCTCCCCTAATGTCCCTTGGGTTCTATAGCCTGCTGCCCTAATACCCTTTCAGTCGTTCGTGGTCTGCTTCTCTAATACCCTTACTACCACTACACTTATACGTAACAACAATATTTTCTTATGCAAAAACAAACACAAAAAAAACAACAAAAAAAATAATAAAACAGACACACAAAATGAAAAACAAAAAAAATAAAAAAAGAGAATGCATGATTGCCCTGCTTGCATGTTTGCTTAATATAGAATAATACACATCCTTGGAATTTTCTAGGACCGCATTTCCTTGCTAAATAATGCTGCCCCGATTCCGGATGCACGGGCGTCACGGCACGCACTCGAAGGGAACCCAATTATGGCAGGTGCACACGTCAAGGGGAAGAGTCATGGCTGAATCGCTAAGCCCAACTCATAAAATAAACCTGAGGCAACGCTCCCACACTTAGCACTTAATGTGTTCAATAGCTTTCAACCATAGGGATTGCCCGAATTCCTTCTTAGCACTCTACGGAGACTTGAATTGCTGCACTCGCGTGAAAGGTAATCGTGAGGAAAAAGCTGCCTACCCCCACTGTAAAATAAAAAATAAATAAAAAGGAGAGAGAAAGAAAAAAATGATGCAAAAAAAAGAGAGAAATGTGAATCCGAGTAGCCGGGAATCCCCATTGAGACACATGAGGAGACTCGCGCGAAATGGTGAAGCGAATTACAATAAGGATGAAACCTATTAGCCGGGAATCCCCATTGAGACATATGAGGAAACTCACGTCAAACGGTGGAATCCGCAATAGAATCACAATAAGGATGAATCTTAGTAGCCGGGAATCCCCATTGAGACACATGAGGACTCGTGCCGAACCGTGAAATCCGCTACCAAAATAAACAAGTGGGGGCTGTGTGAAGCTACCGAAAGTCGAAAGCCTGGAACTAATGTGTAGGCGCTAGAGTGATCCTCGAGTGTCACCAGGAAAACCTGCATATCCCTATGGTTAGGGCTCTTTATTCACACATTTGTACCGCCACGCCACAGAGAATTGCCTCGGGTGAAATGCGTGAATTAAGGCTATGCATGCAAGACGTGCGATATCCTCTTGACAGGTGCACCACCCCTCAATTGTGCCTCATGACCCGCACCGTGTCTGCGAATTATGGGCGATGTCCCTATCCCATCCCCTATATAGGGAGCTATCACATACGTATATTTATGTTATGTCTGCTAATGAATGCCTGCATGCTTGAATAAAAAAATAATAATAAAAAAATAAATAAAAAAAATAATGTGTGTATATAGTAAAATCAATTTCGGCTATCGCATCCTATTTTCCCAGCTCTGGCTCGTAGAGCCCAATCTTGGCCCCCCATGGCCTACCTCTTGCCCTCGCGGCTCGTTAATCTCCCAACTCCGGCTTCTGTAATCTGCTTCCCCGATTCGGTCTTCACGGCCCGCTTCCCATAATTTCGGCTCTTGCAGCCCGCTTCCCAATATCTTTGGCTCTTGCAGCCTGCTTCCCAGAATTCGGCTCTCATAGCCTGCTTCCCAGAATTCGGCCTTCGCGGCTTGCTTCCCATAATTTCGGCTCTTGCAGCCCGCTTCCCAACATCTTTGGCTCTTGCAGCCTGCTTCCCGAAATTCGGCTCTCATAGCCTGCTTCCCAGAATTCGGCCTTCGCGGCTCACTTCCCATAATTTCGGCTCTTGCAGCCCGCTTCCCAATATCCTTGGCTTTATAAACTGCTCCCCCAATTCGGCCTCCGCGGCCCGCTTCCCGACTTTGGCTCTTCTGGCCTGCTTCCCTTTGGCTTTTATAGCCTACTTCCCAACTTTGGCTCTTGTAGTCTGCTTACCTCGGCCCCCATGGCCCGCTTTCCCAAGTCTGGCTCTGGCAGCCTGCTCCCCAAATTTTGGCTTTCACGACCCGCTTCCCTGATTTGAGGACACTAAATAAATTCTCACCCCATGTTTACGTGCAAGGGAATATAGAAGAGGAGAAAAGAGAAGAGAAAAAAAATAAGAGAAGAAGAGACTAACAAAGCACGTCAGTTCCCGGTACCCCGTCGGCACTGATGAAGAGACAAAGAGACCAACAAACCATGTCAGCTCCCGACACCCTGTCGGCGTTGACGAAGAGACAAAGAGACCAACAAACCATGTCAGCTCCCAGCACCCTGTCGGCGCTGACGAAGAGACAAAGAGACCAACACATCATGTCAGCTCCCGGCACCCTGTCGGCGCTGACGAAGAGACAAAGAGACCAACAGAGCATGTCAGCTCTCGACGCCCCATCGGCACTGACGAAGAGACAAAGAGACCGACACACTGCTTCAGTTCCCGGCACCCTGTCGGCGCTGGTGAAGAGACCAACGTGCTGCTTCAGTTCCCGGCACCCCATTGGCACTGATGAAGAGACCAATACACTGCTTCAGTTCTCGACACCCCGTCGGCACTGATGAAGAGACCAATACACTGCTTTAGTTCCTGACATCTCGTCGGCACTGATGAAGAGACCAATACATTTCTTTAGTTCCCGACACCCCGTCGGCACTGATGAAGAGACCAACATGCTGCTTCAGTTCCTGGCATCCCGTCGGCACTGATGAAGAGACCAATATGCTGCTTCAGTTCCCGACACCCCGTCGGCACTGATGAAGAGACCAATATGCTGCTTCAGTTCCCCACACCCCGTCGGCACTGATGAAGAGACCAACATACTGCTTCAGTTCCCGGCACCCCACCGGCACTGATGAAGAGACAAAGAGACCAACATGTCATGTCAGTCCCTGACATCCCGTCGGCACTGACGAAGAGAAGAAGAGACCAACATACCACGTCAGCGCCCGGCGACCTGTCGGCACTAACGAAGAGAAGAAGAGACCAACATACCACATCATTCTCCGTCTCCGGTCGACACTATGAAGAGAAGAAGAGACAAACAAACCATGTCAGCTCCCGACACCCTGTTGGCACTGACGAAGAGAAGAAGAGACAGACAAATCATGTCAGCTCCCGACACCCTGTCGGCACTGACGAAGAGAAGAAGAGACAGACAAACCATGTCAGCTCCCGACACCCTGTTGGCACTGACGAAGAGAAGAAGAGACAGACAAACCATGTCAGCTCCCGACACCCTGTCGGCAC
Source organism: Amorphophallus konjac (assembly GCA_022559845.1). Lineage (NCBI taxonomy): Eukaryota > Viridiplantae > Streptophyta > Magnoliopsida > Alismatales > Araceae > Amorphophallus > Amorphophallus konjac. Next base: position 40,679,331 of record CM040127.1, on the reverse strand, counting down.
TGACGAAGAGAAGAAGAGACAGACAAACCATGTCAGCTCCTGACACCCTGTCGGCATTGACGAAGAGAAGAAGAGACAGACAAACGATGTCAGCTCCCGACACCCTGTCGGCACTGACGAAGAGAAGAAGAGACAGACAAACCATGTCAGTTCCCGACACCCTATCGGCACTGACGAAGAGAAGAAGAGACAAACAAACCATGTCAGCTCCCGACACCCCGTCGGCACCGATGAAGAGAAAAAGAGACCAGTGCACCCGCTGGCACCGCCCGGCTCATCCTTCGCCTGCGCTATCCATGGGTGGGGGGCATTTGTGGACACCAAAAATTACACGCACAGATATCCTGCTCGGCCCAGCATCAACAACGGCACCGAGTGAAGAAACCCCGGAGAGACTAGTCACCCAGACTCCCCAAATATGCACACTGCCGTGAAGCCGTCTCCGGAGTCACGACAATGAAGAGAAATCAACCACCAAGAGCCCCACAATCCATGGGCCTCGAAGAAAATCAAACGGGCCACAACTTGTGCTCACAACAGGCTCAAAACTACCTATTTAGCCATTCAACGGCATGCCCAAGGCCCTTCAGCGGCACGCCCTTGGCCTTCAGCGGCACACCCCCAACGCCCTTCAGCGGCACGCCCTGCAGGCCTTCAACGGCACGCCCCAATAGCCTTCAGCGGCACGCCCTGTAGGCCTTCAACGGCACGCCCCAATGGCCTTCAGCGGCACGCCCTGCAGGCCTTCAACGGCACGCCCTACAGGCCTTCAACGGCACGCCCCAATGGCCTTCAGCGGCACGCCCCAATGGCCTTCAACGGCACGCCCCATGTGCCTTCAATGGCACACTATTTTAAGCCTTCAACGGCACACTATTTCAAGCCTTCAACGGCACGCCCCAATGGCCTTCAGCGGCACGCCCTGCAAGCCTTCAACGGCACACTATTTTAAGCCTTCAACGGCACACTATTTCAAGCCTTCAACGGCACACTATTTCAAGCCTTCAGCGGCACACTTCTTGGGTCTTCCAGCAGCACACTTGTGAAGGCCTTCAGCGGTACACCTGCGAGGCTCCCCAGCGACACGCCTTCCTCAGCCCCCAGCGGCACAACGTTCAGCCCATCCACGCCGGTCAACGCTCGTAGCCCTCGGCGCTCAGCGAAAGCATGGCAGGCCCATGCCTGCACCTTGCTGGGCTGTCCTCGCCCCACCTACTCCCGTCCTCGGCATTCGTCGGCTTGACCAGGGGTATAAGAACCCCTCGCTCCGATGAAAAAGGGGGGGGGCAGAGAGACGGAAGGATACACACACAGAGGGGGACAGACACACACACAGACACGCAGAGAAAAGAGAAGAAGGGGAAGAAGAATAGAAGAAGAGGAGGGAGGCGCCTGCCCTCCCGCTGCTCCGTCCACCGCCGTCCACGCAAGGAAGAAGAGAAGGAAAAGAGAGAAGAGAAGAAGAGAGGAGTGAAGTCTGGGAGGGGAGGAGCCCACGCTCCGTTCCCCTTCCCACCTTGTATTTTCATTTCTTTTCCCTTTTTTTTTGTTGTTGTCCCCCTTTTCTTTTGTTCTTTTGTTTCTCTCTTGCTCGTAGTCTTAGGTCGAGCATGCTTTGCAATGTATTTGACCGGCCACGGTCATTCCCTTTCTTTTATGAATGAAAGTCGCCCTCCTTGGGCTCTCTATTGCTTCCGTTGGTATGTGCCACCGTGTTCTTGACTGTCCATTTCTTTTCCCTTCTCTGGCGTTTGCTTAGAGTCTTCGTGTCGATGGTTTCTCCCGGACGCCACACCAGCTTGAGCGGTCTGGGGCCACGAATCTCTCCCTGCAAGGCCCAATCCCTTCATCCGTGCTAGCCCCCTCGGGCTATTTCCCCCTTCTGCCGAGGTTTTCTGTGGGTTTGATCGACCTAGTAGCCCCGGTGCACCTGCACCCTCCCTCAACGGCACACCCATTTGGGGTTTCAGCGGCACACCCCTAGCCTCCCCTCAGCGGCACACCTGCCGCTTAACCCTGACTAAACCCCCAGTAGACCCTATCCAGCCTCAGAGGCGTCTCCCATTCAGCGTTTCTTCCGGGCTTCCCGAAGTTTTATAAAAGGTATTGTCGCCATTGGCACGCACCTCCAGTTGTCGGGTTCCGCCACTCCATGTGGGCGCGTTCCTTGTATCTCCCTTACGCTCGGGTCAAGGGGAGATGCTGCCGAATTTTTGTTAGAAAATAACAAGACGTTAAAAGGCAAATGATGCAACAAACAAATGGGATAATAAATACACATCAAAAAATAACAAAAGCAACAAATAAATAGAGCAACAACAGATTGCAAGAAGAAGTAGAAAAGATTTGTATAAAACTACGCAAAAATCAAAGAGAAGAAGAAAAGAAAAGCCTTAAAAAAACAAGTAACAGAGGAGGGGACCTTCATCGGCACGTCCGTTCTAGCCTTCGCCAGTGCACCCTATCAGCCCTCCAGTGGCACACCCTATCAGCCCTCCAGCGGCACACCCTATCAACCCTTCAACGGCACACCTCCTTGGTTCCTTACTGGCACACTCCTCAACCGTCTCATTCTTCCCCTCGCCGGTACACCCTATTAGCCCTCCAGCGGCACACCCTATCAGCCCTCCAGCGGCACACCCCATTAACCCTTCAACGGCACACCTTCTCGGCCCTTCAGCGGCACACTCTTCTCACCCTCAACACAATGTATAGACTTTAGATTGATGCACGAACATAGCAACAAGCAATGTATAGACTTTGAACTGCAATGTACAGACTTTAAGGAACAATGTATAGACTTTGGGCTGGCCAATGTACAGACTTTGAACTGCAGCCAAAGGACGATGTATAGACTTTGAGCTGAACAGTGTATAGACTTTGAGTTGGCCAACGTATAGACTTTGGGCTGGCCAGTGTATAGACTTTAAACTGCAGCCAACGAGCAATGTATAGACTTTGAGCTGGACAATGTACATACTTTGAGCCGGCCAATGTATAGACTTTAATGGACAATATATAGACTTTGAGCTGGCCAATGTATAGACTCCAATAGACAATGTACAGACTTTGGGCTGGCCAATGTATGGACTTTGAGCTCCAATGTATAGACTTTGAACTGCAATGTATAGACTTTGAGCTGGCCAACGTACAGACTTTGGGCTGGCCAATGTACAGACTTTGGGCTGGCCAATGTATGGACTTTGAGCTCCAATGTATAGACTTTGAACTGCAATGTATAGACATTGAGCTGGCCAACGTACAGAATTTGGGCTGGCCAATGTATGGACTTTGGGCTGGCCAATGTATAGACTTTGAACTGTAACGTGTAGACTTTGAGCTGGCCAACGTACAGACTTTGGGCTGGCCAATGTACGGACTTTGAGCTGCAATGTACAGACTTTGAACTGCGATGTATAGACTTTGAGCTGGCCAACGTACAGACTTTGGGCTGGCCAATGTACAGACTTTGGGCTAGCCAATGTGTAGAATTTGAGCTGATGAACCCAGCCAATGTACCGACTTTGAGCTGGCCAACGTACAGACTTTAAGCTGGCCAACGCATAGACTTTGAGCTGATGAATGCAGCCGATGTACAGACTTTAAGCTGAAGAACGTATAGGCTTTATGTGCTGGTTGAATAGACAACGTATAGACTTTGGGCTGATGAATGTACGGACTTTATGCCGCAGCGACCGGCCAATGTGCAGACACACGCCCTTCGCCGGTACACCCTACAGCGCCCTTCGCTGGCACGCCTCATTTGGCCTTTCGTCGACACGCTCCCCCTGCGCTCAGCGGCACACCTGCTCCAACCCTTCGGCGATACGCCCTCAAGCTCCTTTGACAGCACACTCTCCCCTGTTCAACCCTTCGCCGGCACGCTCGGCCAGGCCCTTTGCCGGCACACCTAAGGCTCCTTCATCGGTACGCCTCCCATAGCCACCACACCTGCCCCTTCGTCAGCACCCTTGGCCAAGCCCTTCCCCGGTATACCTCCCGCGAACCTTCAGCGGCGTACTCCCTCAGCCCCCTCAGCGGTGCACCCTTCCACCTTCAGCGGCACGCTCCTTCAACCCCCGTTTGGCCCTCCAGCGGCCCACTCTCTCTCCAGAAGAATATGTATAATAATAATAATAATAGTGATAATAAAATTAATAAAAACTATGATGAATAAATAAATCTGTATATATATATATATATATGAAATAAACAAAAAATGTAAAATAATAATAAACAAAAAAAGAAAGAAAATATAATAGTAATAATAATAAACAAAACGGATAAATCATCCAGAATAAATACATGAGAGGGAAATAAGCAATATATATATATATATATAATTTAAAGTCCAGATAAAAAAATGGTAAACTCCACTTTACAGCCCCGTCTCTCTCTCGTGACCCGGTGCTGAAGGAACAACAATGTCGCCCTTCCAGGTTGGGCCTGAGTCTTGGGAATTATCCCGAAATGGCCATGGCCTGACCTCGCCTCGGGCTGACATTCCGATTAAGCCGGACTCGTTTCTCAGGCCGGATCCCTTCCGAGCCACTACTAAAATTGTCGCACGCTCGGCAGACATTTGAACGGGTTCACCACGGTTTTCTCCGCGTTTCTATTACGGACCTGTGTCTGAACATGAAAAGACCCGTGAGCAACCAATATGGCCGACGGCTCCCTCCCCGACATGGTCGTGAGCCGGCATTGCTCCGGGCCGATAGCCCGTTAAATCGGATTCATTCTAATGGGATTCGTTCCCGTTCTTTCATTGAAACTGCCGTAAACTCGGCATACATTTGTACGGGGTCGTTTCCATCCACGTCGTACTTTCAACATGGGCCCTTGCCCGAACACGAAAAGGTCCGTGAGTGACCGACAAAATCGAAATAGAACGAGACGGTCCTCGCCACCCCTGGACCCCTTCCATGGGAATATCAATAAGACCTCCGTGGGCCACGCTTAGACCTCGGGTCCGTCCCAATTGTGGTCGCCGTTCGGCTCATATCCTCGGTCTACAGCCCGCTCCCTTCGAACATGTTTTTGATTTTGGAGTCTAGTCCTGGGACTCTCCCCTGTTGCCCTCCGGCACCGGAAATATTAATGATGCCCGCGCAAGCCTCGTTCGGACCACAGGAGGCGCCCCCGGTATGGTCTTGACTCGATCTCGCACCGGGCCAATAGATTTACCGATTTCCTGCTACTCTAACCGAGATTTGACCGAATGTTTTCGGTGTCTCAGAATCATAAACTTGCCGTATCTCGGCATGCATATGTCCCAGGTCCTCCCGCGACGATTACAATATTCTCAAGCCGGACTCCCGTCCGAATATTAAACGGTCTCCCGAATGACCGACACGTTTCGAACGTCCGCTTCCCTAGACACAGGGCTTTTCAGTCGATTCAAGGGATATTCCCTCGTTGCCCCTTGGCACCGGAAATATTAATGACGCTCATGCAAGTCTTGTTTCGACCGTGGGGGCCCCACCGCAGTATGGTCGCAGCTTGCTCTTGCACCGGGCCAACAGATATATTGGTTTCTGACCGCTCTGACCGAGGTTTAGCCGAACGTTCTCCGCTCTTCCGAACAATAGATTTTCCGTACCTCGGCATACATGCATTTCGGTTTTCCCGCGACAACCACGATCTTCTCGAGTCGGACATTCGTCCGAACATCAAATGGTCAGTACACGACTAACATGACCGCGAAGGGTTTTCTTCTCGCCCTCGCGCGAGGATTTCAATACCTCGTAATAGACCTTCCATGCAATTGATTTCTTGGCCATGAGGCCCTGAATCCCGGCGATTAATCAAGGGTGTTCCCTCTTATGTGGGATGTAAATGACGCCGTGATCTTTATGGCCCGGCTGGTTTTGGTCCCGACACGAACCACACAATCGTCTGACCGAGTCAGATCGAGCGCACCATGGGCTCTTCGGAGCCCGAACAAATTGTCACTTCGGTGACTGGCACGCTCACGCACTTAATAGACGAACTACTTGAATAAGTGAATTTTAGTGCGTCCACAGCTGCTCAGCCCTCGACATCCGAGCAAACTGAAGCATTACCAGATACCCCTAGAGGCAACGGTCAGGCCTCAGAAGCTTCTCCGCAGGCGACGGTGTCTCCACCGGTCCCCGGCTACACCGGGGGCATACCCCTGCATCAGCCACAGCATACAACTCCGGCCCCGCCACAGAACTTGCCGTTCCAGGGATCCAACATTGCACCTCAGGCGACAGTGTTAACAACGCCACTAGCGTAACCGGCTCATTTTTACCCGAACCCGGTGGACCCGGCGACTGTGAACAGACTGATGTTGGAATAGATGATAGACATGAAGCTGGCAGAAAGGAGCAATAGTGATCGCACGCCCTTTGATGTGTATCGGGTACCTTATCCGGCACACTATTCTGCGAGGAGGCTCCCGACCGGCATCACCAAGCCACCGAAATTTGAGAAGTTTAATGGGCAAGGGTCTCCTAGGGAGCACATTGCCTACTATGTGAATGTTATGGGGGATCTAGCTACAGATGAGGCATACCTATTCAAATTCTTTGGCTCGACACTTACCGGGCTTGCTTTTGAGTGGTATTCGAGCTTGCCCGCCGGATCTATTGTAGACTGGCCCAACATGCAGAAGAAATTCAAAGAAAGGTTCTATATAGCCAAGCGGGAGGTAACCGTGGCAGAACTCTACGCCACGAGACAAAGAAATGATGAGTCGGCTCTCGACTACATAAAGAGGTAGAGAAATCTCAGTATGAGATGTAGACGTCCCCCGCATCAGGAGGATGCAGTGCAAATTTGTAAACAGAACCTGAAGAAGGAAATCCTTGACAGGATGATCGGCGCTAAGGTGCGGTCATTTGACCGTCTAAACAACATAGTAGCAGAGATCGAGGCGTTCCTTGCTCGATACTCCTCTACCCCAGTCACCTCAAGCCAGAGGGCCAGGCAGGCCGAAAAGAGACCGATACCGCCAGAAGTCCACACATTGGACTTCGAAGCTTTTGAGAAACTGACAGAGAAAGCCAAGGAGACGGCCAATCCTCCTCCAGCCAGGTCTACTGAGCGGCGGGAAGGTCCTTCCCTGCGGGAGAAGATGAGGAATAAGTTATATTCTTTTCCTCGAGAAAAGTCCCGGATCTTGTTTGAATGGGCCACCAGATATAACAAAATCACGCTGCCAGAACCGAAGAGGCCTGGTGACATAAAGAAGAAGGACGATCCTCATTTCTGCCCGTACCATCAGATGCTGGGGCACACTATCGAGGAATGTTATATCTTCAAGGATGTCCTTGAATCTTTGATCAGGAAGGGAGAACTGGATATGGGGGAGCATAAGATAGACCCTCCGCAGCCGCACGAGATGCCGAGCCTCGGTACTAGTGTCAACATGGTGTCTCTAAACCAGCAGCTACCTGAAGAATGGGCGGAGGCCAGCACAAAGGCCACTTATGAAGCCTTCGTCATGGCGCCGGCTCAAGATCAAGGAGGCTGGCAGACCGCGCCGACGAGGAATAGAAGAAGAAGGCAAGCTCCCCGGCCCACACCAGAGGTTCACATAAGGGGTGTCACATCCCAACCAGCACTGCCACCAGTGACGCCTGTTTGACATGACACAGCCCCCCGGCTGGTCATGAGGCGCCCCACTTACAACAAGAAAAAGCACGTCCCGATGCGGGTGCACAAAGAAACCAGTCCTGCAGTGGAAAGACTCCAGGCCATTATTGATGGGCTCGAAGATTGCGAGCAACCCGAAATCCAGTCGATGGAGCTGAAGGAGTATGTCCCTTGGAAGGAGTTTGAGTCACTTGAATTAGCTCCGGGGGCAGAAGCCGAGGCAGAGGGAGAGCCTCTCTAATGGGGTGAACCTCCCCAAGGCCGGTTGCCAGCCACTGAAGAAAAGAAGGAAAAGAAGAAGAGAAGGCCCAGAAACAAGAAGGAGAGCGGGGTTGCCCTTTCCTGCAACACCCTCTCAGCATTATTTGACACCGCCCTCTCCCTGGGAGAAGAAGAGCAAGAGTCGCCCGTTGAACCATCAGAAGTGAATCAGGCAGAAACATCCACCTCCCAGCATGCCACTAGGTCGGGAAGGAAGTGGGGACGCCCTCCTCAGGCCGACCATAACATCCTGCTCAGGGGAGAATGACCATATCATATCCCTGAACCTAGGATCCAAGGCATGGAGATCCCCCCTCCTTCGGGTCTCTACCCCGGGGAGCCGGTCGGCCAGAATATTCCTTCATTTATTGAGTTTCTCACGACTCAAGGGGGGAGGCAGTCATGCCCCCGCGAGTCTCAGCAGATCAAAGAAGCAAGTAGTCTCCCGGCCCCGCTGGTAGTAATTCCTTCTCGGTCAAGGGAAGAACCTGACAACATCCCGAACCTTGCCGAGTTCATGCAAGAGGAGGAAGTGACCCAACAGGCCCCGCAAGCTCAAGTGATACCTGACCCGGTGGAGGAAGCACCCGCTGAGCCGGCTCCCCAGGCCCAGACTAGGGGCAGGCGCAGTAGAGCCAAAGAGATGAAGTTGCTCGAGGTCCGAGCTAGCAATAGAATAGTCAAGCACCTGAAGAAGATCCCAGCCAGGTTCACCGTCTGGGAGATCCTGTCCCTAGATGAAGAGACACGGCAGGCCGTCATCGCAGCGCTCCAGACACCAGCATATGTGGAAGCCTACCTTGCAGAAATGTCGCCCGAGGTAGCTGTGGCTTTTACAGAAGAAGATATGCTCCTACCTACCTGCAGTCACAACATGCCACTCTATATGAGGGGGCAGCTGAATGGGCATCCCATCAATAGACTATTGATTGACCCTGGGGCGGCAGTGAACATACTCCCCTACCGGATATACCAGAAACATTACTTTGATGTACACTTGATCGAGGTCAAGAATGTTAAAATTGCTGGCTTCAACCAGAAGTGCGAGGTCCCCATGGGGATTGCAGAGTTTAACCTATCTCTTGGCGATTTCACAACTAAGGTCCAGTTTCATGTGATTAACTCCAGCACCTCCTACAAAGCATTGCTCGGCCGGCCTTGGGTACACCAAAACAGGGTAGTGCCGTCTACACTGCATCAATGCATCAAGTACCCCGGCAACAGGAAGGAGGAGAGAATCTTTGCTGACCTCCACCCTTTTGAGGTGTTCGAGTGCCATCTCTCAGACGCCAATTTGTATCTAGAGAAGCCGAAGCAAGCTCGCCAAGTCACCCTGGACAAGGGAAAGAAGAAGGCGGAGCCCGACAGCTGGTTCCCTCCACCGCCGCCAGGCTATGTGGCCCCCCGTCAAGTGTCATTTGTTTCTGGGGCAGAAGGAGTATTCAAAGCAACTCCCCTTTCCATCTACCCTGCACCGGGGTTGCCACACCTCGAAGACTTGCTGGAGGACATCCGGGTCCGTTTAGGATCATCAAGCCTCTCGCGGAAGCTGACTGCCAAGTGGTTGAACCACTAAAGACCTTTGAGGTGCCTAACCCCGGAGGACGGTCTACTATTTTCTATGTGGCTAATGAGCACCCGGTCAAAGGGGACGCTGATTGTAAACTCCCCGATGAACTGCATGACCCACTCGTCCCGATCACGGGATTGCCTGACATAACCGGCCGTGTAGCCAGAATGACCAGAAAATAAGGGATCCCCTTTTGCCAGCTCTCTAGTCGGAAGGACATGTTCAAAAAGATGTGAAACCCACCAAATCTGGACCGAAGATTGCTGCAAATCACCCGACACCCGGGATTAGGTTTCTCATTAGAAGATTCCTACGAAGTCGACGTTATATCGGTCTCGGCTTTGGATGGCGATAGCCTCACAGGCATCGCAGCTCCACGAAAAGGTGAAGGTCGCTCGCGCCTTAAGCCCCCGTCTGATGAAGAACAGGAAGAAGAGGTATTCCTATGGAATCCACCTCCCTGAAGGAATAAGGGGAAGGCCCCGTCCTCCTCTGAAGGACCAACCCCGAATGACTACAACAGCGGTGCGCCACTGCCCTCGTCTGACACTGATGCAAAGGATGGGGAAGCAAGCCGGACCCCGGGCCTCCCTCGGTGCGACTCTGCCATATTTGCCCTATGCTATCAACAGCAGCGAGAAATTGAAATGTTGAAAGCTCGCTTGGCCGAAGTGACTGCACTCGTGTCCGACCTCATCAGGGGCATCCTTCGCCAACAGAGCATCGGCACGCACCAGTCCCTGAGCACCGTCCCGAATGCCCCCGCGCACCTGAAGAGGGAGGCTGGGGATGTGGCCGCTCCCCCGGCCAGACGGTCGGCCAAGCGAAACCCTACGCTACGGGAGTGGATGCACAGACCCTACTCTTTCCCGAGGAATAAAACCCGAGGAATTTTTGAGTGGGCTTGCTACTATGGCAAGGTCTCCCTCCCAAAGTCCAAGAGGCCGCAAGATGCTCGCAAAAGCGGTGACCCCTTGTTCTGCCCCTATCACCAAATACTGGGCCACTCTATCGAAGACTGCTACGTCTTCAAGGATATTGCTCAAGACCTGATTGAGAAAGATGAGCTCAGAATGGGAGATTATGTGGTGGCTCCGCCACACCCCCATGTGACAGGCAGCCACGAAAGAAGTGTTTACATGGTGTCGGTCCAACACCAGATTTTTGAAAATGCAGCTGAGAACGGGCAACCTCGGCCGCTGGCGGAGAACCAGCCCCTGGTGCGGCAATCCGTCACTTCGGCCCCTATTAGAGCCATCTATGATGATTACCAAGAAGACCCCGGAGAAATCCTTTACTTCTCAGCACAGAAGGACCCCTCGAAGCCATGGCCCGCGAGCCCGGAGGCGGGGGATGCCAGCAAAGTCTCATTGTCCGATGAAGCTGAGTAGGGTGACACCTATGGCGTCCTTGAAGCAAAAGATGGCGAAGATCAGGATTTCGTCGACCTGTTGCCGGCACCGCCGGAAATTGAAGATGGCGGCCAGGCCACGGTAGATGAACTTGTTGAAATTAACCTGGGCACGGAGGGCGACCCCAGGCCGACCTTTCTAAGTGCCCTTCTTCCTCCACAAGAAAGAGAACAATATATCAAATTGCTGCAAGAGTTCCGGGATTGTTTTGCTTGGAACTACAAGGAGATGCCCGGCCTAAGCCCCGGTGTGACCCAACATATTCTGGCCATCGACCCCAAGGTGGAACCGATGAAGCAGTCTCCCCGGCGCATGAGGCCGGAGTTGATAAACCAAATTAGCAAAGAAGTCGACAAGCTCATAGATGTTGATTTTGTAGCTGAAAACCAGTATACCACCTGGTTGGCCAACATTGTACCGGTGAAGAAGAAGAACGGACAGATCAGGATTTACGTGGACTTCCGCGACCTGCATAAAGCATGCCCAAAAGATGATTTCCCGGTGCCCATCACTGAAGTCATGATTGATGCAACTACTGGCCACGAGGCCTTGTCCTTCATGGACGGATCGTCCGGCTATAACCAAATCTGGATAGCTGAGCACGACCGAATTCACACGGCCTTTCGGTCACCCAAAGGGATATTCCACTACAAAAGAATGCCCTTCGGCCTCAAGAACGCCGGCGCTACTTACCAGCGGACGATGACCAAAATATTCGACGAGCTGCTATACGACAAAGTCGAATGCTACATTAACGATTTGGTCGTCAAGTCGAAGAAAAGTGGAGATCACCTGAAGGATCTCAGAGTCATCTTTGAGAGACTCCGGCAGTACGAGCTGAAAATGAACCCGATGAAGTGTGCCTTTGGCGTCTCCAGCGGGAAGTTCCTTGGCTTCATTGTTCGATATAGAGGGATCGAGATCGATCCTTTCAAGATAAAGGCCATCCAGGAGCTACCTCCTCCGAAGGACCTGGGAGAGTTAAGATCCCTTCAAGGCCGGCTGGCTTACGTCCGAAGATTTATCTCCAACCTGTCGGGGCGCTGTCATCCATTCCACAGATTAATGATGAAAAATGCGCCTTTTGACTGGAACCAGGAATGCCAGAAGGCCTTCGATCAGCTGAAGGACTACTTAAGGACCCTGCCTGTGCTGGGGGCGCCTGTCAAGGGGAGGCCGCTTATTCTATACATAGCCGCCACCGAATGTTCACTGTTGGAAATGCTCACCTAGAACAATGACGAGGGAAAAGAGTAGGCTCTCTACTATCTTAGCCAAAGGCTAGTGGGGGCAGAAGCAAAATACACCCCGATTGAGAAGGTCTGTCTCGCCTTGGTCTTCGCAGTCAAGAAGCTGAGGCATTACCTGCTCTCCCATGAAGTGAGCCTGATCTCCAAGGCCGACCCAGTTAAACACATTCTCTCCCAGTCAGTCCTAAAGGGACGTCTCGGAAAGTGGGCCGTGCTGCTAATGGAATTTGATATCACCTACGTGCCGCAGAAGGCCATTAAGGGTCAAGCCATGGCCGAATTCTTCGCGGCACATCCTATGTCTGAGGATTCCCCACTGGCTACAGAGTTGCCTGAAGATGAGACACTGGAGGTGGACCAAGTCCAACAGATCGCCTGGCAGCTGCACTTTGATGGAGCCTCGAGAACGAAAACGACCCCGTCCGGACGTACCAAAGTACGGGCAGGGGCCGGCATCGTCCTTAAATCCCCGGAGGGAGAAGTATTGCATACATCTTGTTCTATCAATAAACCCTGCACAAATAATGAGGTAGAGTATGAGGCTCTGATCATCGATCTCCAAGTCGCTTTGCAAATGGAGATTAAAATGCTGCAAGTATTTGGCGATTCGTTACTAATCGTCAAGCAAGTCCAGGGGCAGTTTGATATTCGAAAACCTGAGCTACTCCCTTACCATGCTAAAGCGAAGTGGCTCATGGAGCAATTCTACCTTATTGAGATAGGCCACGTTGCCAGGGGAGAAAATGCACAAGCCGATGCACTGGCAAAGCTGGCAAGCTCAGCAGTCCCGCCTGATGGATCTCTTAGCATCCGGGTGGTGAATCAGCGCCAAGTGCCTAGCATGATAGAAGAACTAGAAGAAGAAGAACTGGAGGTCACTGTAGCAGAAGCCATCGGCCTGCCTGACTGGAGGGACCCTCTTATGCAATGGTTTAAACACCAGCAACTACCCAAGCAGAGAGAAGAGAAGATTAAGCTGATCAGAACAAAGGACTCTTATGAGGTTCGGAACGGGATCCTATTCCGAATTATGGCGGATGCCAGACAGAAGGTGCTCCTGCGATGTCTATCCACTGAAGAAGCTTGGAAAGTCATGAAAGAGGTCCACGCCGGGACAGCCGGTGCACACCAGGCGGGACCGAAGATGAAAATTGAAATAAAGAGGCTCGGCTACTACTGGCCGACAATGTTTGATGATTGCTGCAAGTACGCCAAGTCTTGTCAGAAATGCAGGAGCATGCCACGGTGCCCAGGAGGCCACCCGTGCCGCTACACCCGACATTACCCAGCTGGCCTTTCACCCAGTGGGGAACAGACGTCGTGGGTCCACTACCCGCGTCATCCGCCGGGTGCAAATACATTTTGGCGGCAACTGACTACTTCTCCCGTTGGGCGGAAGCCGTTGCTTTGAGAGAAGTAACTGGGGAGATCATCGCCAGATTTGTCCGTCGCAACATCATATTACGGTTTGGCACTTTGAACCGAATTATCTCAGATAAGGGGAGCCACTTCTACAACCAGAAAGTCTGCCGGCTAGCAGAAAAATACAAGATCGACTGGAGGACGTCAACCCCCTACAACCCGCAAGCCAATGGTCTGGCCGAAGCTTTCAACAAAACTCTTTGTACTCTCCTCTCCAAAATTGTCAATTCTAACAAGAGAGACTGGGAAGAAAGAATGTATGAGGCCCTCTAGACATATCAAACTATTTACAAAACCCCGATGGGCTGTTCACCCTTTTCCCTGGTATATGGCTCAGAGGTGATCGTCCCCATCGAGCTAGAGATACCCTCCCTTCGGGTTGCAATCCAACACGGGTTGGTCCGAGAAGACCAAACAAATGTCGAGCGAAGGCTCAAAGAGCTCTCTAGCCTGGAGGGGAAGCGGCTCCAAGCCCAGCAGAACATCCGGGTCTATCAGGCCCGCATAGCTCGCGCCTTCGACAAGCTTGTCAAGGAGCGTGAATTCAAGAAGGGTGACCTCGTTATGGTAAAAAGAAGGGAAGTTATGGCTTCCAACCCCAAGGGCAAGCTGAATGAGAATTGGCTTGGACCCTATGTAATCCGAAAGGTTTATGAAGGTGGAGCATATGTGATAGCCAATCATCAGGGGGAGGTCCAGTTTCCACCCCTTAATGGTAGGCATCTAAGGTTGTACCACGCTCTGAATCCCCCTTTCAATGAATAATACATCCTCTCGCCCCGCAGCGGGCAAACTTACACTTCGATCGCTCAGATGGTGTGTCATTATTCACTGTGTATTTCAAAAAAAAAGGGAGAAGAAAATATATAAAAAAAGGAGAGAAGAAGAGAAGAAAAGAAGAAAAGAAAAAAAAGAAAAAAAGAAAAAAAAAGAAGAAGAAAAGAAAAGAAAAGAAGAAAAAGAAAAAGAAAAGAAAAGAAAAGAAAAGAAAAGAAAAGAAAAGAAAAGAGGAAAAAGAGGGGAAGTAAAGAAGGAGGAGCCAGCCCTTCTTTACTAGCCCTCACCCGTACCAACGAACATTTTAATAAACAAATCAACCCTATCAGCCCTTGACATTCTGTCGGCACTGGCGAAGAATACCCCAGCCGGACCTTTCGCCTGGGATCGGGGAATCAACCCTTCTCCTTGCGTTGGCACTCACCCGTACCAACGAACATTTTTAATAAACGAATCAACCCTGTCAGCCCTTAACATTCTGTCGGCACTGGCGAAGAATACCCCAGCCGAACCTTTCGCCCGGGATCGGTGAATCAACCCTTCTCCTTGCGTTGGCACTCACCCGTAACAACAAACATTTTAATAAATGAATCAACCCTGTTAGCCCTTGACATTTTGTCGGCACTGGCGAAAAAATACCCCAGCTGGACCTTTCACCCGGGATCGGGGAATCAACCCTTCTCCTTGCGTTGGCACTCACCCGTACCGACGAATATTTCAATAAACGAATCAACCCTATCAGCCCTTGACATTCTGTCGGCACTAACGAAGAATACCCCAGCCGGACCTTTCGCCCGGGATCGGGGAATTAACCCTTCTCCTTGCGTTGGCACCCACCCGTACCAACGCACACACCAAGAGACAAATAAACCACACCTGTCCCCGACACTCTGTCGGCATAAACAAACAACCCTCTTTTGACCAAGACCTCCCGTCAGGGTCATTGAATGAACAAACTCTTCTCTCCGCCCTTCCAAGGTCGGATCAACCTAGTCGGGTCAAACATACCGGTGACATCATTCGGATGAGTCGCTTGATGGACATGGTGGAGTGGCCCCCTCGTCCCTCCTCTGGAAGGGGCGAGCACTCTCCTATGCTCCTCTACGAACCTCACCGGGTTCTCCTCGGGTAAGCTGTTAGTGTGGACTTGCGTCCCATCACATAGCAAGGGAAAAAAAAGAGAAAAGGGAGGAAGAGACTGCTCAACACCACACACATATAGGAGGCAAGTGGGATAATTGCATTGTATTCCTGTTATATAAAAAAAAAGAGAATTACACTGGCCTCGGGGCATACCCCGGTGTTACATGCAAAAAGGGGATGGAAGGGGGACTGGCAGCTAGTCTAGCCCCCGGAAGATGTTCTCAAAAGGGAGGATCTCGACGCAAGGGAAGCTTATCATCTCACGCAGATGGTCTTCCTGCGCGTCGAGGCGTTCCAACTCTGTCGCCACAGAGGCCACCGCTGCTTTGGCGACGGCCAGCTCTTCAGTTTCCCGGGTCTTGTCCATCTCGGCCTCGAGCAGGTCAGACTCAGCCTGGGCAAGCCGACCCCGGAGTTCCTCTATCCGGTTCTCCAAGGCGTGGATGTTGGCATTGCACCCATCTAAGGCCCCCCGGTGTAGCTTTCTGCTATCCCTCCGCGCCGCCAGAGCCTCCAGGTATTCATCCCTCTGAGCACCGATAGCTGTAAGCTCAGTTGGGGCCTGCGTCTCGAGGAATGCGCGATGATTTACGTACTTCAACAATAACAGAACGCGTCGCGACCACTCTTCCAACGGGCAGCCCATCATCTATAGTGCTTTGGTCAACTGCTCCACGATAGCCCTTGCATCTCGATATGTGAGCGTTGGGTCAGTAACGACCATAGAGCGCAATACCAACAGGGTCTGGCGGACTGGCAGATCCGAACTCACGTGGCCGATAGAAGGGATGGCTGGTGGGTCAAAGCTAACTTCACTGTCCACGACCGCCCACAGCTCTGCGTCGACCACAGTCGAGCTACCAGGAAGGGTCAGGGTCGAAAGGAGGGACCTCACGGGTTCCGAGGTCGACCCCTGGCCAGCTACCACCATAGGTAAGGGAGAGACCATAACGGAGACGTCTGGCGTCGCCATGATGAGCAGCTGTCCTAGCTCCATCGACCGGGCAGGTTCCGAGCCCGACAATGCCGCCTCCTCCGTCAAAACTAGATTCGCAGCCCTGCCGGGAGAATGGACGGTCGCAGAGGCTGGATATGGTGCCGCAGCAGACAAAGTTGCTTCGGCCTCCGCCACCTCGGCAGACAAAGTATCGATGGTGGGCGGGTCCGATGTTGTTCCCGGGAAGTCCTCATCTCCTCCCGCCTGGAATTCCCCCGAATGTTCATTAAGGATCGCCAATATCCTCCCCAGGAGTCGGGCTTCCTCGGGTACAACTGGCATTGGGATCGGTGGCAGTGGGATCACCAGCTGCGGGACGGCCCCCATCTGCAGAAGAGATGTCAAGGACCCCGCGTCCGGCCCCAGAAGCATCTTCAATCTTTTAGCCGCGTGCACGCAGAAGGATGAGTTCCACCTGGGGACAGCTTTACGAACCCGAGGTGCACGCGCTCCGCGGGGCGTTGTTGTTACCTGACCATGTAAAGAAAGGTCAGCCACTTGCCAAGTGGAATAAATTGCTGAATTCTCAAGGAAGCCGAATGGATCCCCCCTGCTTACCTCGCCCACCGGCACTATGCTACTCTCCGGCATTATCTCTCCCCGGGCGTCGACTTCAGAAACTGTCTCCCCGCAGGTCTCCGCTGCCGGTACTACCTCCCCTCCCTCCCGAGTCTCGGCTTCGGATACTACCGGCACTTGCACCTCGATCTCCGGTGCTATCTCCCCCTCCTCCAGGGCTTCGGTGGCTAGGATAGCAACCTCCACAGCTCCTTTCGAGGCATGAGCCTGTATTACCTCAAATGAATCAGCGACCTCGAGGGAAAGCTTGAGGATAGGACAAGAGAAAAGGGAGGAAGACGTGCGCTTACAGCCACTACCACTCCTTCCCGGAGCAGGACCTCGGATGTCGAGGCGGAAGCACCCGAGCTCGCCGCGGCTTCTTCTTGCCGCACAGCCTAGGCTAGGGACACCAATTCGTCCAAAGCCATGGCAGGTGTCTCTCGCCTGGTAGCTTCTGACCCCGGGACGTGGATCTCTGCATCTTCTGGCGGGACATGTTCCTGTTGGGAGCCGAAGACAATAAAATTGAGGAGGTTAGTTAATGGCCTCAAGAAAGAAACCTGAATTAACAGGTCTGCACTTACGGGTGCCCGCTTCACCAGGCTTAGAGAAATAGGTAGTACCGGGGCTTTCCAGGAGGGAACTTGAAAGCTGGGCTCCCCGGAGATACCCTCAGTTGAAAGCACTTCATCAGAAGAGTAGCCGTAATCTACCTTCTCACCCGACGAAGACTTAGTTCTAGTGGGCACCTCTTTCGCTGTCAAGGCAGCCCCCGCCTCGGCATCCGGGGTCGGCTCGTCGTCGCGCCGGACAGGCAATCGCGACTTCCCTAACCGCCACCCCTTCTTCCGGTATGTCTGCCCGAACCGAGATGTCTCAGGGTCCGCCTCCGATTGAGGGGCTGCCACATCAGCACCTGCCAAGCAAAGCAAGATCCGGGTTCAGTCAGGCCCGCAAAGTTTCAAAATTTTTAATCGAAGCGACTAGCAAAGAAAGTGATATACCTCCTTCAGCTTCGATAGCGGGAGTTGGGACGAAGAAGGTCTCTTCGACAGATTCCACGGCCCCGCGGGCCACATCTTCACCCACGCCTGGGATAGATACGGGCGCAGGCCTCTCGGCAACAGCTGGAACAAAAACATGTGTGTTACGAGAAACGCCCCTCTTAATGTCTGAATACATCCCGGAAAGCCTCAAGGAAGAAGAAACTCGACCTGCAGGCCGACTCGGCTCGATTCGAGTAGCTTCGAACTCCTCGAATGAAGAGATCAAAGGCGCCGGGGGAACGGTCGACGTAGCTTTGGCGGCCTCCATCTTTCGTCGCTTTGCCTCCCGCCGCCCGGCCGCCTTGGCAGCATCTACCGCCTTCTTCACGGGCGATTTCGCCCGGGGCCTCTTCGCAGGCGGAGGCAAGGGAGTCGTGGTCGGAGCTGCTGGCTCCTCCTCGAAGTAAGCAGGTTTCCCTGCCTACCGCAGAAGATTGTGATACGTCACCATCTGGACACTGTCAGGGTGGTCTGTTCAAAGAAAAGAAAGAAAAAAAAGAGACCCGATCAACATCCAGTACTCAAGAAAGGGTAGCATTGAAGAACACAAGGGAATTAAGAGAACACTAAGTACCATGTGGGCCAGTGTACAGCCGCAGCGTTATCGGCCAATATTTGAGGGACGGCTCCTTGTCCCGACGAGCCGCCTCCCGGACCAGCCAGCATACATCTTCAATCTTTTGGCAGCGATCGGCGAGGGCGGCCAGGTCTGCATGCTTCTTGGCGGCCAAGTGGCAGAAGAGGTTGAAGTGGTCCATCCCCCACCCCTCGGCGTAATAATAGGCGATATGGAGGCGCTTGCCCAAGATGGCCGCCCCCGGATCTTCAATCTTCAACCCATGTACTCGGAGGAGGACGTAGAGCCATGTGGTGTCCTTGTAGTTTCCTGGCTTCCGTTCCTCCCTCCTC
Source organism: Amorphophallus konjac (assembly GCA_022559845.1). NCBI lineage: Eukaryota > Viridiplantae > Streptophyta > Magnoliopsida > Alismatales > Araceae > Amorphophallus > Amorphophallus konjac. The sequence continues at coordinate 40,660,360 of CM040127.1, read as the reverse complement.
ACAAAGGTGCGATAGGGACAAAGTGGGTCCCTCTCCGGGCGCCAGCTCCTCACTGGGGTGCCTTCTTCCTCCATGGGAAAGGGATAGTTGATCAGCTCCAGGTGGTCACCCCCGATGTGGCAAAGGTCCCGCAAGGTCTTCTTAAAATCATCCTTCGCTACAGGAGGCAGTTTAGCCTGCGGTGCCGGCTTGTCCTCTCGAGCCCGCTTGCGCGCGATGATGTACGCGGCCACTTCCTGCTCCTTGCCCTGCCTCAACCGGAGGAGGTGCTCTGGGTCAATATCAAGGACCGGCACTGGCTACCGGCTCAGAAACCTCCTCTCTGCCCCATCCCAACAGTCGGTCCGGGATAATCGGTAAAAGGCTGTCCGGGCGTTCCACCACTTCACATACTCCAGGGTCACCCGTGGAATCCGACCCGGGGTTGGCACCCTGAAACTGGTAGTGTCTGCCCGATGAAAGAAATCCCACCAGGTTAGGGCAGTCTCAGCAGTGGGGCTCCCCCGGAGATTTTGCACCGGCAGGTCAAAGCAAGCACTATATGCCGGGATATATTGATCATACCCGAAATTCCTGCCGAAGCGAAAGGGATAGTACGGCTCCAGCAGCAGACTGTCCCCTTTGCGGAAAGTCAGCACACTGGGACGAATGGACAGCGCCCAGGCCCTGAGCTCCGGCTCCAATAGCGGGCGAACCACGTTCTCCTGGCTGATCGGGTGTACATATTTCTCCACTTGGTCGTCTCTGCATTCCCGGTTGCTGTTTACTAGCGGACTGGAGTGAGCGGCCACGGTCCAGAAATGAATAGTGCCTGCACTATCAAGGGGCACCGTCGTCAGCCTACCCCGGATGTCATACAACCGCATGGACGTCGAGCTTGACGCCACACTCGCGAACTCCAGCATCCGTGGAACCAGCCCCCAGCCTTGAATGGTGCGTGGGGCGAACTCTGGAAATAGGGAACAGACCCACGCATTGAAGAAATGCAGTGGGCACACATACCGCGCCTATCGCGGGAATTGGTGAGCGCTGACATCCCCGAGCGCCTTGTATATCAGACACAGGGTAGCTGGACATAGAGACAGCTTGATACCCCAGGCCATCTGACAGGCCGGGTAGATCGCATCCGGTCGAATGACGGTCTCGTCTCCATACAGCATGGCGAACGAGCACAGCCAGTAAGTCAGGAATGCTGCACAATGCGTCAGCGGGTCGACCCCTGCTGGATTGGGCCCGCTTCGACGCCCTCGGGAAGAGATCTTCACATCAGCCTTCGCCTTAGTACGCTTCTTGCTGGCGGCGGCAGTGCCTATGTGCGGGAAGTCTTTGTATTGTTTCAGGCCGTCGTAGAAGTACTGCAGCCACAAGACCATGCGGACTCTCTTCCGGTCTCCACGGGGGGGTTACTTCCCGCCATGTGCCAACTGATACAGGTCCCGGTACGCCTTCATAAGATACCGGTATGAATAGCCGAGGGAGTAGTAGCCGTCCCCGTTGGTCTCATCCTTGATTAGATATGGGAGGCAGACTTCTTCATAAGGCTCCCCGTCAATAGGCAAGCCACTGAGCTGACTGAGACTCCACAAATCCAATGAAGTCTCGCCCTCCGCCGTATAAAAGGTATTAGTCTCTGCATTGAACACTTCAATCATCCCGCAGTAGAGGCCCCTGGAAATGGGGTAGCTATACCGAGAGGCGTAGACACTGTGATAAACGCCGGCCCGGATAAGGATAGGGGCGTAATTGAACATCACATACTCTGTGAATTCCACGCCCCCTTCCCGAAAGCTATGTGCGTCCTTAAGCCTGAGCTCCCCGAACCAGCCCAATGCCAGTTCGTGCTTGAACCGGATGGCCAAGTAATCCAGCAAGAAGGGTTCTTCTCTGTACCCCCACTTTATTGGAGCCAGAAACAGACCAAACCGGGGATGTTCACCCTGGACTCGCCCAGCGGATGTGTCCCTCCGAGCAGGGGTAAATTGAGGTGCCCGCACTAATTTGTCTTCTGTCGGCAGCACGGCTTCAAGTCCCAAGATGGGTTTCCATTCTCGAGCCTCTCCCACCAGATACATCGGAATACTCCTCGGAACACTATAGAGCAGGCTGTCCCGGGACCGCAAAATCACTTGCTCGGCCTCCTTGACAACTCAGAAGTTCCGCCTCTCCTGGTGACTGAGATGCTTCAGGAAGCGGATGAGATGCCTGTCCTTCGGGTAGTCCTTCTGGTACTCCCCCGTGGCCCGATCAAAAGTCATGCCACCTTCAACCCGAGTGAGCCTGCGGAAATCCATCATCTCGGTGTCGGAACCCGACGATCCGGCCAATGCCGCTATCTCAGCATGCTCTCTGTCCAAGTCCTCCACGTTAAACCAAGTAATCGTCGGCACCAGAGGTGGGGGAACGCGCTCGGCATCAGAAGCGGCAGAAGCAGCAGAATCTCTTGGGGCAGCCATCTTTCTGCAAAGTGCAAGATAGCTCGAGTCAGAATAACACACAAACAAAAAGGGGGGGTCACATAGGGGCTATGCTACAATCAAATTAAAAAGAATGCCAATAATTTCTGACGAAGTTTCGGCAGTGTTTCCCCTAGGCCGAAGGCGTAAGGGAAAACACGGGTGTACGTCCACAAGGAGTGACGGCCCCAACAAAGTCACGGTGTGCCCAAGGGTGACACCGGAGGTCCTCCGGTTGAAGAAGAAGACAAAGAGGGAGAAGAGGAGAAGAAAGAGAAGAAGAAGAAGGAAGAGGAAGACGAGGAGCCTAGGGCTCCGTCGTCCCCCGAGCGAAGAGAGAACGAGAAGAAGAAGGAAAATGAGAAGAGAAAGAGGAGAAGAGGAGGAAGAGAGGAAGAGGAGGAAGAGAGAAGGAGAGAAGAGCCCCCACGGCGGCCTCCTCACCTTGAGACACCGGAGGAGGAAGACGACGGCGAGCGGCGACGGTCTTCGGCAGTGAAGAGAAAGAGAGAAGGGGAGGTGGGAGACGAAGAGACAAAGAGAGAGAGGGAGAGAACTCGAAAGAGAAAAAGGGGGGAGTTTTGAACTCCCCCGCCCCTCTTATAGTGGCTTCAAAAGAGAGAAAGAAAAGAAAGGAAAAGAGAGAAAACAAAAAAAACAAAAGAATAGAAAGAAAAGGAAAGAAAAAAAAAGAGAGAGAAAGAAAAAATAGAAAAAAAGGGAAGAAAAAAAGGGAAGAAAAAAAAAGAAAAAAAAGAAGAAGAGGAAAAAGAGGGAAGGAAAAGAATATATATATATATATATATATACATATATATATAAATGATAATGATATAATAAATATATATAATAATATCTATGTCACATATCTTATGAACGTACGCCCAATAATGTACATTATTTCCACGAATGCACCCACGAGCACCGTCTGGCTCATCCTTCGCCCGCGCTGCCCGTGGGTGGGGGGCATTTGTGGACATGTAAAATCACACATCCATATGTCCCGCCAAGCCCCCGCACCGATGTCAAAGTCAAAGACCCGGAGAGACTGGCCATCCAGGGCTCCGGGAGAATACTACCGTCCGGCAAATCCCCACATTTGCACGAGCGCATTAAGAGACCAAGAAAGCACATGATGCCCTCCTGAATAGATACACTGCTATGAATCCACCCTCGGGTCCCTAACGGTGAAGAAATATCCCAAAGAATGCACAACTGTAAGTTCCTGAAGCCAGAGCTGGTGCCCCTTCCAATGGCACACTACCTTGCAAGGCCCCAGCGGCACACCCCCCTGAAGTGCCCCAGCGGCACACCCTGAAGTGCCCCAGCGGCACACCCTGCAAGGCCCCAGCGGCACACCCCCTAAAGTGCCCCAGCGGCACGCTGCCAGCTGCCCCAGCGGCACACTCTGTGGGGGTGCTCCCAGTAGCACACCTTCTTGGTGCCCTCCAGCGGCACACCCCTTGGAAGCCCCTTTCGACGACACAATGCCCCAATGCCCTTCCAACGGCACACTAGTTGTGCCCCGTCAGCGGCACAATCATCATGTCCCCCAGCGGCACAGGCGTTCTGCCCCCCCCCCCCCCAACGGCACAACCCCTCAGCCTCCAACGGCACAGCGGTGAACTCCCCCGAACGGCACAAACCGACAAGATACACAACGGTCATTAGAGGGGCCCCTTGGTGCGCAGTGTGGCCATGTCAACGCCAGCTAACCCCAAGCTCAGGTGTCGTCCTCCGGTTGGATGAAGGAGACTTTCACCTGACGAAGGCAAGATTCGGGTCAACCTCGGATGGCAGTGCCATCATGAGGTCCCCCGTCAACGGCCCACGTATAAAAGGCTCTCACAGGGAAGAGAAGAAGGGCATGCAAAAGACACCCATACGAAGAGAGCAGCAGAAGAGGAAGAAGAAGAAGAGAAGAAGAAGGTAGAAGAGATATGGAGAAAAAGAGAGGAGAGTGATGTGTGTAAAGGAGAAGGGAGGAATGGGCTAAAGGGAGGCACCCTCCCTCATTCCAACTCTCCCCCAACTTTTTTTTTGCTCTTCCTTCCTTTTAGTTTTATCCTCTCTTCCCTCCGTTTTGGAGTGTGTTGTAATGCAGTTGGCCTTCGGGCCATGGTCTTTGATATTTGGAGTCTTTCATGAATAAAAGTGCATGTTTGGGGTGTTAAGCCTTGTTATGTTTTGTTGTCTTCTCCTCACTGTTTGGCCTTTGATTTCTTTGGTGTGTTCCCTCAATCTCCCAGCTCTCTGCTTTACTGGCTTTCCCCTATCAATATTGGTCTGCTTGGACAGACGACCAACGTTCCTGGGTTGATGACGTAGGGCTAGCTCCCCTCCTTCTGATGGCTCCCCACGACATGAGTATTATCCCATTGCCCCCACCTATGGGTTAGTTAGCACCCACCATCCCTACCTAGCTGTTGGAACTCATCTAATGGTCAGGAGGCTCCTTTGCCCTTCCTTCAGAGTCCGCGATACACACCCACCCTTTCAAGCCCTCAGTCACTACGCTGCTAAGGCCCCTCAACGGCACGCTTCTTAGTTCCCCAGCGGCACACTCTTAACATTATTTTCTTTCGCCCAGCGGTACACCTCCTTGAGTCTGCCCAGCGGCACGCTCCTCCCTGGGTTTGCTCAGCGGTACCCCCTTTTCCATTCGTCTAACTGGCGGTACACTCCCCCCTCCTTTGCTCGGCGGCACACTCCCTTCAGCTGCCAGCGGTACACCCTTGGCTGCCTCAGCGGCACACCTCCTCTATTGGCCTGCCCAACGGCACACCCTTGGACTGTCAGCCTGGCACCCCTTGGCCATCATTTCTCCGGTGTACTCATAGCTTGCCTCAGTCTACTAGTTTCTCATTCGGCGTTTCCTCCGAGTTTTCTGAAGTTTCCCCAAAGGTGGCTGCTTAGGCACACACACCTTAGTTGTTGGTTCATGTCACTCCATGTGGACATGTCCCTTGTATTCCCTTACCGTCCGGGTTAAGGGGAGATGCTACCGAATTTTTGCCAGAAATAACAATAAGTTAAAAGATAAAAAGGAAGCAACAAACAAATGAAGCCAACAACAGTAAAAACATTCTAATCAACTAAGAGAACCGTTTAAAGCTCCGGGGATTGGTTGAACAAGACTCCAAGAACTGCACTACTGAACATGACTTGGGGGTCAATCTCATGGCAGGGAATTGAAAGCTTAACCATTTGGGACCCTCCATCAGACATGAGCTGGGCAAGGGACCTTCTCTTAAACTCTGGGCCATCCCTTTAGCGGCACACTCCTTAATTATCCAGCGGTACACTCTTCTTTGCCCTCTTAACAGTACACATCCTTCACCCTTCAGCGGTACGCCCATCTTCAACCTCCAGCGGCACACTCCTAAATTCCCCAGCGGTACACTCTTCCTTGCCTCCTGAACGGTACACGTCCTTCACCCTTCAGCGGTACGCTCACCTTCAACCTTCAGCGGCACACTCCTAAATCCCCCAGCGGTACACCTCATCATCCCTTCAAAAAATACACACATATAATAAAAAAATTCATAATAAAAGGAACAACAAATAATAGTAATGGTGATAAAATAGAGGGAGTAATTCTAATAAATGAGCGGTAATGATACATGTCACTCAAGGCAACTCACAAACATAACGACATGGTCTTCGTCTCCCCTTCTTGGATTCCGAATCCGGGAATATTGATGACGCTCTTGTAAGCCGAACTTCACCCTCGAGAGTTCTCTCTCCCGTCATGGTGACTGCTTGGCCTTACCTCGGTCCAATATCTCATCAGGGTCCCCTCCCTCACCGGGATCTGACTTTCCTCCCTGTATTAAAATTGCCGTCCTTCGACAGACATTCGCACGGATTCGTCCCCCGTTACCGTCTTGTTTTCCGTATAAACTTTTGTCCAAACATGGAGTGGTCCATCGGTGACCGACATAATCCGAGTATTCATGCCCTCACCTCGGGCTCACCGCATAGCCCGACGGCTGTGTCCTTCCTGCATTAATTAGTATTTCTTTCGGCCGTGGAGCCCTTATTTCTGGCAATTAATCAAGGGTATTCCCCTCTCCGAGCGGATGTAAATGACGTTGTGACCTTTACGGCACAACGGGTCTCAGTCCCGACCCGAACCACACAATCGCCTGACTGAGTCAGATCGAGCGCATCCGTGGCTCCTCGGGGCCTAAATAAATCGTCACTCTGTGACTGGCACGCCCACGCACTTAAATAAACGAATAACATAATAAGTGAAAATAAGTGTGTCCACAGGATTCCGCAGGATCCCTACTGAGCCAGTGACAGGAGGCTCACCCCTATTTTTCAGGTGTGACGGTTCTTCCTCGTGGTTCGAGGATGCGGTTCATGTGTTCTTAGTTGCCAGCTCGTCGGGCCGAGTGTTCACTCGACATATGGTACGTTTTTACTGCTTTAGACTGTACTTTCTATTGGACTGGACTCTGTTGTAGCTATAGTTGTTTATTTATTTCTGTTAATTGTTGAATTATCCTACTTTATTTCCTATTTCTTTGTGCCTCTACACTCCTTTTAGCCCTTCCGAACCCTCCCGTCTCTTGGGCGGCAGGTCAAGATTCGAATGGTATCGGGACTTCGCGATATCTGGATCTTGGGTCGTTACAGTATTGATGTTTTAAATGTTAAGTTAGAGCGTTGGAGATATGTCTTGGAGTCTAAATATTTTAAAATTACTAGGAGCAAGTCAGAGCTTATGTATTATAATTTTAGCAATGGGAGAGTGGTACATGAAAATATCGTTCTAATTAATGGATATAATATTCTAAAGAGTAGTAGCTTTCGGTACTTAGGGTCTATTATACAAGAGAATGGGGAGATTTATGACAATGTTGCATATAGGATTAAGGCAGGCTGGTTAAGATGGAGAAGTGCATCAGGAGTCTTCTGTGATCATCGTATGCCTGTGAAACTCAAAGGGAGGTTTTATAGAACGGCTGTGAGACCTACTTTGTTATATGGTACTGAGTGTTGAGTAATACAAAAGGAACACATTCATAAAATATGTGTAGCAGAGATGAGAATGATGAGATAGATGTGTAGCAAGACTAGACAAGATTAGGAATGAGTGTGTCTGTAAGGACTAAGAGATAGTCTCAATTAATAGTAAAATGAGATAAAATAGACTCGGATAGTTTGGACATGTGCTTCATCGCCCTAACTCAACGTCGGTTAAAAAATATGATTGAATCTTAGTGGATGCTAGTAAAAGAGCTTGGGGAAGACGCCTAAAATGAGATTGTGCGATATTATTAGGAAGGATATTAGTTGTGTATGTTTAAATCTGAATATAACACTTGAAAGAAATTTTTGGTGGAGCAATATTTATATAGCCGATCTCAAATAATTAGGATAAGGCTCTAATGATGATGTAAATGAGTAATGATAGTATAACTTATTTCAAAGAACGCATTCAATTATCAAAGAAGCCGTGGTGAATAGAGAGGAGGGATGGGGGAAAGAGAAGTACTAGGACCATGGGAGAGAAAGGAGAGTAGAGTTACCCCCCCCCCCTAAAATGTGGTTGATTTCATTAATTTGTCGAGAGTGCTTTTTATCATGTATTGGAAGTATTTTTAACACAAATGGAATTGAGACTATGTTTTAACTCAGCTTCTAATTGGAAGCACTTTTGGATTTTAATAACCTTTGATTTAGTTACTCATAGTAGAGGGTAAAAGGTCTTGGAAGCCATTTGTACAATTTTGGGTTATTGTTTGACATCTAAATAAAAGTTCTAGATGAAGCTTCCTAGTGATGATAAAAGTAGGATTGTTAGGAAAGATTTGTACCTCCAAAATCAATTAAAGATATGTTTGATTTATATTTTTATGTTAAAAGTAGAAGTCAAAATAATTTTTAACTAAAAGTTTGCCAAACACATCCTAAAACAAATTCTTAAAATATATTTACTTAAGAATGGCAATTAACTTCATGGGATGTATATGTAATAATCTTTTAGATTTTGTATATAACATATTGGTTAGTGACTTAGTGGGATGGTATATCATTTGATATGTCTTGGTGTATACTGTTTGTAGATAATATTATCTTAAACATTGATCAGAGTATCGATGATTTAAATGTTAAGTTAAAACATTAGAGACATATCTTAGAGTCTAAAGATTTTAAAATTATTAGGAGTAAGTAATAGTTTATACATTACAATTTTAATAACGAGAGAGTGACACAGGAATACACGATTCTAATTGATGGACAAAATATTCTTAAAAATAGTAACTTTTGGTATTTATGGTCTTTCAAATAGGAGAATGTGAAGATTTATGATGATGTTGCACATAGGATTAAGACATACTAGTTAAAATAAAGAGGTGGATCAGGAGTCCTCCGTGATCGTCATATAAATGTAAAACTTAAAGTTTTATAGAATAGCTGTGAGACATACTTTGTTATATGGTATCGAGTGTTGGACAGTAAAAAAGAAATGCATTCATAAAATGTATGTAACAGAGATGAGAATGATGAGATGAATGTGTGATAAAATTAAGAAATATAATATTAGTAATAAGCGCATCTGTGAAACTTGGGTGTAATTTTAATCGATGGTAAAATAAGAGAAAATAGACTCATGTGATTTATACATGTGCATCGTCACCCTAATTGAGTGCCTGTTAAAAATGTGACTAAATAGAAGAGTTTGAAGAATGTCTAAAATGAGATATTGTGATGTCATTAGAAAGGTCATTGACTTCTTAGATTTAAATATGAACGTAACACTTTAGGTAAATCTTTGATGAGACATAATATAACTGAACTCAAATAATAAGATAAGGTTCCGATGAAAATGATATTGGTTAGTGGGATATAATGCGAAATACCGAAATATTTACACGGCACATATATTAATTACCTATATGGGGATCCGCAATTTTTATCTTTTAGATTTTTGAGATAATATATTGTTTAGGAGAATATTTCTTTTTGATGGGAGAGAATATATATATATATATGTGTGTGTGTGTGTGTGTGTGTGTGTGTGTGTGTGTGTGTGTGTGTGTGTGGTCCATCGATCCAGAGTTACATGCCACTCCGATCAGAGCTAGAGGGGATCCGTTTTGTACGTAGTCGCGTCCTAATCTTTTGTTTAGTCAAGAGTGTTACTCTCTGTATAATATACTAATTTTTGATATATATTAATGTTTTTGACAAGAGGGAGTTTGAATAATTAATAATAATAATAATAAACAAGATGCATGTGTTGTGTGGGAGCTTTGAGGTTCCAAATGGGAAACATCAGCATTTTAATTTGATCTGGTTGCAGAAAGACATTGCGTACGCTCGTTGTTATATATCGTCATAAATTCTTCTATACGTCAATATTGTCAGAACGTTGGAACCCAACCAAGCACTTTTTAATCCATACTTGGAAAAATAAAAAAACAAAATTTGGTATTGGGATACGTGTGTATTAATTCAACTGCATGGGGAAACCCGTAAGTTTTGGATTTGTTTTTTGGGATCTGCAGGCAATAATCGATGCCCGGCACACTCGACATTAATGGCGCCTCTTCGATCTTCCTCCGTTAAACCAAAAGCACCTCACGCATATATGCAGCTGTCATCTGGCTCTCTCTGGCATGGAAAATCGAAGCATGCATATGCTATATAGCTTAGCATCTGCGCCACCCTCGACTCGTATACGGCCTTCTTGGATGCGTGATCGATCGAGCCGCACAACAAGATGGCCGGCATGCATGCGTTCGTTCCTCAAATCCGGCCAGTAGGTCTTCTGGTAGCCTCTTTTTAGCTTAAATAGCCAAAATTATATGAGAATCCGTGCTAACTTCATATTTGCATGTACACTGATCTTCGCATGCATGTGACGTAAAAGTTGTCATATATAATTAATGGTGCCGTCACCTTCTTCCAAAATCTTTTAACTAGAGATAGATGGGAGGCCCGAGACGTCTACTCCATGAATATAATTGTGACAGGGATCGAAGGTTATTGTACGCACATACACGACATTAATATTCTACGTACGTACGAAAGATATACGTGTCATGTAGGTTTTATGTTAACGGGGATAGATATGCAAAATGCCCTTTGCCCCCAATTAAGTGCTTCGGGTCCCCTTAATTTCTCTGATGGGAGGCTATATATGTGTGCATGCATGTGGACCAAAAACACAAAAGAATTGCAAGCATTCTCCTGAGATTTTTCTCTCTTTTATAAATAGGCTAATTAATTCTAGACCCCACCTAGCTACTCAATATTACTTGGCATAAGAAATCGAGATAATTACATATATATATATATATATATATCCCTAAAATCTTGTGTATTCTATTACATAGCATCGTATCTTGATATTATCATGTCTAGCCCTATGTTAAGAATATTGTTTCAATCACATCCTTCGTGCTCTGACACCGTCAAAGTTAACATAATAGTGTCTGTTGAATATGTAAAATATGAAATTTTAAAGGGAGACACAGAATGAGATAAAAGATTGTAAGGACATGCATGTCATTATTCTTGTTATGTCAGAAAATTAAAAAAAGGTAGGTTAGTACGTTTCTATCTTAATCTAATTAAAATTAAATTAAATAAATGATAAATGATATCAAACAGTGGCGGAGCCGGGGGGGGGGGCAAGGTCACGAGGGGGGCAATTGATTTATTTATATTTGCCCCCGTGCCCCCATCGTATGTTAGGTTTTTTTTGGTATATTGAATTTGCATGAAAGAAGGAGACTTCCCGTGTGAATTGTTGAGATGGAAGGAGGCGTGAGTTTTTTTTGATAAATATATTTTATTTAGTGGGTTAGAAGTTAAAAAGGAGGGGCCACATCTTAAACTAATACGTTAATACTCTAAAACATGAAAAGCCTTCTCATCTTATGCCGTTCTGTTATGCACACTTGAACACGTGAAAAGTGAAAACGCAGCAGCGACACGTCGATGGCGATTCTCTCTCTGCGTGACTGTGTCTTGCTTGAAGGAATGGAGAGAAAGAGAGAGATTGAAAAAGAAAGAAGAAGCAAGAGAGAAAGATGAAGAGAAGGAGCTCGATCTTGTGAGTCCTATTTTTATTGTTGTTTGTTCTCCTGAACATGAAGTTTTTGATTTGAGGATTTATTCTGTGTAAGGTAATCCCGTATTCTTCTACTGTCTTATTTGTATTCCTCAAGATTTGGGCACATCTTGAGAGATGAAATGTATACTACTATTTTTTATAGTATAGTGTCGTCGGTTTGTCTCGTAATTTTTTCCCTCCACGTCGTGGGAGTTTTTTGACGCTAAAAATCTAGTTCATTTTGTGTGTGATTGTGCTTGTGTTGGTTTGGTGATTTTTTGACTCGGGTACTTGCATATATATGGCATAAAAATTATTGTGGTTGTGTAGGGATGTCAAAAAATATACGGATAAATTTATTTCCGTGTTGATTCTTCGATTACACATATTTTATGCTTATATTTATTTTTTTAACTCCCCAACAAGTAGAGCCGTAAAAAGGTATTGCATTTGCTTACTGAAAAACGTTGTCGGTAGTCGTGCAGGTTTGATTCGCAGAAATAAAAAAAAGTCTATCAAGCTGTGCACATAAATAAAAAAGGCCATCGGGCATTTCATTGAGGACTATTTTTCTACCCACTTGATCAATAGATGAATGGTAATTTAGTGACATATATTGAGAAAGAGATATTCGAGAACATTGATAATGAGGTAATAAATATATTCTACTTGAATGAAAATGAATGAATTTTATTATATTAATTTTATTTTATCCCCCCCCTTTCAAATATTCCTAGCTCTGCCACTTGATCAATAGATGAATGGTAATTTAGTGACATATATTGAGAAAGAGATATTCGAGAGCATTGATAATGAGGTAATAAATATATTCTACTTGAATGAAAATGAATGATTTTATTATATTAATTTTATTTTACCTCCCCTTTCAAATATTCCTAGCTTCGCCACTGATATCATGGATACGTATGGTAAGGATATACATATGATAATATGCATAATATAAGAATATAGAGTAGAATATGAAAAATTCTATGAATATATGTAGTTATCCCTAGAGAGGGGAAGATTTACGACTCAATATTTACACAGTCTAAGGGCCCGCCAAGGTATGCGCGGCCTAATAAGTGACAGCCCCAACAAGATCCACTTACTGCGAGACCTCAGTTAAAAGAACCTACAAGGCCCACCGAGCTTTGGCATAGTCGCCCGAACGAAGGTCTCCCCAACGCTCGAGAAAAGTCCAGCGGGAGATTAGATCGAGCCATCTGAAGAGCGCTCCCTCAAGGACGACCAAGCCTTGGACTCTTTGCCCGACAGGAGATATCCCTATCCCTTATGGATCAGTACCGTCATCGAGACTCCTCAATGAGTCAAGACGAATTCCTCGTGGCTGGACACTTATCCCTAATAATCCAAACATATGTTATTCTATCACTCGAGAGCATGAAGCTCAAGAGGATAAGGGAAGCACAAGAGTCCCTTAACGGTAAGAGTTCATGTCGCAGACGTAACGCCCCCCTCCCTCCCTGTACTCAGGAAAAGGAGCTTACAACTATATAAACTCGGGGAATTCCTCCAGAAAGATAAGTCAAATTCTAGTCACTTCAACTGGTGAAGAGCAGTCTCGTATCTTACACCTCTTTTACCTCATCTTCTCACCTTACTCTTACCCTTTGTTGACTTAAGCACGAGAGAGTTTTTCTCGAAATCATAATCTCAAATTCCCTGATCATTTTTTTCCTTTTGCAGAACTATGTTATGAGATAATTATGACCCACGATTGCCCTAGTTACGACGATCCACGACTTTCGATGCAATCGAGGCGCTTCAATTCCTATAAAACAAAAGGTAGCCTAATTTTGTATACAGAAATTTAGGTAGCCTACTTTTGTATACTGAAATTTGGCGTCAGCGATCAGGTCTTCATTATGAAATTGACCTTTTTCTCTCTTTTTTTTTTGCATCGAAAAGAATTTTTTCTACGGATTCTGTCAAATCCTACCACTGAAAGGAGAAGTGCCGTATCAGAATTATGTAGCACCATAACATTCCCGTTCTGAAAAACGGGGGCACTATTATGTTACGGGTGAAATTTTCGATCAAACTTTCCTTCTCGCCGACAGCACGATGAAGGGCGCCACGAACGGCATCCCAAGTTCGAGCCAGGCATCCGAATGTAACCCAACTCATTTCACATGCATAGCTAGAATTTGTATGATGCAAACGTATGTTTACACAAGAAAGACTTCGGTGTCATGCTGCTCTACGTATACCACATTTTTTTGTCACTCTTATCTTGTTGACCATCTGATCTTATAATACTATATGGTGCCACAATTATATCACACTGTCACTCATGCCCATCATTTGACCACGAGCTCAGATAGTCAAAGTGAATAATTTAATTTAAAGACGTTGAATTTAAATCTACTTTTTAAATGGGATGGCGTGAAAAAATATCACAGAAAGTGGGGATATAAAATGTCATAATATTTCTCATGTTTACATTTCCAAGTCCGTCCCTTGATGCAATCTGTACACACAGATTTCTTATGATAAATCATTTACCAAGATTCCTCACTTTCTGGGAAAATGTTTGCTGCGATTATTCTTTGCCACCAAAACCGGGGGATGCAAACCTTTCATTTTTGTCAGGTCGACTCACACGTCCTTCAGCATTCTGTTCAGTACCAGTCCAACACTTACAAAGCAGTGCAAACTGAATTCCTTCTACCAAGGCATTCGCAGCACCCTGTCGCAGAACCATCCGAGGCAACTGTCGAATATGTGAAAATATATATAAAACAAAAAGACGAGGAATCACCTCAAACCTTCATGGTTTCTACTAAACCAATACATGTTAGACCTAACTAGCTTTATGTTATTGTTTGCCTCCGCACTTCCGTAAAACAGGGCCCAGGCCAGAGGATTTCCCGAAGTATTCATCCCGAAATTGAAAGACTGGGTAGCGTCTGAAAAATACATCTGCTCGGAAGAGTAATGTTGAATGCAATGCCCCTGCTAATTACATTCGAAGATATCACCCCAATCTTTTTATTTTTTTAATTCTTTAGAGTGAAACCCACACCGAACTAACTTGACGTGAACCCCACTCCAGCCATCCCCCTCTCCAAATAATAGAAACCCCATGGACCTGTTTATTTGTTGCAGAATAAGATGTTGATAATCTGGATACCAACGCCTTATTCCTCTTATTCTGTTTGTTTAGACGGATATAATATTTAGACCTATATTCGGAGTTAAACCTGTTCTAACAAATGATGGAATAAGTTAACCCGGATACAGTCAAATTAATATTATTTATTTATTAACATACCTTAACCCCAATTATGATATCTTCTTAATCTATTCCGTAAACAAACAGGGCTATCATGTGAACAATACAAATCTGAGATTTACACTGTTCACAAGTTTATCTTTTGCCGGACCCTCACATGACGTCAGATGTTGACGTGGCCGCCATGACAAGATAACTTCACGCGAGTCACGTTAAAATTTTAAAAACAAAAAAAAAAATTAACTCCCTTACATGTAACTATCAGGAGCATTGCACTTGGCATTACTCCTACTAAAATAGCCCAACACCGACGGTGCCAGCTTGTAAATGAAACACATACAAGGAAAATGTATAGATACAAGAAATCGTATACAGCGAGGCCACTGCCAATTCAGATGTTGTCATTATACAAATCAATCCATGCCCAACTTTTAAGCTCCCCTTTTTTTTTGGTAATTCAAAGGGGGTAATTAGCAATATTGTCCATGGCTCTCTCTTCCTGCCCACTGGAAGACAAATCCAGCCGGCAAACAATGTGACCGCACACCATTGTCCGGTATAATGATGTGACAACCAAATCTCAGTGCCTGACAGATCAGAAGCCAGTGAACACAATGAAAGGCAAACCAAACATGAACAGATTTCACGGTGAAATAGAGGACTCCGCCTGTTCAGCATTCCAAGCCCCACGATGAGTACCAGTAGTTGAATGGCATGGCAACTTGAGAAAAGCAAGGTCACTGGAGACGATACCACTCAGGAAGTGTGAGCTCGGCATGGAAACTCTACCAGTAGAGGGCAGCATAAACCAAGAGCCTACCCCCGATAGAATGGACGAGCTGGCTGTCCAGGGATCTGATTGTGGTAGCCCAAGTGGAGGAGAGGGTGATGCCCATCCCCAGGAGGCATGGGATTTATTGAATGGGAGCCAGAGTCTAGATGAGAGAACCAGATCGGACGAGTTTGTGTGTCAAGGAATGGCCTATAATGCAACTCACGAGAAATTAATGGTGGCTGTGTCTGGGGATCACTTCTTTGCAGCCCCGGGGGAACAAGTGGACGGCGTGGGTAATGCTCTGGCCCGTAAGCCAGATTGGGAGCCACAAATGGGGATGAACCATGGCCACCATAAGCTAACTGGTAAGCATTGAAAGGAGCTCCTGGGGGATGTGGTTTGTAGGCAGCCGACGCTGGGGATAACGACGATTGCTGGGGGTTAAGGTAAGGCAAATTGTAACGTTCAGGATGTGGCTTCGGGTGATCTGGCGCCCTAAAACTAAGCTGCCTAGGAATGGACTGGTGACATGGAGGAGTAAAGTGCTTCAGGTAAGCAGTAGTGGCACTAGAAATTTGACTGCCAAGCTGATCTGACCTTCCAGTATAATGTATCTTCTTGGTATCATCTGGAGCAACAACCGAGTGCTTGTGATAAACAGTGGTGGCACTTGGAATTTGACTGCGAAGCTGATCTGACGTTCCGGTAGGATGTATCCTTTTAGTAGTAACTGGAGCAGCAACTGAGTCATCGGAGGGAACTTTTCTCTTTTTCTCTTGTTTTATCGGAATATTTGATCCATTAAAGAGAACATCTTCATCCCGAGCATAATGCATCTTCTTAGCATTACCTGGAGCAGCAACTGAGTCATTGGAGGGAAATTTTCTCTCTTTCTTTTGGTTTTTAGGAATACTCGAGCCATTCAAGGGAACGTCTCCATCCCGTGTATGGAGAGAAGTAGGCCCAAAAAGGAGAATTCTTAAGTCAGAGCCTTCCACCTGCCCGTTCATGAACTGTACCAGATGACTGATGGAACTGTCAATGCAACTGTAGATAATTGGAAGCTCCACTTTCCCCACCGCCCTTGCACAATTTTGTGATTGGTCCAAAAAATCCTCCACCTAAAAAAAAAATAGATGATGGGAAAGTCATCTTTCCAATCTGTAACAGAAGTATAACACCCCGTAAACTTACACCAATGTTAGCAGTCTTCCATGGTTTAGATATCCAGCATCCCTCGTAAGTGCTTGCACATAGACCAAGCTCCCATAAGCTTCTCACTGAAGAAAGCTGCAGAGTAATATAATGATATGAATCTTCGAGGGGGATTATAATTTTAACTAACTATTGCACATTCGCAGAGTAAAATAATGGCATGAATTTCGAGGTGGCTAATAAGTTTAAACAACTAATTCCATATTCCCCAAAAGTACTGTCATAATTCCTTTTATTTTAAGAGAAACAAATCCCATCGTCTATTATAAACAAAAAAAAAGTCGACATAACATTATCATGCAATATGAGTGCAAGTTTATTTAGCAAAAAAAAATCATTTTAAGCGACACTATGACTACGCTGCAAAAGAATTCATCAATGAAAAGAAATAAGCCGACTTGATTTGGAGGGTTTAATTTAAGCGACAAATACTGCACCCAAACCTTATCAGTGCCCCATATCTCAACCATAGAAGATCATATCTGAAGGCCCTTGGGTGACACATCAAGAATTTACAGAACCTTCCATCAGGACCCTAATCTCTGTATATACTAACCACTGATGTGACACTGGACATTCTTTAAGGCCGAAATCTAAAAGGAAACAATACAGAAAATTGTGAAATAAGCAAGTAGAATTATATTCTTTTAACATCCAAGGGAACACAATCCAGCAATGTATTCCCTATGATTAGCTACAAAGAATGAACTCCTAGAACCTCTCCTTGCCTCTCCCTCCCTACTCCCAAAAAAGGAAATAAAAGTTACATGAATAACAACAATAAATGAAATGTTACACACTCTTAAGAGAAAAAAAAAAGGGGGAGAATACATAGAGGAAGTGCAACAGCAATAAAAGGACGATGCCCAGAAGTAAGAGCAAAATCAATTCTCTGTACTTCAACTTTGCACCAGGAACAATCCAGAATCAAGGGCAATTCATGTGGATCAGATACTAAACTAATTTAAACCTGCTTACATGGATGTCAAAATGCTTCTTATTAATTTATAGACTGTTTTCTTCTTAACACATTTAGCATTGTACGGGATGATGATTTCAAGGAAATCTCACATGTCCTCCCACTAAAAGTTCACAGAAAAATTTGAGATAGATTCAGTGTCTCCTCTAAAATTTGAAAGACTCATAAATTAAAGATGTCGAAAGAATGTGTGATATAGGAAACAGAGTCAAAGGGAAAACGATCAGCAAAAATTGTAACACAAACCTATATAACAAGGGTCACGCTCAACATCAAATCGTCAGACCAAATTCTATCATCAGGAACTCTGATCTTGGGTCAACATGGACATGCATGCCAAGTTTTTGAACAGCATCTCAGTGTCAAACATGGCAAAATTGCAAACGACATGTCATCTCAAATTTTAAAAGCTCACCTTGCACAGAGGAGCCTATCCCCTCACACACGGGTTACATGGGCCACTAGCAAGATTAAAGAAGAGTCTCCTCCAACCAAACCACCCCCATCCCAGCCCCCCCACCAAAAAAAAAGGTTTTGAAGATAAAATAGGAAGCAATCATACAAATAAATTAAAGTTTTCAAAGAACCTATTAAAGAGATTATGTCCAACCTGAAACTGCAAATGGTAAACTGTCCATGTTGATAAAGAGACAGATGATGGCCAAATCTCAAACTTGTGTTGTCTCAATTAAACACAAATTCGATTTTATGTCATTTCAACTAAGCACAAAATAGATTTTAAGTTCCAGTATTAACTTCCAAATAGACCATTTATATTCTACAAATGAATTATGACACTTAACAACACTATATACAAAATGGAACACTCATTTTAACACGAATAAAACAAGAAACATTTGGAGCCTCCCAAATGTTTAGGAATTAAGAATCATCCACAATGCCCAAAATTACAGAAAACACTGGGGGAACAGAAAATCCACACAAAAGACATGGTCAATGATAAAAGCTTAAGAATGTTTTTTTCTGCTTTTTTGTTTTGAAAAAAGAACTATAATAAAGATTCTACATGTAATCATGGGCTACATTGAATATCCAATCAAAGATATTACATCCAAGCATGTGAGAAAGGCACATAGAATGGAGAGAGAGAGAGAGAGAGAGGAAAGAGAGGCTGTCAGGATGTTTACTCTTTAAGCAAATGATTGTGCATGGGAGCATGTGAGAAGGAGACACATGGGAGGGAGAGGGTGAGAGAAAGAAATGGAGCATAGAGAACATAAGGATCGATCAAGAAAGTTAATTGTAACGAAGCAACAAAATCAAGTTGGGAAAGTCCAGTTAATGGAAATGTACAATTTCAGAGAATTATTTCTCTTTAAGCAGATCCACATACTCAGATCAAGCCATCAAGAATATTCAGCATGATGATTCTTCGTATCCAGACAACAACAGGCATCTTGGAGCATAGATGGCAGTTTTGGCCGAAACCGAAACGTTTCGGGCCGAAACGTTTCGGTTTCGGACCGAAACGATCCAAAACTAACCGGCCAAAACCTGGCCGAAACCAAAACCCTGCAATTTGGCAAAAGAAATAATTTATTTGGTTTCGGACCCGGCCGAAACCGACACCGAAACCAACACTGCCATCTATGTCTTGGAATTTTCAACGTCACATAGAATCAATATTACAAGTGTGGAAGGTGCCAAACTTTCTACATTTTTTGTGTCCTCTTATCATCAATTACCTTGCTTAATAGGGAAATGAGAAGTTCAGCTACAGATTCCTTATTTGCTCCCCCAAAGTCCTTGAATTTGCGGACAACTTTCTCCACACTAACAGGATGTCGACCATCTGACAGAAAGAAATTGATAGACATGCTAATCAATAATCTCATTCTCACAAGTTGCATAACTTTATAAAAGAGAGTGAAAATTGGCGAAGTGTACAAGACATAATACATTATTCTTTGCAACTAGGCATATACATTTAAAAAACGTGAAATACACATATATACATGTAAAATAATTTGAAAAGAGCCATCTAGAAAATTAAGAATTTTTAGTTTTTAGGTCCTATAATTTTTTGTATTTATGGATTACTAGATATTCATTTATAAACCCTCACAATTACACATTTATTTGATAAACACCCTTTCCAGGGATTTTTTTTCATAAACACTTGAGGGGGCTTATTCATAATGATATGGGGCATTTCACTAAATAGCTTGAGATTTTAAAGGGTTATAAATAAATATCTAAAATGAAGGGGGGCTAATTCGTAAATATGAAGGACTGTTGGGGTTGAAAACAAAAGAATCCCCAAAAAAATAATAGCCTTGACAAAGTATGGCAGATTGATAAAGGTAGTAAATAAATGCATTATCCAGACAAAATATAACAATTTCTGTACGTAAGTCCATGTTAAGTTAAATTCCCAGATTTATCATTGCAGGAAATCAATCATGTATATACCTTTCTTAGAAGGTATGCTCCTTGAGTTGCTTCTCTTTATTAGTATGCCCAGAAAACTTTCTCTCAAGGGTAACCTATGTACACTGCTCAAGTTACTGTATCATCAAAAGTTAAGCACAGATACTAACTACCCATTTTTGTAATTGATTTCTAATTGGATGTTTCCAAATCTGACAATTAGATGTGTGTTCTTCCTTTTCATTTAATATATTAGTGGAACTACTCACTTTCAAAAAAAATCTGACAATTAGATGCGGTAAAATGTACATTTGTTTAGCATCAAGGCTATGAAATGTTTTCATCATGGTTCAACGATGATATAAAAAACCAAAGAAAATTTATAAACTGACAGGCAAGGAATCTTCAAAAAAGATGAATGTCCCCTCAACGAGTAACATGGGGATGGTATAAATAACTTGACATAGCAAAAAGAAGAGAGAGATAATTTGGAAGTTGTCAAAATACTATATGGGTTTTTACCCCTTGCAGGACAAATGGGAGAAACTTTCATCAAAAAAGATAGAGAAATAACTATTTGCCTACACTAGATATTAGGAAGAAGCTACCTCTTAAGAGTGCGGAGAAAGGAGGTAATATGGGGGGATCTCGAGTCTGTGCTGCAAAAAAAATAAGAAAATAAATGAGACATCACCAGGACTATCTGCTTACATGTGTATCTCCTAGAATACTTTACTATCCCAGGAACTTGCTCACACAAGAATTAGGGCAACTTATTGACATACAGTAATGGCATACTTTCTATGTTAATGGAAAAGTTACAGAAACATGGACATAAAATGAAATAATTTTAAATAGTTAGTCTCTTTTATCTGATCTGCTACATCATGGTTTATAAGGCGACCAAGGTGACCAAGACGGTGGCCCACCGCCTTACTGCTTAGGCGACAAGGCGAGGCGCCTAGGCAAAGCCTAGTTTATGTAACAAAATACACATCATGAGGACCACTTGTCTATATTTTCTACCATCATACCATGCACATTGTATCTTCAATAAATACAAAAGAACTAGTAGCAACCATTTAGCAGATATATACATGTAACTGATGTAAGAAGGCAATAAAATAGAAGAAATAACAAATATTAAAAAAATAATGATAAGAGAATCAATTGAGAACCTGAACATACCTATTAATCAAAGTGTAATGTTTAACCTGAAACATTCCTAAGAAAATAATAAAAATCTGAGCATATCTACTAACATAATGGTCTTAATTCATCACTTGTAAATTGTCAAACATAGTCATTACATCAAATCAGTTTTGAAAAAGAATAAACATTAAAAATCTAAATCCTAATGCCAAAACCCATGTCCTCATCAAGAGAAGCCCCAGCAAGTGGATCCCCATATGCTGTTTCTCTATTGTCAATGTCATCATCTTCTTCTTTATCGCTCTCATCTTCATTCAAGTCAACATCGGGAGGAGTCCAACGGAGATTGGGAAGTGGGGAATAGTAACCTCTTGCGTCGTTTCCTTTTTCGATGTATTTTTTTTTACCAAAAAAATCACTAAACTTTTAGGAAACAAATGAAATCGCCCTTCACTTCACTCCAAAGCGGGCTGGGCGCGTGCAAGGCGGGCTGGGCGGACCTAGGCGGGCCAGGCAAGCGCCTTATTGTGCTGCTCGCCTAGGTGCCAACTCGCCCAGACATACATCCAGTGCCTTGTCGCCTAGGCGTCGTCTAGGCGACGCCTTGAAAACAGTGTGCTACATAGAACATGAAAATAAACTTAAACCTCCTTTTGTTTTCTTAATGATCACAACACCACCAACATAGCCATAAGAACTCATCATGCAGAAGCTTGAGCTGCAAGAAGCCAGGTAATCACAATCTACACACTAGGGCAGCCCAAGGGTTGTTGATTGCTTGGAAAGTGCATAGAGCAAAGAGTTTCTTTTCCTTAACAAGTATCTGATGTACTAGGACTGTTGTGTCGTTTTCTTTAAAATTATTTGTCTCTTGTACTTTTGTTGGGGTGTTTTTGTCTTTTAGTGTAAAGGACAAAGTTAGACTAAAGCCTAACATTTTTATAGAAATCCCAATCAGGGCTAATAATGGCTGCTTAAAGAAATCATGTATTCTTCCCCTTCATGGATGCAGAGGCCATGCTGCAAAACTTTCTTCCTCAAGCCATATTTTTACCTCCTTCCAATGTTTTTGCTCCCTCTACCCAATTCTCATTTTTGCATTCGTGTCTCCCTGTGCATCTGTATACTATTTGCATGATAACATGTATGACTCCCTGCTTGTGCTAAGTTCTGGTCATTCTTCAGGCTATCAACCCTTCCATTCCCTTCATCATTGTTTTCTCCCATCACCCAGTCCTACCTCTAGCAATGTCTGAAATCTCAGAATTCCCCGGTGGGGGTGGGGGGTTGGACAGTATCTCCCCTTCCGTGTCATTTTCATCTCTCCCTCCATCTTCTTCTACTTCCAATATCTGCACCCATCAAAACACCTCAAGCACAGCCTCAAGTTTGGTCCCACGGTACATCTTGGGAGTGCAGAGCAGTTGCTCTTCAAGATGTATGCAAACGTCCTTTGGACTCTGTTTTTTTTTTCGGTAAGTGAATGGTATTAATGTAAAAAATAATTATTACGTACAGGAGAGATAATGCTTGGACAGGCCCAAGCTATTTGCCTATAAGCATCCCAAAAGGGATATCATGACCACACAACCCGTGAACTATGATCCCTAAACAATCTCATATATGCCTGCAGTATAGAATGTAATGAGTCATGACCACACAAGTCGTGGACTATGACTCCGGAACAGTCCCCTGACCACACAAGCCGTACACTAAGGAGGATAAAAGGATAAGTAGCTGAAAACAATGGAAGGGTAAATACTTGGATTCCAAGGTAAGTCCTGTGAAAAAATAATAAGGACACTCCATGCCCTTTAGCCGGCAAGAAAAAAATGTAGCAACATGAGTATCTGCATACCCCATTAGATAGGCCTTCAACTATATAGTTACCTCTAAAAGCACTCACAGAGGGTGTTAAGTTCAGATAATTCTTATAAATGCCAAGTTTAAAGAAACAAGATTCACAAAACAACATAGGAAAAGTGGAATTAGTAGAAACTAAGCATAGACTATGGCAACTCAAAAATATAAATGATATCATATAGCCATAAGGTAATCCAATGAATGAGAATTGCAATGTCATCATCTAATGAGGAATCTAGAAAAAAAAACCCGTCTCCCTACTGCTGAGATGTCCATTTCCCCTTTTGGACTCCATGCAAAGCCGCAAATCAGTCAGAATGTGAAGAAGGAGGTGCACCCTTCCTTGACCTTTCCCCTCGAAGATTCTGGTGCATCTCTCCTTCCAAATCCACCAAATAGTACTCCTAAGAGCAATTTTGGCCAATTGGATGAGGATCCCCTTACTGCTGAAGCTGTGTCTCAAGGCCTCAAACTCCTGGGTGATGGTGGCAGCACGCTCCCTGGTGAAATTAAATCTAATCAGAATGTGCTTCCAAACCCATTCTGTATATGTGCAACCAAAGAAGAGATGGCTTGTACTCTCCTCAGCTTTGTGACAAAGAGACAAAGAGCACACCTGTTAGCCACAGAAATGTCTTTCTTCTTTAGATTATCCATGGTGGGAAGTTTTTTCAGGTAGGCTTGCCAAGGGGACAAGGAGAACCTTTGGCAGGCAGGTATGTCTCAAATCCATTCATGAACTCCTATCATTTGGTGTTTCTCTCTAATCTGTTCCCAAGCATACTTGGATGTGAATGTCCCATTATTGTGCTTCCATTCAATTTTTGTCTGCCCCATTTGTCTTGATTTGGATGTTTTGGATCATAGGCCAGAAAGCAACCATATCATGGGAAGTGGCAGAAGGAAGAGACCAATGGCCCTCATGGATGAAGCGGGAAACAGTCATGTCCTTGGGAGCATTAAGCTCTTGCCTAATCCTATCACCAATGAGCTAGAAAATGCTTTTACCATTAACCCATGGATCATACCACATGCTAGTGGAGCTCCCAGTGGCCAGAGTAGATCAAATGGTTAGTGATCCAGCCACGAGTGTGAAAAATTCCCTTCCAAGCTGCAGAGTGATGAGGCCTCATTCTAGCAGTCCAGATGTTCTCCCTAGCCAGATATTTTTGTTAATTCAGATGATGCAGTGCTGAGAGAAAAAAAACCATTCAGATTTTTCAACACGTGGACCTCACACCCACAGTTTATGGGCTTAGTTCAGGAGGCGTGGAACACTAGGGAGAATATCTGAACACTAGTGACCCAATCAACCCATGTTACTGCTGCAGAGTGATCGGAAATCATTTGTGGGCCATATTCCATGTGGCTATCAGAGTAGGCTAGAATCCAATCATGGTTAATTAAGCATCCATCTAGCCTAGCTACAATTCTTTTGTAGCCTATGGCGCCGTTGCCCCAAGAGAACCAGTCACCTATAGATTTCATATCCACCAAGGCAAAATTTGCAATGCAATCATTGAATTCATCCAAAAGAGCACTAGGGAGAGGCCTACCCCCCATCTTTTCATGTGCATATCTGATGCAATTGAAATCACCTAGGACAATGACAATCCAAGGGGTGGTGTTCAACTTAGGGGCTAGGGAGGTTACATTGTGCCAAATCAAGGACCGATCCTGGGAAGAGTTCAAGGCGTAGACAGCAGTCATGTGAAAATCCCTTTCTCTTGTCATGCACTATAGGTATAGCATGTATAAATTGGTCAGTAGCTCCAATCATGTAAATATCAAAATTAACAGGGTTCCATAAGATCCAAATTCTACCCCCATGACACTGCAAATAATTATTCATAAAATCTCGTTCTGGCCATATGATATTCGTTATATAAGAGGAGTGCACAGGCTTAATTTTAGTTTCTACTAACACCACAATATCCAGAGATGAGGAGTGAATAATGTTTTTTATCTCTTTACATTTATAGGATTTATTCACCCTCTAATATTCCATGCAAGTAACTTCATTGGTAATTAAAAGGAGAAGATCAATCTAATAGAATAAACAGAAAATCCACGCAGGTTTTTATTCTTGGATGCTAAAGGATATGTTGTATCCTTTTATTTCTCATTAAAGTTACTCTTAGGTTTCCTTTCAAAACCCTTTTTCTTATCCTCAGCGACCTTCCCTTTTTCTTTTCCTTAAAGAACATGGTGAAGGTTCTTCCTTCCCCCTAATAACCTCGACTTCATATACAGCATGCAGTGATTTAAATTTGAATTTCGATATTGGGGTACCTGAATTGGTGGGATTATCCTCAAAGGAATCCTCAAAGGAAGGCACATGGGTTTCCTTCCGCATGGGCGGAGGGGGTTCTACAAAAGCAGGACATGATGAGGGGAACCATTTCCCTACTTGGCGCGGGTTGATGAATCTCCCGCCTATCATGCATGCAATTCTCTTCTGGAATAGCAGGTTGCAGATCCTCCACGTCAGCAGCATGATCCTCCACGTGGTTTGGCATCGCATTAGGCCCATGTGTGCTGGATTTATTTCCTCCAATTGCTTGGATGATGGCCGGCTCCTCACATGCGTGGATGGAAAAATCTGAAGCGTATCCTCCACGTGCTGGGTTGCCCACGACACCCTTGCCGTCATTTGCATGTGGAGTGGGTGGCGGGGTGGCGATGTGCTGCGAAGGGATCAGGGGGTTGGCCGAGTTAGGATAGCCCAAGTCCACAAGCAAACCCGGCTGGGGGGTCCCAGTTCGACCTAGTTGACCCGTTGCCCTCACCTAGCTTCCACGGCGACATCATCACCCGCTGGCAATGTCGGCGCCCCAGCCTCCCCCCTCAGGCAGATTCGCTCCCCAACGCCGCAAACCTGTTCGCAACAGGGATGGAGAGCTCAGGCCAAATAGAGCCGATTGGCTATTGAACCCTACAATGGTCATGCCATAAGTTTCTGATAAGATTTCAGAACTCAGAAACTTAAACAAATTTGATCCTCTTGATGGCGCAAAGCGATGTTTCCACGCCCGCCACACATGAGTCAAGTTCAAATGCCCTTGGCATCCCGCCGGGCAACGTTTGATATAAAAAGACTGCATGTTTGGGCATGCTGTCATTTCATCAAACACCTGAAATTAACTCCCCTAAATGACAGCATCAAGCAATTTAAATCGCAGCCGTTACAACGGGTTTGGGTTCAAGCACCCTCGGCACCTCATTGGGCGAAGATCGATGCAAGAAATAGTGTGTTTTTAACACAGGAATTTCATCGAACACCTGAAAATAACCCCGCTAAATGGCGACATAAAACGATTTAAAATCGCATTCGTCCTAGTAGTATTAAAGGCAAGCACCTTCGGCATCCCGCCGGGCAAATTTTCATACAAAAAGGGTGTGCTTTTGACACACGTTTATTTCAGCGAATACCTGGCAGGCGGTGTTAAAGTTACATACTAATGTGGCAAAAATACAAATGGCGGCAGTCCCCGGTGTCCAAGAAGCATTTCTGAAGTGTCACAAAGGTGTATCCTCACCCCGGCACCAAGGGCAGCAGGACGGGGGTCAAAAGAAGTAAACAAAATCAAGGGAAATGGCCCCGTGCAGCATGCAGGAGAGCAAAAATACTTAAAAAATGTGCAGCAGGACAATCACATCAAGGGGTATTTATACCTTCTTTGTACCCAAGGCCGGGGGGACCGTCCCCTCCTTTTTCTCCTTCCCATGGGCGCTCCAAGGCAACCTGGAGGGGGCCACCTCAGGGACTGTC
The DNA here is from genome assembly GCA_022559845.1 of Amorphophallus konjac. Classification (NCBI taxonomy): domain Eukaryota; kingdom Viridiplantae; phylum Streptophyta; class Magnoliopsida; order Alismatales; family Araceae; genus Amorphophallus; species Amorphophallus konjac. The sequence continues at coordinate 40,633,425 of CM040127.1, read as the reverse complement.
AGACCCGGAGGTGACACTCCGGGTTTTCCCAGACCCGGGTGACACCTCCGGGTTCACATCTCAATGGGGGTGGGGCCCACCGGCCTCCCCCCCCCCCCTTTTTTGCTCTGCTGCGGTCTAGAAAAAAAGAAAAGGAGAACAGCAAAAAAGAAGAAAAGCGGAAGAAGAAGACCCTATGGTGCCACCTCCGGGTCTGCAAACACGGAGGTGCCCACCTCCTGGTTATGCCCCCACTGTGCGGCCTGAGCAAAAAAAGGGATAGCAACAAAAAAAATAAAAAGAGAGAAGGGAAGGAAGAGAAGACCCACAGGTACGAGGAAGACCCGGAGGTGGTACCTCCGGGTCCGCAGGCCCGGAGGTACCACCTCCGGGTTGCAGTGGAGGGGCCCACCGGCCCATTCCCCTCTCCCTCTGCTGTGCGGTGGCTTGAACCAAAAAAAAAAAAAACAGCAACAGAAAAAGGCCTGGAGGAGGGCCCCCCCGGTGTGCAGACCCGGGGGTGCCTCCTCCGCCCCCTTTTCCCCCCTCTCTCTCACATGTATGCAAAAAGAGAGAGAGAGAGAGAGAGAAAAGAAAGTCAAGGGTCAACCATACCTTGAGGACTTAACTCCGGGTTTCTCTCTTCCCTCCTATAAATAGGAGGCAACGAGCAGCAGGAAGAAGCAACGAGCAACAGGAAGAAGCAGCGAGCAGCAGAACCAAGCGCTGGGAAGAGAGGAAGAAGAAGGCAGTGGAAGCAGCAGGCAGCAGTAGCAGCGCAAGCAGCAGCAGCAGGTCACACCCACCTTTCCTTGGGATTTGCTTTGTGTTTTTTATGTCCAAGACTATATGGGAGGCCCCCCACATGTGCAAGATTACAATTTTACCCTCATATGCTATGAAATTGCAAATGTCCTCAAAGATTGTGCAAAAATCTTGGAGTTCAGAAATTCTCTTGGGAAATGCTGAAGCCTATTCAAATATGTTCACTCAAACCCGAAGATTTGAAAATTGCCGCTATACCCGCAAAGTTAATGAAATTACGCAAACGTCTGAGAGGACCATGCGAAGCTCTAGAGTTTCTGCGGAAACCTCGTGTTCATCAACATAAAACCCTAATTCGGGGGTCAATTGCACAAAAACCCTAATCAAGAAGGGAAATTGCACAAAAACCCTAATCAAAAAGGAAATTGCATGAAAACCCTAATCAAAGGGAAAATTATGCAAGAACCCTAGTTCAAGGGTAAATTGCATAGAAATCCTAGTTCAAGGGTAAATAGCATATAAACCCTACTTCAAGGGTAAATTGTATATAAACCCGAGTTCGAAGGTAAATCAAATAAAAACCCCAATTCAAAGGTGGATTACACAAAAGCCCTAATTTGAGGGAGAAATTACAAGTAAGTCTCTCCAAGAGATAAAATTACAAACAAACCCTTCCAAAAGGGAAAAATACAAATAAGCCCGTCTGAAAGGGAAAATTACAAATAAGTCCCTCCAACAGGGAAAATTGCAAATAAGCCCTTCCAAAAGAGAAAATTCCAAATAGGTCCCTCTAGAAGGGGAAATTACAATAATGTCCATACTTCAGGGCAAGGGAATTCTTCCTTGGGAGCTAAAGTTTTCACTGAAGCCGGTACCATAAAGGCGAAAAAGAGATCTTAGGCAATTAATCAAAAGTGTTCGGATGTGTTCCGATATAAAGTAACACCGACTTCCGTCGGTGCGGAAAGGTCCGTACACAAATCCTAAAATCGTCTGATAAATCACGCGCGCGGGAAATTATAATATGCAAGCTCAAAAGCCTAAATATATGTGCATATCTTTTCGAATTATTTTGCGTGTGTAAACATTGGCGTCTCCTTCTTGTGGTAGACCTGTTTCACCGCCAGTTGTTCTCGCTTGCAGTCACCTTCACCATGGCCGAAAGACGCACAAGCATTGCATCAACGAGGCTTCCAAGGATAAGTCACCTGGAGCATGCGTAATCTGCCAGCAAGATTGTGCATGCCTCGTCAGGCAGGTCTCCTTCCGAAGAGACCATGACACAAGCGCGTGCAAATGTGAGCCTCCGGCATTCAGCAGTCATCTTGTCAAGGTACAGCGGTTGGCCGAGCATGCTATACAGCTTCGCAATGAACCGTCTCCTCCATAGGTGTTGCGGCAGGCCGTGGATGGACACCCAGAGTGGGATAGTCTGAAGACTATCCAGTTCCATTCGAACCTCTGGGGACCAATGACGACGAATCATTGGGTGTCCCCAAATCGTCCAAAAGCCCTCCAAGATCCTACGTAGATCTTCTTCCATGTTGAACTTGCACACAATGAAATTATTCTCGAGCACGTGCAGATCAAATGTCGTGGTTTTCCATCTAGACTTGATAGAGGCAGATAGTGGAGTGTAGGAGGTTTTGAGTCCGACCACATACCCAACTAGCACCAATGAGTAGGTCACTTCAAGCTCCTCTGAGTCTTCTTTCTCATAGATAGCCACCTTCTTGCCGTCAGCGACCTCCAGGTTGAAGAAATCCAGGCTGAGGTCAGGTTGAGCCGTCAGCGCCCTGAAGAGATTGCCCCAAGTGTGTGGGGATCTTGAGATAGGTGTTGCAGCTCTCGACCTGGATCTTGAATGACCACACGGACGTGACCTTTCACACCTTGGAGGAGCATCGTTGTGTCTGGTATTCGCGGAGGAAGAAGCAAGATAGGAGGCACTGCTGCTGGTTGGACCTCACGCCGCCGCCGTCAAGCTGCTCGCCGCCAAGGTGGGGAGACCCACCTCCGCCCTCTCACAAACGCTAGAGCTTCTCTCTCTTGTGCTATTGTCTAAAATTCAACCTGGTCCCTCGTCCTGTCGCACATATCATCCCTTTGGAATGAGTGGGTTACTCATGATTTTTCTTATACCATTTTCTAACAAAAAATCTGCATTTGGGGTGGGTTCTAGAATCTTTAATTTGGTGTCAGCACAGCCAGTTTATCTCTTTTGCACTCCATTCAATTGATTCAAAAGATAATATTGCTATCTGTTGGCTAACTTCCAGCCGTGAAGCATTTTCCTTATTCTTTTTCTTTTCAAGTCCGTTTAGATTTCTTTATATTAATTAAATAGTGGATTTTAGATCAGCTTTCCCCTTCCCCAAAATTTGTCATTCCCCATTTCTATAGCCATTCTCTTAGTTTCATCGGTATTAGAGCTGTTTCGCCTATCTGCATCACCCGACTCCAAGAGCTGCTTCGTCTAAGTCTCAATATTAGGCGATGCAACGCCCATGTTCCAGCAGTAGGCGATGCTCCGCCTAAGTCCCAATATTAGGCGATGCACCGCCTTAAGTTCCAGATGGTGTTAGGCGGTGATTCGTCTAAGTCTCAATATTAGACGATGCACCGCCTAAGTGGCAGGCTGTGTTAGGCGACGCTTCATCTAAGTCTCAATATTAGACGATGTATCACCTATTCCAGTGCATATGTATTTCATGCTTTCTGTTGTTACAAACAATATTCCCTTTTCTGTTATCTGTCAGAGGTCTCAATCCCAATGTAATCATAACAGAATGATTCCCACATTCACGAAACAATCAGTGTACCTTTTTCACATCTATAAATACAAAGGATGATGAGCCTGAGGGCAACAAGGCAGTCATCATTCTTCCCTTTCATATTCTACTATTTCTCTGTGCTCCTTTAATCGAGACACAGGAGTTCTCATGTAAGAATAATTCATGGTGCATCATGTCCCCTCTTTTTTGGGGTGTGTACTGTATATGAAGGGTTACCTTTTGAGGTGAGCCTTATGCAATTGTTGTGGATTTTTGGGTGGTTTTCTCTTTGGTGCATATACTTCCTTTTACACCTGTAATTCATTTATGTTCATGTAATGAAAAGATCGTGATATCCACTTTGCCAGAAAGAGGGGTAGAAATCATTGTGCAAGATACTAACTCAATTTCACTATGCACAGACTCTCTGGTGATCAGTGTACACACATAGTTCATCATTCATGGGTGAACATGCCACTATGTTATCATAGGCGCTTGAGACACTCGCCTAGGCGATAAGGCGAGGTGAGGCGCCCATAACTCGTCTCACTTCGGCCCATCTCGCCTGGGTGAGCTAGCTGTGACTGCAGGGGCCTTTGTGCCAAGCCCACTTGGGCTGCCCAACACATTCCTATAAAAAATTCCCACCAAGGGGGCTTCACCCCCTTCAACCCCCCAACATGGTGGGGGGTGCTGCCCCGCTTTGACTCCCCCCCCCCAATGACCTGACCGCACAGGTTGACCGCAATGCGAGGCCCATTGTATATGAAATTGATAAGTTCTTAATTTATTTCTCACATCTAAATGGATGAATTTACTAATCTGATTGATTTTATATGTGTTGTTTACATATTTAATCATATATTATATATCTATTTTATTTAATATATTTTAAAATGTCACCTCAAGCACCTAGGCCATCGCCTAGGCATCTGAGACTAAGGTGAACCCCTTATCGCCTCGGGCGCCTCTCAACCCTGGCTACATAGCACATGCATGGACAGAAACAAACACACACTATGGAACCTAAAGCAACGAAAAGAGAAGAAAATCATAGGCAGCAAAATAGAGAGGTGGCCAGATCCGTCTAACCAGAATCTGTTCACAGCTGTGGTGTGGCAGCGGTCCACTACAGTTGATCAATGTTGTGCTCCAGCCTCCAACTTCAAAGAATCCAGTTGCCATCTTTTCTTTTATTTCCTGATTCATACCGGTGCGCCCCTCCCACGCCAGTCTGCCTCCTATTCAGCCCCCCATATCCCTCTCCTTTGACTACCACCACCAGTCCCTTTGACACTGCTGCTGGTTGCTGCTGTTTCCACAAGCTCTTCCTGTTGCAGCCCATTTCCTTCCTATCTTCATTTCCCATTAGCCTTCTTGTAACCAAAGAAGCCAGCTACCTCTACCTAGAACATATTTTAATTTCTCTTCACAAATACGCACAATGGGCATACTCCTACAACACATTTCCCTCGCCACAACTATGTGGACGCACTTATTTTCATCAGAATCGTGGTTCATTTGTTTATTGGCGTTTGTTAAGTGCGAGGGCGTGCCAGTCACAAAGTGATAATTTATTTGGGCTCTGAAGAGCCGCGGATGTGCTCGATCTGACTTCGTCAGGTGATTGTGTGGTTCGGGTCGGGACCAAATCCCGCCGTGCCATAAAGGTCACGACGTCGTTTACATCTCCCATACGAGGGAACACCCTTGATTAGTTGCCGGAATTAAGGGCCCTGCGGCCTGAAAGAATTAATACTAATCGCAAAAGTATAGGGAAGAATAAACCACACTAGGAGCCCACATCGGGGTGCGAGCATTCAGATGTGTCGGTCACTTCGCATACTATATCATAATTGGACGAAAGCCCGAAACAAGAACGCGGTGAAAATCGAGGTAAACCCGTTCAAATGTCTGCCGAGTCCACGGCAATTTCAATAATGGGTAGGAAAGGATCCGGCCGAGAAGCGGGTTCGATTGATCGGGATGTCGGCCCAAAGCAATATCGAGTCACGGCCATGTTGGAATAGTTCCCAAGGCTCGGACCCGACCTGCCGGGGCAGCGTCATTATTCCTTTTGCACCGGGTCATGGGGAGAGACGGGGCTGGAGAGTGGGTTTTAGCGTTCTTTTTGTTATCTAAGTTTTAATTATATATTTTTTTTATTGCTCATTTCACATTTCGGGGTGGTCTTGCTATTTTTCTTCTATTTATTGCACACGTCCTCCCTCCCCTTTTTTATTTATTTATTACGCGTTCAAACATATATATACATATTCATTTACTTATTTATATATTTTTATTGGAAATTTCATGTGTTTTATTTATTTTATTTTATTTTTCTATTTGTTTTAATCACTATTGCCGTCGTATTCCTTTTATTTACATTTATAGCGTGTGTAGGGAAGCGGGCCATCGGGAAGCTAAGGAGAGGTCGGTGCAATGCCCGGAGAGGGTCGGCGCAAGGAAAATTGAGTCTGTGTAGTTGGGAACAAGGTCCGTGCAACCAGGGTTCAAAGTCTGTGCAAGGCCCGGGCAGGGTCTGTGCAAGCCGGGATGGGGTCGGTGCAATGCCCGGACAAGGTCGGTGCAAAGGGGAGGTTAAAGCAAGCTTAGGAGTGTGCCGGGCAAGGCACCAGAAGGGTGTGCCGGGCGAGGTGTGCCGGGCCGAGCACAGATAGGTGAGCCGAGCTAGAGGGGTTGAGCTGGGCTGTGCCGGGCAGGGGCTTGGATGGGCGTACCGGGTAGGTTTATGCAAGGCGTGCCGGACAAGAGCGGGGGGAAGTGTGCCGGACAGGGCTGCTAGGGCTGTGCCGGATAGGGGCTCAGGGAGTGTGCCGGGCAGGGTTAGGCTAGGGTGTGTCGGCCAAGGGTGAGCTGGGGGTTGGAGTGTGCCGGGTGGGGGCCTGGCTGGGCCGTGCCGGAGAGGGCATGGGCTGGGTGTGGAGTGTAGGGTAAGGTTGGGCTGTGTCGGGCCAGGGTGAGCTAGGGCGTACCGGGGGAGGCCTGGGACTGGGTGTGCTGGGTTAGCCTTAGTTGGAGTGTGCCGGGTGAGAAAAGATGAAGGTGTACCGGGCAAGGATGTGAGGCCTCCTCTTCATCATCCTCTTTTATGGCTTTTCTTCTCTTCCCATCCTTGGTTTCATGCAATGCACATGGGCTTCCTCTCCCTTTCTCTTAATTATACCCCCTTCTCTCTTCTTTGCATGACAGGCTATCAAATTGCTTGGTTATCACCCGGTCCAGTTCTCTCCGTATGATCCGTAGTCCTTTGTCTTGGTTGAAGCACTTTTACATTAGTCATTTCATTTGTTTGTTGCTTCCTTTTGTCTTTTAACACAGTAATGCCCCATTCATTTATTGCTTCCTTTTTATCCCTTTAAAATGTCTATTATTTCTGACAAAAATTCGACAACATCTCCCCTTGACTCGGACGGTAAGGGAGGTAAAGGGAATGCGCCCACATGGAGTGGCGGAACCCGACAATATGAGGTGCGTGCCAAGGGCGACAACACCTTTGATAAAACTTCGGAAGGCTCGGAAGAACCGACGAATGGAAGACGCCTTTAGAGCTGGCTGGGGTGCACCGGGGACGGAAGAGGGGACTGGTGTACCGGCTAGAGAGGCATGAAGGGCTGGAGAGGTGTGCCGGATTGGCTGGCACCAGGGCGTGCCGGGTAGGCAAGGTGAGGGGTGTACCGGCTAAGGGAGACAGAAGGTGCGCCGGACTGAGGGCAGAGGGGGGGGTTGTGCCGGGCTAGACCCGGATGGGAGCTGTGCCGGGTGGAGGGGTGGGGAGCGTGCCAGAAAGGCGCTGGGGAGGTTGTACCGGTGAAATGGGGTAGGGGGTCTGTGCCGGGTAAGTCACATGAGGTTGTACCGGGCAAAGGAGAGAGGGAGGGTCTGGTGCATCAGGCTGGGGCAACTAGGGGTATACCGGCCTGGGGTCAACTCATGAGGATGGCAATGAAGGAAAGGAATGGACGAGGGGCCTCGGCTCGGTCAATCCAGGGGGAACTTCAGTTAGGAAAGGGAGAGAGGGTGGCAGAGGCATCAGAGAGAAGGGTATTGGGCTCGTGAGGCCCCGAGAAAAGAGAAGAGTAAACTCCCTTGGGCCAAAAACTAAGCGTAAGGCAAGGGATCATACGGGGGAACAACATCGACATAGAGACTCCAAGACACCAGAGAAGGAGGGAAAATGCACAACATACCATGCACACTGGCATAAACCAACGGAAGCAACAAGAAACCCAAGAAGGGTGATTTTTATTTACGGAGAGGAATGGCCACGGCCGGCCACATACATTGCAAAGCACATTCGTGCTGAAACTACGGACAGGGGAAGGGAGAAGATCATGAAAATGAAAGAAGAAGAAGGAAACGGGGAGAGTGTTGGGGCCGAACAGGGGTGACTACTCCCTGCCCTTCCCCCACTCCCTCCTCTACATCAAAGCTCACTTTCCCTCTCTCACTCTCTTCCTTACTCTCTCTTTCCCGGTGGTTGCCGGAGAACCTCACGCCGGAGCCCTCCTCTTTCTCTTCTCTCTTCTTCTTCCTCTCTGTGGCAGCATCGTTGTTGCTCTCTCTGTGTCTCCCTGTGGTTGGGTGTCTCCCTCTTTTTTTTGTGTTCGCCGAAGGAGAGGGGTTTTTATACCCCGGCAGCGGCGAGATCCGTCGAAGGTGGGAACGTCCGTGGCATTGAATGGGATTTGACTCCCTTGTCCTGGGTGGCAGGAGGGGTAGGTTGCGTGCCTTCAGGAGGGGATGACACCTCAGCTAGCCCCACTGTGCGCCAAGGATCCTACGGGATGGGTGTCACGTTGGTCTGTCGATCGCACCGGGTGGCAAAGCGTGCCGCCGAATGGCCAGAGACCTGTGCCGCTGGGAGGCACGGCGAGTGTGCCGCTGGGGGGCTGCCAAAGCGTGCCGCTGAAGAGCCCACAAGGGGCGTGCCGCTGAAGAGGCACACAGGGGGTGTGTACCACTGAAGGCATCAGGCTGGTGTGCCGCTGAGGGCCCTGGACAGGTGTACCGGTGGAGAGCTCCCACCAGTGTGCCGCTGAGGGGGGGCACGAGGGTGTGCCGCTGGAGGCGTCTGGGCGGAGCGTGCCGCTAGGGAGGCTGGCGGTGTGCCGGTGAAGACGCCCGGGGGAGTGTGCCGTTGGAAGGCAACCTGGGCGTGCCGCTGGGGGCACTTGAGAGCGTGCCGTTGGGAGGGGCAGGAGGGTGTGCCGCTGAAGGCTTGAAATGGTGCGCCGGTGAAGCTCTTGAAGGGGTGTGCCGCTGGGAGGGCAGCCCTTGAGTGTGCCGGATGGGAGCACGGGGGGTGTGCCGCTGGGGCATGTTGAAGCCCGTTACGAGCAAGAGTTGCGGTCCACTTGATTTTCTTCGGGGGCCCACGGATTGTGAGCTTCCCGGGGGTTGATTTCTCTTCGTTGTCGTGACTCCGGAGGCGGCTTCACGGCAGTGTGTGTGTATATTCGGAGAGTCTGGATGACCCATCTTCTCCGGGGTTCCTTCACTTGAAGTTGTTGTTGATGCGAGTCCGGACGGGACATATGGGCGTGCGATTTTGCACGTCCACAAACTACAACATCCTTGACTCCAACAGCAGTTCCTAAACTAGGGCAAAAAACCACATCCACTTCTAATAGCACAAGACAGGCTCTATTTTTCCTTCTCAAAGCCTGTGAACCCATAACATAACAGTAACCATATCAAACCGGTTCACCAAAAACCCATTCATACTCATTTTACAGTGCAGAATACCTGACACTTCTTGTCTTCAAATTTGAACAAGAATGACTTGAGTATTCATAAAAAAGAGCAAATTTACATCTACTGCATTTTAATGGATCTCAACATGTTTCCAAACAAGCGCTTGAAAAGGATGAAAATACTAATTATTTACCATTAAACAAGTTTACATAAAGCATCCTTTATCACATGGTCTGCCAGGCTAGAAGAAACAACATAAGACCAGATGTAATCACTTAAAATAAGTAACAGTTTCAATATTAATTTCCTTTCACAACCCACAGTCCCCCCCCCAAAAAAAAAACATTTCCACAGCAGAAAGTAGTATGAGCAATAGCAGGGAATTTAAATGGGAAGAAGAGCATTAATAAATAAAGGAAGAAAGCAGAGAGACTCTCGGGACTAAACAAAGTAGGGGGGCAGAAGAAATGCAAGGCGCACAATCATTTTGCTTTTATCTGAGAATGATGAAACATTTAGATAACAACTACAGTGATAATACAGACATCAGAATGGAAAACAAAAAAGCTTTCTGGGGAAAGGACAAAATGTTATGTACCTGCAAATGAAAAGCAACCAGTAATATGATGGATAAAGAACTCAAGGTATGATCTTTAGTACTGTTTATGTCGTGAGCCTTTGCCCAAACCTTCATCTGCATGTGTAACATGACAAGTAGGTAATTAACTCAGTGCTCAAGTATTAACAAAAAGCACCTAAATCTTTTTTTTTAAAGTAAAAAGCACCTAAATCATGGAATCTCAAATACTTCTTACTTCACAATAAATTTCTCAGATGCTGAAATAAACATCTCTTTATGAGGGAATACTCAACATATGTGTAACTGATATTGAAGCTCTATACACTCGCATGCGAGCCAAACTAAAGAATAGAAAAGAAGTCTAGAAAACAGTCAATATGGCAACATATGCCAAAGAAACAATACCAAAAAACTTAGTATCCGAAACCTTTCGTCAACCAAACACATCAAGTTGATAATCAAGGATCTTGAAATACCATCCTTATTTTCGACCGAAATATCACATTCAATACCAGTAGCACGATGCACAACTTTCAGAACTGGCACTCTAGCTCTCAAGATTGGTAATACACCAGACATTTTCCCTTTCCCTGGAATGCCAGAAAATTATAATTAAGAGAACAACTTGGGTAAAAGAATTTCTCCTTTTTAAAATGTATTGAAGAATCAGAAAAACCAAAGAAATAAAAACAAACAATAGCAAACATCTTAACTGTTTCTAGTTCATCATATGCCACCAAAAAATTTTTTTTTCTTGGAAGGTGCCACCAAAAAATATTTGGAATGATGCAATGAATTAGAGCAGTAATGCAAAAAAAAACAATGAAATCATAGAAAAACAATATGCAACCTACCTAGCCTTAATCTTGGCCACCAACTAGCAATCGTTAGGCCTTTGTATGACGAATGGGAAACTAGTGTTGGGTTGATACTTGACTGAGAAACTTGCTCACAATATCTATAAATGAGTCATCCAAGACCTAAGCTGAATTAGAAGAACAAAAGACTTATCCGGATTGGCCTCAGACATCCACTTAAACACAAGACAAGCCTATTGCAGACCATTTCTGTATTGCATAAAATATGTCAACTGATACGTTGATATGATTTCTGTACAAGCATGATGGATGGAACCTAAACTACCCTCACTATTTGGGAACCTCCAGTGATAGTGTCCAAATCATCATGCTACTGTTAGTTTTTTTTTTAAAAAAAAGTGCATGCAATGAAACCCATAGCATTATGTTTGTTAGTTTTGAGCTGCACCTGACGCTATCAGGCCCATGTTGCATGCAATATGTCATATGGGCCACATTGTGTGAATGTATCCTCCAAACATGCAGCTGCCATGTTACCTCACAGCAATGGATGGATCTAGATTCCTTTTTTATCTTTTGGGTGCACCTATTCATTAAACCATTAAAGCCTCTGGTTAGACAGTCTTTGAATGTGGATGGAACAACAAATTCATTAAATTTTGAATAAAAGGAAGAGGGATGAACATGTATAGCATCAAGACACACTCAAAAGATCCCCCTGAACAGAAAATGAAAAAGGCCTACACCAAGATGGTGAAGGCCTCCCTAACTACCCAACCATCCCAGAATGAATGAATACTGAACCACCTTCCTATCAAAAAACCTGGTCGTCTCCCTCGAACTATCTCAAACAGAGAGAAATGTCCTGTCCGAATGCGACTTTGCCTATGAAGATCCTGTTGCTCCTCTCTGCCCAGAGGGTCTACAATGCCACATGTAGGATTGGCCACCAGACCTTGTCGTCCAGCTTGAATGCAAAAATTCCAACTCCAACAAGCCAGTGATACCACTAAAGCCTCTACCCAGTAGGAAGATGTCCACATATTCCCATCTTGTCGAAGAGTTGTCGTCAGACCTCCTCAAGGACGACCAACCAAGGAATAAATTGTCCAAAGGCTCATCCTTCCCATAAAACTGATAAGTCCTTTCAACATCCACAGAGAGCAACTAATGACATGACATGAGAAATCTTCCATGCAAGATCAGCCAAATCAAATTCTGTACCTTCAAAGGGGAGCTCGTTCTCCATCCATGAGACACAAGTAGGCACTTGACGCCTCCATCAGCGATAATGCCATAAATTGACTGAACAGTAGATCTGCCTTCATTATCCATCTTATCTCCATGTGTTCAGCCATGAAGCTGAAGACAACTGATCAGCAACAAGGGAAAACAAGTCTTAAAGTTGTCCAATCTCCTCCTGCTGAAGATACCTCCTCATCCTCAGTCACCAACCTCCACCGAAAGCCCTCCCATCCAAGACATTAGCCTCCCAACCCTCACAAAGGGCCTATCCCTACATTATCTGTTCTCCCAAAACCAAATCTGATGTGGGCCTATCCCTACATTATATGTTTTTTAAAAAATGGATCGGATGACCATCTCCCAAGCTAGCCTCTGTACCTGGAAGTACCACATTCTCTAGCCTGAGTTGAAAAGTACCACTCCACAAGCTGGACAAATTGCTGACAGTGTGTAGCCGAATATCCTGCAGATTTGTTCTCCAAAGGCACTTTTTTCAGGTCACTTCCAGCCATAGATTCCCCCCTCCTTTCAGTGCCTAGCTTCCATAACCATTACCCAATGGTGCCACATTAAAAATCTTACATACCAAATATGCCAAGACCATTTCCCTTACCTTTGTATAGTTTCTTCTAGTTGATCTCATGCCGCCTTCTGCTTCTACCACCATTCCCATGCTAAAATAAATTGCACTTGTTCAAATCTAGACGCTTTGCAATTCTTTTGAGGTAGAGATTCTAAACAAAAATAGATAGTGGATCAGTAAAGGCCCTCCATGTGAAAGAAGCTATCCCTTTTCCATCAATCTATCTTCAGACTGCTGCACAATCTTTATCCAATCACTGCATTGTACAGTGCCCAAAAAGAGGCTCATCCCCACACAAGAAATGATATATTCTCCTTCCTCACAATCCAGGAGTCCAACAGCCTTTTTGACCTTCCCTCTTTCCATGTTTACATACCATTATGCACTTCTCATAAACAACCTTCAACTCACTGGCCTCAAGAAATTCCAGCATCTGTCAGATTGCACATAGATGCTGGTCCACCCTAGCTATAAAAAGGTTGGTGTCATTTGCATAACAATGTCACCTGCAAACCTTGCGCATACTACATACCATGGTTGTCAAGGCGTCCAAGGCGACTAAGGCGGTGGCCCACCGCCTTACTGCTTAGGCGACAAGGCAAGTCGCCTAGACTAAGTACATTGCAAGAGAAATACTACTATACATTTTCCACATATAAGTTCTATCTTTAGTTAATAGAAATTTTGATATCCACAAATCTTCAACGTATACCTATATTTTAAAAAGCAAAAACAAAATAAATGGCAAACAATAACAAATTAATAAGGAGAAAACTAATAAGAATTTGTGAAAACCTGTCAATCGACATAAAAATTTTAAAGTAAAATTTGTTATTCAAATAGTTATTCTCTATATTAAAAGGAAGCATAAATATGACACATTTCTGGATAAATTATAAGCACACCAACATAATAATTTCATAATTTTTCACTTGTGAATTACCAAAAAGAGTCACAAAAATGGTATTAGCTTCAAAAAGTACACCATGCAAATATGAATCAATGTTCTTAAGACGAAGGAAGAGGAACCAACAGGGAGAAGAATCTGAGAGAAAAGGGAAAGTGAAATGGAGGTCTTATTCTCTCTTTCCAATCTTAACATATCATTTGTCAATTTTTTCAAAATTACTGCTAAACTTTTGCCCAAATACTAAAAATCTCAGATCAAGGAGTGGATGTCATGCCCAGGCAAGCTAGGTGAGCCCAAGGTGGCCTATGTGCACCAAGGCAGCCAGGTGAGTGCCTTAATGGGCTGCTCGCCTAGGCGCCTTGGAACGCCTTGTCGCCTAGGCAACATAGGCGTCGCCTAGGCGACGCCTTGAAAACAATGCTGCATACGTCTAAAAGCCTTAATCAATCCACAAAATTCTGATCTCTGACACATTCTTCTCAAAAGTTTGTTACTTGTGTAAAAAGAAGGGGGGCATGGCATCCACCACACCTCAGACCCCTCTCATTGCTAAAAAAATCATCAAAGGTACACCATTAACCAATTTAAGAAATCTTGCTGAAGTGCAGCCGGATCCAATCCAACCTATTCATTTGTATTTTGTCATAAACCCCCTAGGATCCACCACCTGGAATAAGCAGTCCCACCAGATGTTTGTCACAAGCTATTTTAAAGTCTAGCTTTACAACCGGCTTTCATGCAAGGAAGGCGGAATCGGGGATCGGGATCGGATCTCGCCCGGTCCCAAACCGATCCGGGTCGGTGGGATCGGCCGATCCCGGACCGATCCCGGCCGATCCCGGGCGAGTCAGACTAGCTGACTCGGCTAAAGATACAAATGTCTAAAAAATCTAAAAAAATCTGGACAAATATGAAAAAATAGAAAAAAATATTCTAACATAGATCTATATCAAATTTAATGTGAAATAAGTGGCATTTGCTCATCATTTTGTGAAATAGGTGCATGCATTGATTACGTGCATGTATCTAGGTGCATCAGTCTTTTGCATTTTTTATAAGTATAGCATGGCTGTGTATACTTGTAAAAAATGCAAGGTTGTGATGCATATTGATTACGTGCATGTACCTATTTCATTTCCTGTTTATAGGTTTTTGTTGCATATTAATACTGCAAGATGGATAGTCTTTCAGATTAATGCTTTTCCTGTTTGGAATGCTTGGGGTCATGCATTGATTCGGATGGAACACTATGCACAAGCTCGTGTGAAATTCAAGTGAGTCACATAGGGTCTGTAAAACTTTTATCCAAGGGAACATAAGTTAAAAAAAATAAAATGGTCATGTTACTCACAGTTGGATATGATGATACATTAACTAGCTTTATCTTTTTTGTTGATTTGTATAGTGATGGTTTATGAACAAGCTTGTGTGGATTTGAAAAATTGTCTGAATGAGAATGGACCATCTGAGCTTTACCAGGATCAGGTGACCCTGGTTCAGACCATGGACTTCAGACAACTTACATCCATTTGTTGCTAGTTTTCACAAATGAGCGGGAATGCAGAATCGGCCTAGGATCGCCTGGGATCGGCCGATCCGGGCCGATCCGGCCGATCCCAAGCCGATCCCGCCCGATCCGGCCGATCCCGGGCATGGATCGGTTCAGGCCGGATCGGGATCGGGTCGTTTCACCCGAAATCCGATCAGATCGGGCGATCCGATCCGATCCCAACCGATTCTGCCTTCCATGCTTTCATGTCTGCTCATATCTTGTTGTTGTTCCGTGTGATTGAGGCAAGATATCAGATGATTTGCAGGGTCAAGGGTACCCAGGTAACCTTAAGTCTAATCTGCTCAAAAAAGAAATTGTTAATTTAGTTGAGACAAAGAAGAAACTTCAAAGTTCAAACAACAATATTTGTGTAAAAGAACTATTTCCATTTCGTTCTTTGTGCAAAGGGATCTTGTTCACTAGTTCTGTGTATGCACTAGCTCACAAATAGCACACAGTAACTATTCATGGATAGTAAAATGCTTAAGACAAAAAAGAAAATCAAAAAGATAATATTTCTGTAAAAAAAAAATATTTTCATTTCCTTCTATCTTCAAAGGGATCTTATTCACCAGTTCTGTATGTGCACTAGCTCACAAATATCATTCGGTAACTATTCATGGATAGTAAAATGCTTAGTTTTGATGTAACGTGAAAAGAGAGAGTTCAAAAATTTTAGATCAAGACATATCTGAGAGGAGAATAACAACTATGCTACACGAGATTTCAAAAAAAAGAATATTTTGAAGTAAAAGCATATTTCCAAGGAAAAGGCTGTCAAGAAACATAAAACAAAATGTTGAGCACTTGAAAATTACTCTGCTGTGCATAAAGAAGCTTGGCAAACTTCCTAAGAACAGATATCTGCATTTCACGAGGAAATGAAGCTGTTTCATCAGCACTAAAATTAAGAGATAGATCCAAATCACTTTTGGCAGTGAACAAGTCCATTACAAAAGATCCAAATGCCTCCATAATAGGAAAATCACCACCGCAACCTAGACAAAGCATAGGGAGAAGCAAAGACTGAAAAGATTGTATCTCTTCACTAGAAAAAAGTAGCCAACAAGATTGAGATTAAAAGGAAATGTGCAACGAATATTCAATGCATTTTAAGGTCATCAACTGGAGTGTCAAAGCATGACTTAAATGTGTTCCCAAACAAATTTCTAAGAACAGATATCTGCATCTCACGAGGAAATGAAGCTGTTTCATCAGCACTAAAATTAAGAGATAGATCCAAATCACTTTCGGCAGTGAACAAGTCCATTACAAAAGATCCAAATGCCTCCATAATAGGAAAATCACCACTGCAACCTAGATAAAGCATAGGGAGAAGCAAAGACTGAAAAGATTGTATCTCTTCACTAGAAAAAAGTAGCCAACAAGATTGAGATTAAAAGAAAATGTGCAACGAATATTCAATGCATTTTAAGGTCATCAGCTGGAGAGTCAAAGCATGACTTAAATGTGTTCCCAAACAAATAAGGAAAGATCTAGCACCTGGCCATTGAAACCTAGTGGTGTGCAAGTGCAGCTGG
Organism: Amorphophallus konjac; assembly: GCA_022559845.1. Lineage (NCBI taxonomy): Eukaryota > Viridiplantae > Streptophyta > Magnoliopsida > Alismatales > Araceae > Amorphophallus > Amorphophallus konjac. Next base: position 40,616,960 of record CM040127.1, on the reverse strand, counting down.
GGAAAAAAAGACCTTGGAAAGAAAATGTTGACAAAGGAAATAGCCATCTACCTAAGAGATATCTTCACCAAAAAGGTCCAAAACAGCACATACTCAGAATAATTTATTTTTGTTGTGATTTTCATAAGAAAAGCTGGGATTCATGTATTTTATCAGGTTTCAGATAAGAAATTGGAGGAGAAAAAGAGAAAGAACAAACAATAGGTTTCCTCTCTTTTGGTGATCCATTGTGCCTGTTGTGGAAGATATGGAGGCTCTGCTCGACCCATATGAGCTATAGCCCAGATGGTCGCACGCAAGACCATCTATTAGACCCTCATTATCAGAGGTAAGTGAAGCAAGGCAAATGCCTCTCATGACATATCTAAGGATAACTTAGAAATGGAGGACATTAATAGTTTCTGGCCTTTGTTTTCGGAAAGTGGATGGCACCATGCATTCATTATTTAGAAAATGGTACCACGCATTGATTGATTAGAAAGCAAATTTACCAACATCACCAACAAATGTTCTGGGCTTTCATCATCCACATCACACAAATAACACAGATCTCAACCTCCCAAAAAATAGCCAAAACAGTCACAAGTGGGGTTTCTGTCCACTTACACACAAGATAATGAAAATTCTTCACACTACTTCCACACAAAACAATGAGAATTCCTTCCCCAAAGAGGGACATCTCTTAGAAGCAAGGTACCGGAACCGGTACCAGTCAAGGCCAGTACTGGTAACTGTATGGTACCGATTCTCCACTTCCTCCTCCGTTTCCTAACTTTCCCATATGTAATATATATTATGTCTAATTCTAACCCAAGCCCACCCAGCCCAGCCTGCTTCGGTTCGGCCCACTTGGGCGGTTGGGCCAGGGCAACCCGATAAAGACCTGGTTCGACTTTAAAGGCCTCCCCAGCCACCAACCCCCTACATCCGACCATTCGAGCCCCCCACCCCCGCGTCCGGACCATTCGAGCCCTAGCGGGCACGAGGCTTGCCCCCCTCTCGCGTCTCCTCAACCAGCGGCAACCGGCAAACGAGGGCTTCCCAGCGAGCGGTGGACGACGGACGGCGTATGACAGCGACCAGCTTATGGCGGTAGAGCAGCCACTCCACCTTCTTCTCTATAAGCCCTCTCTCTCCCTCCCGACCTCCCTTGTCATCGCCATCGCCGCCGACCGTCGCAGCCACCGTCCCGCCCTGCTGCCCACAGCCCCCTTTGCCTCTCTCTCTCTCTCTCTCTCTCTCTCTCTCCACCGTCGTCGCCACCGGCCCGCGTAGGGAGGTCCGCGCAGGGAGGGCCCTAGCAAATCTGGCCGCAACAGTCCCGCCTCCCAGCCATCCGCAGCCCCTTTAGTTGTCGTCTGATTTAGTTTTTTTTAATGTGTACCAACCGGTACCAGTACCAAAGTGGCCAAACCGGACTGGTCAGGTACGGTACTGATACGTACCACCCAATACTGGTACGTATCGGGCAATACTGTAGACCATCCTTAGAAGTTAGTTCACCTAAAAGTACTCGTAAAAGTTTCCAAATGCTTCCTTGTTGCAAACTTGCATTTTTCCAAACAGCATCCCTGTTTCTAAAAGTAATTATTGAGAAAGAAAGGGAGAAGCTTGTTGTCTTCTAAAAGTCTACAGGTGACTTAAATGTTATTTTAAGTCCACTGATGTGTCACTTTTCTATGTCGTAAATAATACAATGTTTTTTTAATTTTTAATGAAAAATTCATAAAGTAGTATTAATTGAAATAACATTTTTTCACTTTCTAAAAAAATGAATAAGCATTTTTATTGTAGTAATTTAAAAACAATGACATTGCTTTTAGGAGCTCTTTTGTATAATGCAATAAAAGAACTCCTCACTTAGCTACAGGCCATGAGGATTGAATTATAAATCATCTTTTGTCATAACTAGTCAAACTGTTCATCTCAGCTCAGTTTTCAAACCTACAATCCAGTACAAGGCATGCCCAATAAGCCCTTTTTAAATTTTAGGGTATTATAGTATTTAGCCCCTATAACTTTTCATAATTCGAAATAAGCCCCCAAATCCAACCGCTGGGCTGCGGCTCAAATGGTACTGGGTTGGGATTTGGGGTGAGGGTTATTGTTGAAATGGCTCTACCACAAAAAAGCCCCCCAAATCCATCCATTTAGCTAAGAGCCCCCAAAAACTTATAACCTTTGAGAAAAAGCCCCTCGAATTAAAAAACATCAACAAAATGAAATATGTCATCCATCTTGGAGAATATTCCATCCTCTAAATTTTTGTTTCAAAAAATACCCTCCCAACCCCTCTCTCCCAATAGCCCCACCCAGCCCTCTCTCTCTCTCTACACATCCGGTGAAGGAGAGAGTTATAAGCAGGGATGGCAAACTCGGTTTCGGACTAGGTTTCGGCCGGGTCCGAAACCGATACGACTCGGTATCGGTTTCGGTTTCGGCCGAAACCGGTCGAAACCCAATTAAAAGGTTTTAAAAAAACATATTAATTCTAAAAAATCTGAAAAAAATCATAAAAAATTTAAATAATCACTTAAAATCATGAAAAACAATACACATGTATTTGAGTGTATAAGTTAGTGCAATAACCTTGAAGTAGACAATTACGCATTGAACTTCAAACATTGAACATGTGAAAGTTAAACTAATATTCCATTGTACATTTTTTGATGACAGTGTGTTGATGTTTTGATAATAGCAACTCAATGAGTCACCACATCAGAATGATGATGATAGTGTGAATTGTTGTTGTTGTGTGTGCCCCTTGTGCATTCTTGTGCATTGATGATGAAATAATGTCTTCGGTAAGTCGGTGCATACTAGCAAGTCTATACATCCATTAGCTGATAACTGAGCAAGTCTATACATCAACCAGCAAGTCTATACATACATCCAGCAAGTCTATACATCAGCAAGTCTATACATCCATCAAGTCTATACATCCATCAAAGTCTATACATTCTTCAAAGTCTATACATTCTCCATGCATCTTCATAGCAAGTCTATACATCAGCAAGTCTATACATCCAGCAAGTCTATACATCCAGCAAATCTATACATTCATCAAAGTCTATACATTCTCCATGCATCTTCATAGCAAGTCTATACATCCAGCAAGTCTATACATTCATCAAAGTCTATATATTTTTCAAAGTCTATACATTCTCCATGCATCTTCATAGCAAGTCTATACATCAACAAGTCTATACATCCAACAAGTCTATACATCCATCAAGTCTATACATCCAGCAAGTCTATACATTCTTCAAAGTCTATACATTCTCTATGCATCTTCATAGCAAGTTTACAAACTTTACTATTCAACCCCCCCCCCTTCTAGATCCGTTTACACCTCGCGGGACCCAACAAAATTAATTCTAAAAAATCACTCCAAAAATCATAAAAAATATAAATAAACACTTAAAATCACAAAAACTATTACACATGCATTTGACTGTATAAGTTAGTGCAATAACCTTGAAGTAGACAACTACGCATCGAACTTCAAACATTGAACATGTGAAAGTTAAATTAATATTCCATTGTACATTAATACAAGCAGTACAATAAACCAAATTAGACAAAATGAATGTTACAAAAATTCATTGATTCTTACCTAATATGGATAATAATTACTAGAAGAACCTTCTCCCTCATCGTCTGGCCCTTGATGTCGATACCCATAACCAGGTTGCATGTATGGTCTATATTCACTATAACCAAACAATGAGGTAGCCAAGTCCTGCATCCCTCTTTGGATCCCTCTTGGAGTGTTTGGTTGGCTTGATTCGAATCCAGTATCAACATAAGAATCTTGAGGAAGAGAAGAGGAACTGGTCGGATATGGATGGAACTGAAATGATGGTTCATAATTCCACGACCCATAAATAGCTGCTTGTTGTTGGCCACCTTCGTAACCTGGTGAACCATATCCTTGCTGACCTTGATTGTATCCAGTAGTACCACCTGCAGCACATGTACCACCTGCAGCACCTGCAGCACTAGTACCACCTGGGGCTAAACTAACATTTTTAGTCTAATCACTAAATTAACAGAATTATTTAACAAAATAATCATCTAAGAAATCTTACCTAGCCCTAATCAGAGCTAATTAGGGCAAGGTGGTGGGCGGGAGGGGAGCGCGGGCTAGGGCTGGCCGGCTGGCGGGTCACGCACGCACGCACGCACAGGCTGGCCGCTGCTGCGCGCAGGCCAGGCGGCGGGCGCAGCGCGCAGGCCGCAGGGGGGGCTGGGCCGGCTGGCCGCTGGGCGCTGGCTGGCCTGCTGCTGCTCCGCGGCTGGCTGCTGCTGCTCCTGCTGCTGCTGCTCGCCTGCTCCGCGGCGCCTGCTGCTGCTCCTGGTTGTTTCCGCCGGCGACTGTGGCTGCTGCTAGCCTGCACCTGCTACCTGGTGTTTCTGCGGCGGGAGGGGACAGGAGGGGACAGGGTGACGGGTTTCGGGGTCGGGGGAGGCTCACGTGAACTCCAAAGTTAAACCATTCGGTTTCGGGCGAAACGGGTATCGGTTTCGCCCGAAACCGATACCGTAACCCGAAACCGTTTAAGCTACAGTAAAATAGGCTTAAACGGTTTCGGGTCCGGCCGAAACGTATCGATTTCGGCCGAAACGGACAACCATGGTTATAAGAGAAGTTGAGCTGCCAAAGGGATGCGACCTGGCCGAGGAAGTTGGGGATGGTGCCACTGAGGTAGTTGGAGACGAGGGACAGGTTCTCTAGGCAAGGGAAAATGGGGCAAGAGAAGTTGTTGCCGCTAAGCTAAGGTCGAGGTGGCAGAGGAGGGGGGAGTAGACGAGGCAAGGGAGAGGTCAGCGGTCACCCCGATGCCCTCCCCCCAATCTCGCGCTCTCCCCTCTCTGTCTCTCTTCTCTCACCCCCCTCTCTCTCTACACACCCCACCCCATTGGGTTAATGGCACCCGAGGAGGAGACCCCCTCCGACACCTCTCCCCCTCTCTGTCATGCTTTCTCGCACTCTCTATCTCTCTCCCCACCCCCCCTCTCTCTCTCTCTGCGCACCTTCGCCCAGGCTAGTGGGCGTGTCAACACCGGAGGGCATGATTTGCCATCTCTTACGAGATGTCTGTGATCTCTCTCTCCAAAAGTCGCAAGAAACGAAGTCCCCGAGACCGAGATCTTCTCCACCCCCCTGGTTTCCTCCTTCCTCTCTCCTGTCTCTCTCTACCTCGACCCCCTTGAGCTCTCTCTCTCCCCAATCTCTCTCTGCCTCTCGCTCTCCCCCAGACTCTGTCTCCCCCTCTGTGACTCTCTCTCTCTCTCTCTTTGTCTAAGAGAGAGGGAGACAGAGAGGGGGGAAGATAAAGATACATGTATCATTTTTTATGATTTTTAATGTATTTTTCAGTTTGTGATTCATATACTATTTTATGTATATCTTTTTTGTGTAACTTTTGATGTATATTGAGATTGGTGCATGTGAATGAATTTGTTATTGTTATCATTACTTCTTATTTTGTAAAATTTAGTTGTCAATTAGAAAAATATGTTAGTGAAACTGAGTAGTTAACAGAAACAACTTAGTATTTTCCTAGAAATAGGCTATATATACATGGCAAAAAAATTTCGAGATCACCGAATCCAATCTCCCAAGATTTTTTCGAAATCTCTCCAAGATCTATTCTCTTCCGCCTTTCCGAGACGGAATCGATATTCGAGACGAAAAACCTTGCCGGAGAGAGAGACCCCCACTGGCCTCTCTCTCTCTCTCTCTCTCTCTCACCTTGGCTGGGTGGGGATGCCGATGGTAGAGAGAGACCCCCACCAGCCCCCTCCCTCCTCTCTCTCTCTGCGCACCCTCACCATAGTTGGGTGAGGGTGCCGACGCCGGAGGGCAAGGATGGCGGTTTCGGTATCGGACTCGGTTTCGGCCGAAACCGGCCGAAACCCATTGAAAAGCTTCAAAAAAAAATCAAAATAAGTCTACATAATCAGAAATAATTCAGAAAAATATGAATAATCACATAAAAATCAGAAAATTCATTAGACATGCATTTGATTGTAAAGAAATTAGATTAAGTGCAATAAACATGAAGTAGACATTGAAATTCAAACATTGAACATGTTAAACTAATATTCTTGAGTACATACTAAGCATAAAGTAGATTCAAGCATTACAATAAACCTAATTAGGCACAGTAAATGTTACAGAAATTAAATGATCTTTACCTAAATGAAGAGGCACTAATATGGGTAATAACTAGGGCTGTCAATGGGCCGGGCCGGCCCGATAGGCCCGCGGGCTTGGCCCGATTTCGGGCCGGGCCGCAAGGTCATTTTCGGCCCACGGGTTTTTAGTCGGGCCTAAAAGCCCGGCCCGACTTGACCCGCGGGCCGGGCTCGGGCTTTGAGTTCGGCCCGCGGGCCAGCCCGGCCCGTTCTTTTTTTTATTCCCACATCAAAATTTAAAAATTATTTAATTAAAACTATGTTATTTTACTTAATGATAAATTTTAAAACTCTCTTTTTACACAAATTATGTAATTAATATCAAAATTTTGATTAATTTAGTGAGATTATATGTTTTATATTATTATTTTATTATTTTTATTATTTTATTTAAGTTGTCGGGCGGGGCCGGGCCTTAGTCGGGCTTTAAAATTTTTACATAATGTCCGGCCCGACCCGGCCCGGCCCGACATAAGTCAGGCCCGGGCCGGGCTCGGGCCTTAATGTTGAGAAGTCGGGCCCGGGCCGGGCCGACCTAAGCCCGACCCGGGCCCGGCCCATTGACAGCCCTAGTAATAACTAGAACCTTCTCCCTCATCGTCTGGCTTTTCATGTTCATACCCATAAGAATGATGCATGTATGGTCTATATTCACTATAACCGAACAATGAGGTAGCCAAGTCTTGTATCCCTCTTTGGATCCCTCTTGGAGTGTTTGGTTGGCTTGAGCCGAATCCAGTATCAACATAAGAATCTTGAGGATGAGAAGAGGAACTGGTCGGATATGGATGGAACTAGAATGATGGTTCATAACCCCACGACCCATAAATCGATGCCTCCTGTTGGCCACCTCCATAACCTGGTTGATGCCCATATTGACTCTGTGACTCATGTCCTCCCTCACCCTGACTGTATCCTCTGCATGTGTCTGCGTGGAAGAAGGAAGGACCACCAGCATCCCCACCGCCAGTAGTAGCACATGCAGCACCTGTAGCACCTGCAGCCTCCAGTCGCCTTTTGGCCTTTGGGGATGCTTTTTCCTATGCCGGTGTGCTTTCTTCTTCCACCCTTGACATGAATCCAGTTCTCCTTGGCGTGTGCCTCAAATAAATCTGCTTCAACTGCTCAATTGTCGGGTCGTCTCGAGCAGCAGCATTTGTTCTCTCAGTTTGCCCATGCACTGATGTACTTCTTCTTAAGGATGTAGGTGCCTTGCCCATTCTAGGAGTGACTGGCCTGCTATCTGAGTCTGAGTGTCTAGCTGGCTGAAAATCATGCTGCTCCTCAGTGTCCTCAACAACCCTAGACATGTGCGCATGAGTATCTCTGGCCCTCTTTGATTTTCTTCTGAATTCGAGATCTCTTGGCTCATCTTCATATAGTATGCCCTCTGCCCATCTTCTATCATCATTATCAAAAACAGGCTCATCAACCTGCTCTCGTGTCTCCACCCAAGACTGCAACGGATTCTCATCATCAAATAAGGTATCCACATCAATTTCTGCGGCGGCATCCTCGGCGACGCGTTTGCCTCGTAGCTGTTGTCTCAACCTCATATTCTTTATTCTCAACCTCATATTGTAATGGCAGTACACTAATTTCTCTAACCGTTCAGCCTTTAGCCGATTGCGAACCTTCGAGTGTATAAGGTTGAACGTGCTCCAATTTCTTTCACATTGACTTGCCGATGTTGTTTGACTGAGCACCCTAACTGCAATGAAAGCCAATGCATTGCTGCCCACATCTCGGTTGTTCACCATTATCCGCCAGTCAACTGTTCCACCAACCATAAATAAATGCATAAAAGTTGTAGAAATATATATTCATCATCATCATCATCATCATCATCAGAGCCTTATCCCAATTAATTGGGGTCGGCTACATGAATCATGTTCCGCCAAAGATTTCTATCAAGTGCAATATTCATATTTAAACTCAAGGAACTAATGTCCTTCCTAATAACATCGCACCATCTCATTTTAGGCCTTCCTCGAGCTCTTTTGCTAGCATCCACTAAGATTTGATCACATCTTTTAACCGGCGCTGAGTTAGGGCGACGAAACACATGTCCAAACCACCTGAGTCTATTTTCTCTCATTTTACTATCAATTGGAGCTATCCCTAAGTCCTTACGGATGCGTTCATTCCTAATCTTGTCTTTCTTAGTCTTGCCACACATCCATCTCAACATCCTCATCTCTGCTACACACATTTTGTGGATGTGTTCCTTTCGTACTGCCCAACACTCGGTACCATATAACAGAGCGGGTCTCACAGCCGTTCTATAAAACCTCCCTTTGAGTTTCACAGGCATACGACGGTCACAAAGGACACCTGATGCACTTCTCCATCTTAACCAGCCCGCCTTAATCCTATGTGTAACGTCATCATAAATCTCCCCATTCTCTTGTATGATAGACCCTAAGTATCGAAAGCTACTACTCTTCGGAATGTTATGTCCATCAATTAGAACCATGTCTTCCTGAACCACTCTCCCATTACTAAAATTACAGTGCATAAATTCTGACTTGCTCCTACTAATTTTAAAACCTTTAGACTCCAAGGCAAGTCTCCAACGCTCTAACTTAGCATTTAGAGCATCAATACTCTCATCAATTAAAACAATATCGTCTGCAAATAGCATACACCAAGGGATATCCTCATGCAATTGTTTAGTTACTTCATCCATAACTAAGGCAAAGAGATACGGACTTAGTGCAGAACCTTGATGCAAACCTATAGAAATGGGAAATTCACCAGTCTCCCCAGCAATAGTTCGAACACTAGTAATAGCACCGTCGTACATATCCTTAATCAAATCAACATATCCTTGAGAGATTCCTTTCTTTCTTAATGTCCACCAAATCAATTCTCTCGGTACTCGATCGTACGCCTTCTCTAAATCAAGAAAAACTATATACAAATCTTTTCTCATCTCTCTATACTTCTCCATTAGCTGCCGTAGCAAGAAAATAGCTTCTGTAGTAGATCTATTTGGCATAAAACCAAACTGATTTTCCGACACAGTAGTCATACCACGGAGACGTTTATCAATTACTCTTTCCCAAAGTTTCATAGTATGACTCATAAGCTTAATTCCACGATAATTATTACAACTTTGAATATCTCCTTTATTTTTATAGAAAGGAACTACAACACTTTTTCTCCAAACTTCTGGCATTCTCCGTTCCTTTAAAATTTTATTAAAAAATTTAGTTAGCCACTGAATACCAATATCTCCTAGGCATTTCCATACTTCAATAGGTAAGCCATCTAGTCCTAAGGCCTTGCCCACTTTCATTTTCCTTAAAGCATCCTCCACTTCTGACATCTTAATACGCTTGAAATATTGATATTTATCAAATATTGTGGACTCTTGGGTACCTTCTAAAGATAAATCCTTGACGGAATCTCCATTAAGTAACTTCTGAAAATAGCTATGCCACCTCCCTTTAATCTCAAGATCCTTAGTTAAAACCCTTTGATCTTCACCTTTAATGCACCGAACATGATCTAAATCTCTAGTTTTCCTTTCTCTTAATTTAGCTAGTTTAAATATGTCTTTTTCACCCTCTCGGGTTCCTAATTTATTATATAAATCTTCAAATGCCTTTGATTTGGCTTCGCTGACTATTTTCTTAGCTCTCTTTTTAGCGATTTTATACGCTTCTAGGGTTTGATCATTTTTGTTAGCTTGCCAAACTTTAAAGCATTCCTTTTTTACTTTAATGGTATTTTGAATTTCCTCACTCCACCACCAAGTCTCTTTTTCTAAGTTCTTTTTATCTTTAGATTCGCCTAAGAGTTGTTTTGCAACTCTCGTTATACAATTTGTAACATTATTCCACATTACATTAGTTTCTTGTTCTAAATTCCAAATATTTTCCTTTAATAGATGATTTTTAAAAGTTTCTAAACTTTTACCTTTTAAATTCCACCATTTAATCTTGGAATAATTATTTATAATGATCTTTCTTTTGAATTTAGGGATAGTGACATCCATTACTAACAATCTATGTTGAGGGGCTAGACTCTCACCAGGAATAACTTTGCAATCTTTACATAAAACTCTATCGACCTTCCTAATGAGAAAATAGTCAATTTGACTTATATGTGTTCCACTCTTGTATGTTATTAAGTGTTCGTCCCGCTTCTTAAAGAAGGTATTAATAATTGCTAGATCATAGGCCATAGCAAAATCAAGAATAGTGTTACCCATATCATTTCTATTACCAAAACCAAGCCCTCCATGAATCCTCTCATAGCCTCTATTATCTATACCCACATGACCATTAAGATCCCCTCCAATAAAGATTCTCTCTTCACTAGAAATATTTTGTAGAAATATATATTAAGGTTAAGAAATCCAAAAAACAAAATATACCTGGGCTCACTCTTCCCACAGCGTATTGCAATTGGGAGTCAGCATATGTCCCAATCCTCATTCTATAATGGTTCATCTACGAACATAAAGTAATACATTAACATAACTACTTAAATAAATTCTATACATGTTATTGATAAAATCAAATAAAGGCGAACCTCTACTTCGGCCTGAAGTCTCTTTTCTGGATTCCTCGATAAACGACCAATGACTTTTAAAGTCCCTTGAAGCACCTCGCCATCAACATGTGCATCGGCACCGTATATAAATCGAGGGTTGAGGAAATAACCTGCATTTGTGTATAATTAACTAAATGAAATTTATAAAATAACATAAAGACGTTACCCCAATTTCAATACAATTAATCACTCACCAGCTGCATGCAAGTCGTGGTGTAATGTGTTGTCCCATCTCTGGTCAATAATTTTCCACTATTTTGCATAATGTCTGGGAAGGAAATGTTGCAACTCCAATTTGGCACGGTCCATGGCCTCGTACAGATAGCCCATATCATTCTTCTCATCGCCATCCACCATTCTTAGGACCTTCACGAGGGATGTGACTACTTTCAAGTATCGTGACACCCTGTCCCAGAATTTGCTGTCGTCCAGAACGTGGCAGACATCCAAATAATCCATTGCATCAACATTGCCCTTGTCGATGTATTCCCGCAGGGCATTGTGATACATGAAAGCTTTCAGCTCATTCTTGTACCTGTGCAGATAAATGAAATTTGAAGCTGCATCAACTGTTACATGTCAGTAAGGATAAAGTATCAAGAATTGAGATCAATCTTATACCTATGCAAAGACTCCAAAGAAATAAAATTGGAAGCAAATCTGGTTGGGCCTGCACGGATGATATCTCGCCCTCCACTGGCATGCCCCCTGAACATATTTAGTATCCTAGGATGGCCATAGATATACTGTGTGACTTTTTGTGCCTTGTCAATTATCTTTTTCACATGCTTTTCCTTCCCTACGTCTTCAAGCATCAGATCCAGACAATGTGCTGTACATGGGAGCCAATATAAATGACTGCGCTTCTGCATCAATTTCTTCCCTGCAGCCTTGTAACTGGCTTCATTCTCAGTCACCACCTGCACAACATTCTCCACTCCAATTTGTTCTACCATGCCATCCATCAAATAAAACAAATAATTTGCATTCTTTTCATAATCTGATGCATCAACTGATTTCACAAACACTGTACCTTCGATGCAATAGACCAAAAAGTTTATCATGGACTTCTTCGTGATACCAGTCCAACCATCACACATGATGGTGCATCCTCTCTCCACCCATATATGCTTGAAACTTTCAACCCAATCATGGAGCTCCTCAACCTCTCCCTCAAGGCCACGCCCGTATATGTCTCGACGTGAGGGGGCCTTCAAGCCAGGGCCAGCATCTGCTATGGCATCTATCATAGGTTGGAAATATTCACTTGAAGCTGCATGTGCAGGGACACCTACATGAAAAAATCATTTGCAGATACTTTTAAATGCATGCCCTGCAACTTCTGCTGATTTTTTGACCCCTCTCAATGCAGACTTGATTTTAGGTTGTGTAGCATGGGGCCTTCTGTGGAGATAGATGTCCATAGGACCTGTTCCCTGCGTATGTGGGGCAGCACCAACGTCAGGACGTCGTGCAACTGTACTCTCATAGGTCCCTGAACCCATGGGTCCCTTCCCTTTCCTTCGAGCGGCTTCTTCACGCTCCCTTGCTTCAGTCAGCTCTGGATCAAAATCCTCAGTGGCTTCCTCATCATCATCCCTCCTAACCCTTCTGCCAGAAATCTCCTCAATAATTTCAGCCTCATCCTCAGCCCTTTGTTGCACCCTCTCCTTTTTCCCCAGAAGGCACTGATGCATCTCCTCTCGCACCTCTCGTGGACAGTGGTACATTGTCTCACCTCTCCTCGTACCCCTGCCAAATGTTGTTTTCCTCTGGTTATTCCGCCATGCATCTCCCTACCACAATAATTACATTTCACCTTTCTTCTCTTAGCATCAACTAAGGACAGGTGAGCCCACCCCGGATCCTCCTGCCCTTGCTGCTCCTGTGTTTGTTGACGTCTAGGCATGATGCTGCATTATGACAGTCAAAGATAATCTCTCGTAAGTACAATGAAAAAAAGGCAATTGAACATGAAAGAGCTCCAAATTAGTCAATGAAACTTAATTGAGCTTCAATTGTGGGTAATAAAGTCGAATTAGACGAAAGTCCCAATTTTTATGAAGTAATTAGGACTTAATTACCAACTAACCCTTAATCACCCTTCATAAAAAAAACCCATCATGATCCCACCCCAATTTCGTCAATGAAGCTTAATTGAGATTCAATTGTGGCTAAGAAAGCCGAATTAGACGAAAGCCCCAATTTTTATGAGGTAATTAGGGCTTAATTATCAAATAACCCTTAATGACCCTTCATAAAAATGACATCCCAGCATGATCCCACCCCAAATTCATCAATCAAACTTAATTAACCTTCAATTGTAGCTAGGAAACTCGAATTAGATAAAAGCCCCAATTTTTTTGAACTAATTAAGCCTTAATTATTAATTGAGCCCTAATTACCCTTCATAAAAATATAATCCCAGCATGATCCCACCCCAAATTCGTCAATGAAACTTAATTAACCTTCAATTGTGACTAAGAAACTCGAATTAGACAAAAGTCCCAATTTTTATGAACTAATTAAGCCTTAATTACTAATTAAGCCCTAATTACCCTTCATAAAAATATAATCCCAGCATGAAGGCACCCCAAATTCATCAATGAAACTTATCTAACCTTCAATTGTGGCTAAGAAAGCCGAATTAGACGAAAGCCCCAAATTTTTTGCATAAATTAGGGGTTAATTAATAATGAATCTAATTTTAAGTATCTAATTAAGGTTTATTTTGAAATCTGAACTAATTAGGGTTGCACAAATTAAGGTAAAAAAAATACTTACAACCCCAAGTGCACAACAGGCCAGCAGGGGGTGGGCAGTCCGGCGGTCCGGCGGTGGCAGTAGGGCGGTGCCGGCGGTGGGAGTAACAACAGCACCTGCTGCAGCAACAGCAAGAGCAGCAGGCTGCAGGCAGCACCGACAGCATGCAGCAGCCGCAGCACAGCAGCACGGCAGCAACAGCACCAGCAGCACAGCAGCGGCGGGCCAGCACCACAGCAACGGCAGTAGGCCAGCGGGAGCAGCACAGCAGCTGCGGGAGACAGCAGGCAGCAGGGGGGAGGGTTTCGGCCGAAACCGTGGCTGGGTAGTGGGTTTCGAGGGGGGGGGAGACATCAAATCATAAAGGGGGTTCACGTGTTTCGGCCGAAACCGGATGGTTTCGGGCCGAACCGGATGGTTTCGGGCCGAACCGGATGGTTTCGGGCGAAACCAGTATCGATTTCGCCCGAAACCGATACACCCTTTATGTTTCGGATCGCTACAGTAATTGGGGCCGTTTTCGTATCGGTTATGACCGAAACCGATACGTTTCGGCCGAAACGTATCGATTTCGGCCGAAACTGCCAACAATGCCGGAGAGGAGACAGACACCCACTGGCTCTCTCTCTCTCTCTCTCTGGGAATTATCCAAGAGCTTTTTTATCTTTTTATCACTCTAGTTTAGCCATAGTTGTCAAGCCGATCGCCTAGGCGACCAGGCGCCCTTATGGGGCCAAGGCGCCAGCCCGTCTTTCTCCCCCCCCCCCAAAGGCGAGCAAAGCTCCTACCCAGGCAACCAGGCGCCCACTTATGCGAGCAAGGCGCCCCAAGGTGCCCTGTCGGGTGCCTTGGCTGTGTAGCTTGGGCATAGCCTATAATAACCCCCCCCCCCCAACAATTTTTTTGGGGCCAAAGGGACTCTACGATGTGAGGCAAGGTCACATAGGTAGACCAGGCTCCACACACTCCTCCAACACCCTCTCTTTATGTGTGTGCCCTTCTCTCTCCTCCCTCTATCCCTCTCAATTTTTAATATTAAAATCTATACTTTTTTCATGTATCTTATTCATATTTTGTATATTGAAAATTTATATTTTGGGGTTTTTTAAATAGATGCCAAGGTGTCGCCTAAGCAATGCCTAAGCGAACGCCTTATCACTTAAGCACTTAGGCTCCCCATGAACGCCTTGGGTCACCTTATCACCTTGACAACTATGAGTTTAGCTTTAAACCTTGTTGAGTTAGACACTCTCGACGTCCTCTTACAAAGACCGAAGGCAGGGGCTTTTTTATGTACCGGATAAGATTTGAGGGTCTTTTAGCTAAATAGATAAATTACGAAAGCTTTATGTCAAATTACAAAAGTTTGTAGGGGCTAAATACTAAAAAAAAATCTAAATTTTATTAGTATATAAACAAAGACAGAATCGTTTTGGCCTCCATATAATGCATTCCATCTTGTGGCCTATGAGCCAAATCATTCTGAGGTCTGGCCCTCTTGTATCGAACTTGTCTTTATTTTTTGTTTTCTTTACTTCGTCAACTTCTTTCAGGTCATTCTTCGGTCTTTCTTTCCTCTTATGCATCTCATACACGGTGCCACAAAAGAAGAGAATGTAGTAACCAGTATCCTATCAAAGACAATAGACACATTCATCATGGTTCAAATTTCAAGGCTCACAAGTCCATTCCCAATTCCAGGATTAGCAACCTCCAAACACCCCCGCAAAAAAAAAAAAAAGAAAGAAGAGTCAAAAACCAGTAATAACTAATAACAAGAGGCACACCTTATCCCAAGAACCCCTAACAAGCAAAAGTGGGTAACATTGTGCTCCTGGCCGCATTTCAATTAAGAGAATATCCCTATTTGACCTTCTTAAGTATCAACCATTTAAACTTTTGTTTCAGTAAACAAGAGAACAATCCATTATTGAACACTGCTGCATATCATACAGTAGATATATTTTTTTAACACCACAATCCGGTGGCATAAAGGTCATAATATGATAAATCAAGCCTCATTAAACATGATCTGTGAGTTATGAATAGATCAATTTAAAAGTTCTTATGCATTTAAACGTACCAGACACATCATTCAATGCCTGCATTTGGTCTTGAAGGACCAAAAAAAAATTATCAGAAGCAAAAGTAATTTCTTTCCATCTAGGTTGAAGATATAACTATAAAGGTCCTAATTCATCAAAATATTTGTGAGCTATAGTACAATTACTCGGATGTCAACGTGGAAAGTTAACCACTTAGCACAAAATTGGCAAACACTGAAACAGAGCTCAACTCCCCTTCCCAGCAAAACACAGATAAAGGAGGGACTCTGTGATTACAAAATAGCATACATAACAGAACAAAGCACAAAATAATTTAGAAAGTTGAAAGGAAGGACTCTGTGATTACAAACTTACCATAATTTTCTTTTGCCATACTGCCAAATACATGCACTAGATTTATTCGATGTTCATAATCAATTTTTGTGGGGCGCAGGACAGCATAAACATCAAGTAGCAAGGTCTCAAGCGCAGACATACTGGCGGGACTGAATGTATATTTCTGTAACTCTTGAAATTCAAGTTTCTCTGGTCTCTTGCTTAAGTCTACAAACAAAAAATTAAATGAAAAAAATGAGTGAAAGTTTTGAACACCTTTAACATTTAATGGAATCGACTAAAAGGTAAAAGGTAATGATAACCTATAAAAATATGTTCAGAAGGTCAACAATTACTACCATTTGTGTCCAGCCCAAGTGGACAACTTTCATGTTCTTCCAAGGCAAGGTGTGACAATTAGTCCCACAAGAATGCACAAAACAACTGATGTAGTAGCCTTCAAAGAGTTAAAATAAAATAGAAGCACACCATGTTTGTCGTGACTGCTTTTTTTGCCGCATTTTAGTATAGAAAATTGTGGCTACACTCAGAAATTTCTTCTTATTAGAGATAATTTCGTCATGATGCATGCATGAAAAGTGAACACAGCATTGTTGGATGTTACTAATTAGATGCATAAATGTTTCCATAACATGTTTCTAGCCATAAGTTTTGTCATTCATCTCATGACCCAACCCTCCCACGAACTGTGTTTCAGGTCATAACAGCTGATGCTGAAATTTGAATCATTGGCGTATGTAACGTCATATCAGATTTAATCCAATGAAAACGAATCACTGTTTGGATACAATTCCAAGATGCTGCATTCATGTTCTCAGGATGAGAATGAATTAACAAAAGAAATATCAAAATAATAAAAAGCTCTACCTGCATCAGTTAACTCCATGCTTCAATACCTAAAAACAAAAGGAAAAAATCTTTAGAATGTGTGAATCGATAACGTGAGCGAGAAAATCAACTAGCATAACCAGATACCATATGATTTACAGACAGTGTCTAAGTCCAAAAAGGAAAAGGTAAATCCAAAAAAAAGAGGTCGAAAATAAGCCTCCGAGCAGTATTCAAGTACAACAAGTACGTAATGCAAATTATACTCTCATCATAAGATAGCAGCCATGATAGCCATAATGATCTAAAAATTTCAAAGGTAACAAACATATATTCCCTAAAGATGCATATTTATGTCATGGTGCATCACAGGTCTAGCCGAAGTCGGGCTCGTCTTCCACCCAAAATCATGATATTTTCACCGAATGTCAGCTTATCCACATTATCACTCCGAGTGGTCAGGTCACCCGAGCGAGAAAATATCGCAAACGACGGTAGAGAACTATCCAAGTTCTACGAGACGTCTCGATCTCAAAATGGTGCTCGCATAGCCATTCCCGGTACAATCCACAGAGAAAGCGGAGAACACGCCACGAGTGGATTCCAGTATCAAAACTAATCGAGAACCAGTTGCAACAACACCAGAAACGCCACGACGAACACGATATACGACGACGACGATGGCTGAGGCCACCGAAAACTCCGAAGCATCAAAAATCTAGTAAAGAAGGCAAGACAGGAAGAAAGAAGGGATCCACAAAAAGTGAACAACAACGACCTTCAGCAAGCAAGCTTGGCACCAAAACCTTCAGCGGCAAACTGATGCGAGGGAACATCGAAAGGGCAAATACGGATTGGGAGAAGAAGACGTAGAGAGAGGACCGACAAAAGAAGAACTGGATTAGGGTTTCGGGAGGGAGGGGAGGCCTACCGAGAGAGAGAGAGAGAGAGAGAGAGAGAGAGATGAAGCCGCGGATCTCTGGATTTCGCCTTTCCCTCGCAGTCTACAGTGGCGTTGTCCGTTGCTATCTCTGTCTTCTTCCACGCGACGGGGGTGTCGAGTTATGACTTCCACAACTACTCGTCGGGAGAGCGCGTGGGGTTACCGTGCTCGTCTCCGCTCCGTAATGGCAGACTGGCAGTATCCATTAAATGAAGTAGTCCTTATCCTTTAATTTTATGTAGGAATTACCTCTGACATCGTGTGAATATTTATTTTTTACTTCTTTATAGTTAAGTATTTACGGAAGTCATGTCTCTTACTCTCTTTACATAAATTTGAAATATTTGTTCCTAATTTTTTGGATATTTGCTATCAGAGCCTAGCGATTGTGAAAAGTTATAAATAAAGCTAACAAATTAGATGAATTATTTTCTTAAGGTGAGAGATAAGGGAGCATCATCCTTGTCAAGTACATGTTGTATGGGGCTGTCAAAACTTTGACGTAAGATTTAACCCATTTAGAACCTATGGCGTGTAGCATTGTTGTACACCTTCATCTTATTGCTTAGGCCGCGTTTTGCAATCGAGTTGGGTTTTGACTTTTATCTAAGAATAATTAGAGTGAAAAAAATAGTTGAGAGGAGTTTTTGAAACTTTTGCAATGGATTTTATAAATAAATTATTATTAAAATTAAAATTATAAGAAATATATTAACAGATGTAAAATTATTTAAAATCAAATAAGATAAACATGACGTCATGGTTAACTTTTGTAGACGAATAAATGAATATTCAAAAAAATGTCAATATTCTCGTTAATTTAATATTAAATGACCAATGTATCCTTGATGACTCAAAGGAATCTAGTAGAAGGTGACTCTGGTGAGGGGGGCGCACACACACAAAGAGTGAGAGAGCACGGGTTGGGGGAGGTGGGCTTACGACAATATAAGGGCCTAGTGGAGCAGGGGGATGGGGAGGGATGTCCAACGGCATCAGTGGATGGGGAGGACGGTCCAATGGCCGGGGGAGGGGGATCCGGTGATGCAGGGGCTTGAAGATAAATATGTAAACGGATCGAATACGGAACGAATAGTGTGATATTCGATTTTGTATCTGATTAATAATTGAATTATCCGTTGGATATTTTATTCAGATAATTATTCGATTAACACGAATTCAAATTAGATTTTAATTTTAAATGGATAATATCTAGGCCTATTTAGAGATAAGTCCTATGAGCCATTTGGGAGCATCGTAAGTTATTTTTTAAAAAAATAAAAAAGTGAAATTTATTTTTATTTTGGGAGATGTTATCAAAAGATTAGACTTCATCCTAAAAAATAGGAGATAACTTATTAAATGATAGTAAGTAGAGTTCTTATTTTAAAATTATATTTTGAGATTAAAAAAAGATAAAAAAGAGCAATAAAACAACGTACGAAGATTTGAGTTAATTATATATAGAATATGTATATCTTTAGGTATTTATCTAAGAGTTCATATTCAATCGGATAATATCCAACACGGATATCCCGATATCTGAATTTGTATCCGATTAATAATCGGATATCTGTTATCCGATTAAATTATCCGTCAGATATTTTATTCGGATAATTATCTGATTAAACGAATACGAATACGAATTTAAATTCGGTTCAAATTTTAAACGGATAACCCGAGGACATAGGGGGGTGGTTCGACGACCAGGGGATAAGAGAGTGAGATTTATGAGAATTATACCTGCGGGTATGGATATACCTGCGGATATCCGTATCCGTCCATAAAGCATGAGTCTATGTTCACGTCTAAAGAAATGTGAGATTTATGAGAATTAAAAAAATAGAAATTCGGTCAATTCTTTCATTTATAAAATAATTTTTATGTTTTATAAAAACGTCTTTACAATTTTATCAAGAAGTCTAAATTCAAAAACTCAACCAGACGAGCAACGGGTTAAGTTCACGTCAAAATCATAGACCTAACATGTACAATAAATTATTAAGAGCAAGTTCGGATCGGATATGAATTCAAGTGCACTGAATTAATACCCTATCCAAATATGAAACAGATATTTTAAACATATCCGAACCCGAATCCATATCCGTTTATTCGGGTATTATCCGATCTATCACGGGTCGAGTGATACGAGTAATCAGATTTATGAATATTTTTGTCATCCCTAGTTAACATGTTTTGCGATGGATTAGTGACAGATGATGTCCATCGCTGATGACGTATTTTCTCTTAGGGTTTCGTTTTTTTTGTTTTTTCATATTGAATCATGTGAAATGGGTGGTTGAATGACGAAAAACTTGTTGGAAATGAGTTGCAGGAATTTTTTTTTTATATCTACGTGGACTTATGGTTGATCTTTTAGGGCCAATTTGATTTCAAAATGGGACGTGCAATCGTCAATCACGGCCGATGGTGTGTTCGTCGGTAAATGTCGTAACCGGCTTTATGACTAGTCATCCTAACCCGGTCACCGCAGTCAAGTTCTGCTGTTTTGGTCAAACAAGCAAATCGACCATGAGGTGTCTAATGTCCATTCGCACGAGTGGGAGTTTCCTTCTTCAACCTGCCTGATTATCAAACAAAGTCTTGGGATTTTATTCTATGATTTAAATTTTTTTAAAAAAATAGAGATATTTTATTAAAAATGATAAATGTTTTCTTTTTTTTTTTGAATCAAACATGTGATATTTCATTCATACCAAACGATTAAACACAGTACAAAGATAAACAAGACTCAGAACTGAAACATAAACTCCCATATCAGGCCCATACAAACCACATCCCCACAAGGATACAGAAAGTGACGATAACGACATAAAAGATCCCGAGCGCCCGACTCGGCAGGGAGCTCCTGAAGACGCCCGAGAAGAGACCGCCGCATCTGAGGTGACCGGTTCCATTATCGAGCAGCACCGAGCTGCCAAACCGCTATTGCAGAGAGTGGTGAAGAGAGGAACACGGGAGGCCAACATCCGGAAAGGTGCATGGGGTTAAGCACAGAATCTCCGAGTCCTACTGAGGTCGATGATAGAAACCCAATAACAACAGGACGGGGGCTACTACGGGTGCTCGAGGAGGCGCCCAACGAGAGGAGGACCGAACCAAAGGGAGGGATGTATGAGAAAGGAGAAAAACCAAAAGGGTTTAGGGGGAACATGGCAGAGATGGATGGAGGAAGACGGAGAGAGGGGGGGTGGGTGAAGGGGGGGACAGCGGGGGAACGGGGGGGGGGGGGGGGGAGACGTGGAAGGATGTGGAGGGGGGGAGGGGCGACCGACGGAGGAGGGGGGGGGGACAGGGAGTAGGAGGGGAAGGGGAAGCGAGGGGAGGGGGGGCTGACCTAAACGGGGAAAAGGGGGGGCGGGAGAGGGAGGAAGGCCGACAGAGCAAGCAAAGGGGGGCGGCAGGGAGGGGACCGGGGAAGCGGGGAAGGGGGGCGGCGGCCGGGAAAAGGGGGGTGGAAGGGGCTGCGCAGGACGGGGGGAGCAACACAGGGGGGGGCAGAGGTGGGGACCGGGGGAGGGCGGGTGGAGGAGGGGAGAGACGCCGGTGTGGGGGAAAGGCGGGGGTGGGGGCTGGGGGAACGGTGAGAGGGAGGCGGAGGCCGGGAAGGGGAGGGGGGGCGGGGGGACTGAGAGGTTGGAGTTGGGGGGGGCGCCGGGGAAGAGGAGGGAGGGGCGGGGGGTAGGGGGGAGGCCGGAGAACTGCAAAGGAAGTGGAGAGATAGGGAGAGGGGGGTTTCCATAGGAGATCGAAGGAGCTCCGATCTCCCCTGACAGTTCTAGGTAGGGGTTGAAGGGCCCTCCTGACAAAACACCAGGACGATCCCCGGAGAGACGTACCTGGCGGGAGCCTCCTCCGAAGAAGAAGGAGAAGGAGAGGGGGGGGGGGAGAGTTCTCGGCGGGAGCTCCCCCCCACCGACGAAATCACGGGGGTCTCCCGCGACTGGAGAAGACGGGGGCTCGACGCGCAGCTCCCAGCTCCCGCTCCCCAACCCAGGCTATTTCTTGTTAGATCGATAAATGTTTTCTTGAATCACGTGGAATAGATCATTGAACGATGGGAAACAAGTTTCCCCTTAGATCTACATGGATTTAGGTTAGATCTTTGGGATTTTAGTATAAGTTCTAAAATTTTAAAAATGTTAAATCTTCGTGGAATCATGCGTGTTGTTTAATGACTACATGGTTATAGGGTGGATCTTCAGGGTTTTATTCTAAATTTTATTTTTTTAAAAAAAGTTAAAAAATGTTAAATGTTCATTGAACCATGTGCTTTTGGTTGTTGAATGATGGACACTTGTTTCCAATGTTTGCATCAAGTTTTGTCTTACATCTACATGGATTTAGGGTACATCTCTGGGTTTAGATGTAAATTTTTTATTTTTTGCAAATGTTAAAATTATACTAATGATGCATAGATATGATATTGTCATAGATCTTTCATTTCCACAAATCATATTGCACTAATCCAAATATTTGAATTTTATGTAATCTTAATTATTGGGTGACTATATGTTGGAAATATAGTTTAAAATATTGAAATTTACCACTCAATTTAGATCTCTCATCCATGTATGTTGTCTCATTTTAGTTACATAATTTAGGTTGCCTAAAAATGTTTAAATATTTTCAAAAAATTATATATTTGGCATGTTATATAATTATGTCATTGTTAAATTATATATATTATCTAATTATTTAATTACAAATTTTAAATTAGCATTGAAGATGATTTGAAAATTTTAATATCTAATTTTGTTAAATTAAATATCAACTCAATCCTCAAGGAATGCATGACCTGAGATTTTTTGATTCTTCAAATATTTCGTCACAAAAAAAAGTACCATCTTGGTTCTTAACAGTACATGGAGCACTTCCGGATGCATCACTAGTCGTATGATCATGTCATATAGTGGCCATCTGTTATATCTTTTTATGGCACATGACATCAGTTTAGTTGGAGATGGGAGTTACGCGTGGATGTTAAACTACGTTCCCCAAACTACGTTCCGTAAGACAAGGTATTTAGGGCGCCTTTACTAATCGGGCAGGGTTAACTAGCTCGATCTTCCAGTGTCGAGCACGTTAATCGACCTCGATTAACAGTCTTATATGTGAGAGAGACGTGGGGTCCACCGAAGAATTCTCTCTCATCGATTACGTCATCTCCCCGACAACTCCAGTAACAAAGAGGCCCTCAATGTTTTGGATTTTATTCTTCGTTACCTATTGAACCTTACCATTATTTACTTCCCTTTCATATATTTGCTCTCAAAACTCTAAAAGTTGATTGAAAATAATAGAATGACATGGACACCAAAAATTAACAAAAACCATGCAAAATTCTATAAAAATGTTAAATTGATAAAATGACTTAGACATCCGACATAAAAACCCATAAAGTCTGATAAATATATACCATGTTATAGGGCTTCACTTCAAATCCCAAGATACACTAATGTGCATGTTCAGCAATGATCCGTATCCATATAAATTTTGTTCTTTTTACGACTTCTAAGATGGAGCGTAAATTTCCATCTCCCACAGAGCGGTAAGACGATTTCGTCTGCTGATCGAAATATTTATTTATCTAATCTAAATATTCCCTTCGGTATTTCTCTTCATGTCATTCATGACATACCACTCCATATTCTTCAAAAAGACTCGCAATTTCGATCTGAATCGTCGTAGCTTTTGAATTGGAATCGTCCGCGCCAAAATGAGTCTCTGGCTCGTCCGTCTAAAATATTAATAACCATCGTGACCCTCCATGTTTCAGAATCTTTTATTTGATTCCCCCCCCCCCACTTATCAAATAGTAGACAGCTAGAGAGATGTTGCCAAGTTTGCAAAAGTATTAGGTAGGAGTCACGCCCAAGTGTACAACAGTTAGGGAGGCATTACACCAAATTGATAGTATAGGGTGATAATATAACATAGACCTCACAAAACCTAACCCAACCCATCAACCAAAATGTCTAAAAACCAAATTAGGGTCACAAGTGCTGAAGATCAAGTCAATTTTGAGTCAAACGATTTTGACATAAACATTATACCGAGTCAGATAGGTTCAGAAATTTTGACCTAAACCCACTCGACCTGATTTGTCTGGTGCCTTTTGAACCAAATCAAACTATTCTGACCTAAAATCGTTCAAGTTAGGTTAAGATCAAGCAGCATTTATTAATCTCCACTTATGACCCGACCCTATAGTTTGAGCCACTGCCGCCTATAGGGCAGGACCCCAAGTCAAGGAACCTATTTGTCACACTTTTATTGAATCGAAGACCTTTTAGTTGTAGACAGAGATCACATGGTAAGATAAACCTGATTATATTATGTGACAAAAATCAGGTGAAAAATTGTGCGACAGATTCCGGCCAATACGGCTGTAAAAACAAGTCGGATGACCGGAAAAACAGTGTGGAATCAGTGGCAAAAAATGCGGCACCGTAGAATTCCTCAATAGAAAATGGAAGCATAAAAGCTCGACATATATACATACACACACGTGTAGTTTAAGAAAACGAAGTGCGCAATCATATTTATATTTGCAAATACACGTAGAGGATCTAATGAGAAGAGCACTCAACTCAACCAGCCCAGCCCCAGTGGGCATGCTTCCCATGTTCCCGACGTCTCCGGCAAGAGAAGCAGAGGCGATCTAGCGACATCGTAAATCTGTTTCTGCGTCATGTTTCAGGGGTAGAAGAAGATACCACCAAAAAAACAAAAGAAAGAAGCCTCATTTGCAGCACTTTCTCCCGTACACTGGATCTAAGGAGCAATGGTAACGACGATGATTTGTCTTCTAGAAGAAAGAACGCAGGGAAGAACATGCCAAAGCATTTCCACTCAAACTTTTTCAATTTTTGTTGAGATACCTGGAAAAGAGGACCGAAAAGGGAATTTTAGATGTTCCGACAAGAAAACGCCATATTGAGGGGTCAACCATCATAACCCAATATTTGTTTTATCCCATTCTAAAGATTCCCCCCCCCCCAAAAAAAAAAAAATTAAAGATATTCCTAATTTTCTGGGTCATTCACGAAGCCTGAAACTATGAGGAGTCTTAAATAAATATCCGGCAAAAGGGATAATTTCTAAAATACCAAAAATTGTATAGGATGATACCTGAGAGTCCAAGAAAGCATAATAAAAGCAATGGAGAAAGTCACAAGATGGAAAAGAACCTGGTATGTAATCCTCGGACGGACAACGCAGCACTTTTATCTCCTCTTGTCTCTGTCTATAGTTGCTTTAAGCTCATTGTATCGAGTAGGCTCTGATCACCTCAGCGATGGGTGCACGGCACAGTGGACACTTGCCACCCTCTCGGAACAATTCGCTGGCACATTTTGCACAGGTGCACATATGCCCGCATCTGGGGAGGAGGGAGGAAAATGGGTGCATTAGCCACGAACTCGAGAGCCCTCTTGGAGTAAGAAGCAGACAAGCAGACCTGTACAGTAATGAGTCAATATGACTGTCGCAGCAGATGCAGCACGTCCCTTTCCTCACGAGAGCCCACTTAGACCCATCCTCCGTCAATTCCTCCCCCATCCCTTCAACAAAGAAAGAATTCATCTCAATTTTTCCATCATGAAGTGACAACGATTGCCTAAGACAACAAAAAATTCAGTCTAGTTTTAAATGCTAACAATAGATCTGTGATAATTTGAGAAACTTGTCATCCAACAATCTCAATTAACTGGCCATTTTTTTTTGATGACAGAGAATCTAACACAGTGGTGCTTGCGTCTACACGGAGTGTGAGAGACCTGAGTTTGAGCCCAACATACGCCCAACTCACTTGCATCCCTTTTTCCCAAGGCTATATTAATTATAGAGATTTAGCATCAACAAAGTATGCCTTGTTATCGCAAACTTAAAAAAAAAACAGAGCTACACTAAAATTGTTCCAATATACAGCCAAAGAAAATCTGCTACTTCAGCCCTCCCCCAACCCCCATCCAACCCAGTGGACTTTATTTTGACAGCCGCGAGTGATACATTCACTAGACAAGCTCACTCCAATTAACAACCAGGTCTCCGTAAACCTCATCCACCGCCAAACTTTACCAAATATATATTCTTTTGCAAGTATATCAGGTACATGTAGATGATTTGTAGGTATCATAGGCTACATTACGTAACAGCATCCACTTCCCAGCAACAATTAGTTGGGCACTAGATGATAGTCTTTCCCCCCACCCCCCACCCCCCACCCCAAACACCAAACCCACTTTGCTTAGAAAGGTCCGCAGACTAGTTGCTGGGGACTTCTGACCCCACACTGATAGATGGAATTTGAACTGGGGGCTCCAGGTCACAGCTTACCACTGTTCACTGCCCAGTGAGCGTCTTTTTCTACCATCAAACCATCCACTTCTGGTAATTGATCTGGGGACCTGCATGTCCCATAGACGACAATGAGTCATTGTGCCACACACGTGTGTTCTAGTGGGTAAAAAGTACATTAAGGGGCAAAAAGTACATTAAGGGGGACTGATTAAATATACAAAAGGTGATGGCATGGACTTGGATAGTCAGTATGTGAGCAAGCACAACATATGCGACAACTTAAAACAGATGACACTATAGTAGGAATAGTCATGCCACTTTGACAATATATAAAGCATCTAGGAAACAAAAAGTGTTGTATTATGGCAGGGTAAAAGATAATCAACATGCAAGTAAGCACGACAACATGAGATACTTCAAGAAGAAAGGCAGTCATGTTACATCCAAGGAACTAATGTATTCATAATCTGCAGATCAGCAAGATTGGTTTTACTTTTCTAGTGATAGCAATGCTGCTAAACTCCCTCACAGAAAATCCTCATTATCAAAGCCTATGGTTTTAAGTCTATCACCCCTGATGGCTACCAATACAGGAACATGTCTAGTTGCCAAGCAATGTAATCTTTTTATAGGGTGCTGATAGCATGAGAAAACAATATGCCAAATTTGCTATATTCAAAATCAGTACTCACAAGAAAGAAATGTCCCCATTAATCAGCAACATGGTTGTAAGACAAGATTTGATTGTTAATTTTTTTGGCATGAGTACTGTAAGAATAATAATGATTACATTTTTGAAAATAAAAGGAATAATAAGGACTGCATTAAGATTTCGATTCAAACATTACATTCTCATGTACAGACCTTGTCCTCCAACAGCACGATTTAAGGCAGCAGAAACTTCTTGCCTCACTGATCGCTGCAATTCCAGTTGCATGTCCATGCAGGCTTCTAACATTCTCTGCATATGACTTATATCCTGCTGAAGCTTTGCCATATCTGTCCTTAAGTCATTAATTATTTCCCACTCCTGCACCAAGCATGTGCATCTGTTAAACCATGACCAGTAGACAATCTAACTCGATACTTTTGGAGTCTATCAAAGAGCGAATCCTAAGGCTTAAGATTTTAGTTGAGTGAGAACAGAGAATCCTGGTTCTCACTTGCAAATATTAGAAGCTCACAAACAGTCAAACCTCCCTTATGAGAAAGTCAAGTAACAAAATCCTAGCATCAAAGGCTGATGGTCATCTGTCACCTATACACAAGCAAAATATGCCTTCACCTAGTATTTAGTATTCAAATCAAGTATAGGAAAACATAGAAGATAGATCCAGCAATCCTACGGAAGACAGATGCACTGAGACACAAAATGTAAAAATCACCAGCATCTACATGCAGGTATATGCTTCTCATCACAAAGTTTACTAAAAATGCACATACATTCTTCGCATCCAAACAGATAACTGAGAAGGATTTAACGCCCACTAGAAGCTCAATCATCCAAAGTTATATAAGGCAAAAATGAGTACAAAATGTCCCAGTTGAAAATTTGAAATAAATATCACTTACCAGTTCTGCTCTGTGCAAGCTGTGCTGACCCCAACTGCTAGGATTCATTTCCTGGTGCCAAACTGGTGGGGGAGGTGGCAGTGGTGGAGAAGGATGTGGTGGAAGTGGAAGCACAAGTGGTGGTCTCATAGCAGAATCCTGCTGATCATCATTCAGCTCACCTCCCTGAGGATCTTGATCTTCCTCCTCTACATCAAGAGGCGACATGTCTTCTTGAAGATCCCATTCAATAGGAGAACGACCTTGCCTTTGAATATATGACTGAATCAATCGATCTAAACTTTCCCGAAACCCACTTCGAAGAAGATTTGAGACACTTCTCCTGAAATAGGGGAAAAACATTAGTTCATAAGCTACTCCACAAGAACAGAAGAGCCACTAAACTGTGCTGAGATAAGCTATGAACTTTTAACTTTCCAAAAAACTTAGAATGGATAACCTTCTTAGTAGTTCCCTGAGCTCCATACTGTATACGTTGTCATCATCAGGAGGGATAAACCTATTGACACTTCTAACAGGTTCAGACTGTTGACTTAAAGGATTAGAAGTGCCCTCTTCCCAGTTCTCGACAGTCTCGTGGGAATCATCCACATGCCATTCCTCATGCACTTCTGATAGATGACTTTCTTCTCCATCTTCATTGCCTGGTGTTTCATGAAGCCAAACGTGATCTATATTCTCCTGCCAATTTCCATCTGATTCTTCTCTGTTCTCCTCATTCCATTCACTAAACCCAACTTCAGTAGATTGCTGCCAGACATTTCTCTCATCTTGTGTTTCCTCCTGCCAAGTTCCTTCTAGAGCCACAGATTCTAGCTGGTCTACATTATCAGGGATGATGTTACCCTCCAGCTCACCCTGTTGAGTCTCTGTCAATTGAGGAGCAACAATGTTCTCACTATTAGGCTGGGACTGTTCAGAGTCTTCAGTTCTTGCTTCCACTAGAACAGGTGCTTGAGGTTGATCGTTCCTAGCACCACTGTCATTGTGCCTCGATAAAACATTGGACTGAGTGCTCACTTGATCACGAACAATATTTTCTAATCTGAAGCGAAAACACTCCCTGGTTGAAGAAACG
The DNA here is from genome assembly GCA_022559845.1 of Amorphophallus konjac. NCBI lineage: Eukaryota > Viridiplantae > Streptophyta > Magnoliopsida > Alismatales > Araceae > Amorphophallus > Amorphophallus konjac. The sequence goes on along the minus strand of CM040127.1, from coordinate 40,588,282 downwards.
TGAAAGTTACAAGTTACAACAAATGATAAATAATCATGCTGTTAACTTCTTCAACTTCAATTACCTCAAGCTTATGTTCCAAAGATATTTGCAAATATATATATATATATATATATATATATATATATTATATACACACACACATGAATAAACAACATTTCAGCTTTCAACGATCTGCTATTTAACCTAAAGTTAGACAAATGCAGGTTCCACTATGGGTCCTGCGACCACCAGAGTCCCCTCCACAGCCATATTCTGAGGTGGTGGTCAGTGGCTATGAACCCCAATCTCAAGGACCACAGCTTCCTGTCCCCACATGGTTTTCCCCAAGAAAGAGATTGTCAGAGGGTGCACATGCTGAGCCTTTGAAGACCAGATCCGCAGAAGCACAAATAGATTATAATATCCCATAAGGAAAGGATTTTTTATGCTTATCAGCAAAAAACATTCTGGAAACTTATATGAAAAGCAGGGTTTAGTTTAGATACCACAAATTCACAGCTTGCATTTATTGATGGTTTATACAAAAAAAGTTGCAATGCGAAAAGGCTATGGAGAGGAGAACAGAGAAGCACAAAAGAACCCTCCCCCAAGGGTAAACAAGATCGAAGGACTGCAGCTTGTGGCCAAAGCATGGTTTGACAAACCGGTACGGGACGGCCCGAACCGGCCGTCCCGTCCCGTCCCAGCCACAGACCGGGACGACCGGTCGGTGGGACGCAACCGGGATGTTTCATATATTATATTAATTTTTTTATGTCGAACTTGTTTTGTAGGTTAGTTGGTTGGGGATCTCACGTTCAAACGTGAGGTCCCCGGTTCGAAACCTGCTTCTCATGCGTTTCAATCCGATTTTTTTGACCCTTGTTTTAAGGGAAAAAACTTTATAAAACGGTGGCAGAGTTGGGATTCGAACCAGAGACGTCCAGTTAAATCGCCACGCACATAGCCAACTGAGATAGAAAGACTTTTGAGTTATATAATTCTGTAACATATATATAATATAGTTTTTGTGTCTCGGTATGTTACGGTACCAACCCGTACCGTACCGTCCCAGTGAAAGATCGGGACGGCCGGTACAAGCGGGTCGGCAAACCCTGGGCCAAAGGCGGATGAAGGAGAGCAAAGCATGGAGATAGGATTCTTTCATGAAAAATTGAATCTTTTGGAAAAAATCACAAGAAAGCAACAAAAATCAATAGAAAAATTTATTTTATTTTTATCCCCCACATTCAATGCATCCATGTTGTCCCCTAAAAATAAACAAAAAAAAGGAAAAAGGAAAGAGAGAAAACAAAGGAGACCCCAGACCGGGTAGGTGTGGACCTACCCGGACCGGGTAGGCTCTCCCCCCCTCTCTCTCCTCACTCTCTCTCTCTCTCCACCAAGAGCTTATCCGACTGGATAGGTTCCCCTTGGGACTTGTCCAAACCGGATAGGTCTCCCAAGGGAGCTACCCGGTCTGAGTAAGTCTCTCCAAAGACCTATCCGGTCCGGGTAGGTTCCTTTTCCCCTATAAACATCTCCCATGGGGGTGAGGAGGACACATATTGAAGGAGATAGAATCCCAAGGAGGAGAAGCAATCTCCGGAGGTGTTTTGTGCCTTGTGTGCCTCCACCAAGGAGGGTGTGTCTTGTGGAGCCCAATAAAGATATGTTGCATATATAGCCTTGTGTTTGCATATATGCCCCTGTGGTTATATCTTGTGTAATTTCTTGGAGAGGTAATATTGTAATTTTGTGAAATAATAAGAAATTACATAAAAACTCTTGTTCAGTTTAGATAATACCAAAATACCCCTGGCCTGTCCAAAATTATAGAAAAATTCCTGTTCAATTCAGAAAATACAAAAATGTCCTGAATGTCCTGGTCTGTTCAATATAGAAAACCCCAATGCTGTCCAAAAATTACACAACTACCCTTGTGTTGTCCTAGATTGCACAGATGACCCCAGTTCTGCCTAGAAATTGCAGAACAGTCCAGTTCTGTCTAGAAACTACAAACAAACCCTGGTCTATCCAGAAATTGCATACAAAACCAGAAAAAGTCTAGAAATTACACAAAAGCCCCTACTCAGCCCATAAATTGCACAAAGCTCCTATTCTGCCTTGAAGTTCCTAAAATACTCTTGTTCAATCCAGATTCATACCTTCTGCATGACTCGATGGAGCAGGGCAAGACTACTTCCTTGAAATGGTGTGCGCTATTTTGAGCTCTGCTTAAGGCTATTTATTCTGAAAAAAAGAGAGGATAATCATCCAAATCCACTGGCCTTTCCATAGCCAAGAACCGTCATGTCCAAAAAACATGGAAATGTCCCAAAAATTACAAATATACCTAGAAAGAGAATGAAAATACAAATATACTAGAAAGGGGATGACATTGCAAATAAACTCAAAAAGGAGATGAAATTGCAAATATATCTAGAAAGGAGAATGAAGTTGCAAATATACCCAGAAAGAAGGTGTAATCGTAAATAAACATTGGAAAGTCAATAAATGACAGATAAGTTTAGGGACACCCAAAAAATTGTAAAAATATCTTGGAAAGTCAAGAAATGACAGAGGAACCCAAGAAAACCGAGAAACTACATAAATACCTTGGAAAATCAAGAAATGACAGAAATGTCCAGAAAATCAAGAAATTTCAAATACACTTCCAAAAAGTTAAGAAATGACAGAAACACTCAGGAAAGTCTAAGAAATGACGAAAATACTCTGGAAAGTCTAGAAATTGTAGAAACAACAAAAAATGTCAAGAAATGACAAAAACATCCAAAAATGTCAAGAAATAATAGAAACACCCCCGGAAAGTCAAGAAATGACGAAAATGCCTTGAAAAATCGAGAAATGACAGAAGCACCCAGGCCAGCTAATAAATGATAGCGATGCCCAAGAAATCGAGAAATTGCATATATACCCTAGAAAGTCAAGAAATAACATAAGTCTAGGAGAACTAGAAAACTATAGAAATACCAAAGAAGGGTCAGAAATTACATAAATACCCAGGAAATGTCAAAAAGTACAAAAATATCTAGGAAGGGTTAAAAACTACAGAAATACCCAGGAAAGTAAAAAAAACTACAAAAATACCCATGAAGGGAAAAATATCCAAGAATGGTAAAAAAAATTATAGAAATACCCAAGAAGGGTCATAAATTGTAGGAATACCCAAGAAGGGTAAAAAATTACAAAAATATCTAGGATGGGTTAGAAATTACAAAAATATCTCAAAAGGGTCCAATCTCGATGAAATTCAAATGCAACAATCAGATCTTGATCAGAAGCAAATTCAACAGTTCGATCGTGGTCGAGAGTAAATCCAACTGTCCGATTGAGGACAAAAGCAAATCCAACGGTATGCTCGTGGCCAGAAGCAATTCCATAGTCCGATCATAGATCGAAGCCAATTCAATGATCTGATCGTCGACAGAAACAAATATAGAGATCTAAGTGTAAGTAAAATCTCATCCAATAGTTGGAATGTGATTGGATGTAAACCCATGACCTAATTATATAATCGGATGTAAACCGCTCCGTTCGAGCCGATCCCCGACAGCTCCGCTCGAGCCGGCGCCCGACCGCTTCGTCTGCCCCGACGCCCGACAACTCGATCTGACCTAGCTAGCGCCCGACCGCTCCATCCGACCGGGAGCCCGACAGCTCCGTCTGAACCGGCGCCCGACTGCTCCGCCAAGCCGACGACTGACAGCTCCATCTGACCCAGCGACCGACCACTCCGTCTGACCTGGCGCCCGACAGCTCCATCCCACCCGACGCTCGACCGCTCCGTCGAGCCGACGCCTGACCACTCGTCCCAAGTCGGTGCCCGACAGCTCACACTGAGTCAAGTTCAACTGCTTCGCACGAGCCGTGCCCGACTGCCCATACAAGTTGAGCCGGTCAACTCCTCACTCGAACGAGACATGCAACAACAGAAGACAATACCCGGGAGGCAAACGTCAAGCAACTTGCAAGCCTTCTCACGACTGAGTGACCCATCATCACATGCTGAAGGTACATCGTGACCCCTCTAGAGCGGCGTCTTGCCGAATTGTGAGTCCCCCAACGGACATTACGTATAAAGGCGGAAATACCCGTATAGCAACGCAATGACCGAGGGATTGTCATAAATGACGGAATTGTCCCATGACTTGCACACAACTTGTAATCGGGCTCTCAACGCCTTATATAAAGTCTTCCTCAGCATGGATCAATGAAGTCCAGTCATGAAATTGATCCCCGTCTTCACTGGCCGCCAGTCTCGACATCGTCGTCAAGTTGTCGTCCGCCTCATCGCTCGGTCCCTACCCGGTCAATGGAATGGACCTCGCACCTGAGCCAATATTTGCCTACTCCTAGCCGAGCCAGTGCCATTCGCTTCGCACCCGAGCAAGAACTTATCAGCTCTGTTTCGAGCCAACGTTCGCCGCTCCATCCTTCGAGACAATGCCTCGCTTTCATCAGCCCAGAGTCCGTGCCCTCTCCAGCGTCCACACTGAGACCGGCCTCCCCACTTCCACTCATCCCTGATGTGTTGTTGTTACTTTGTCGCTATTGCATGGGTCAAGCCCTCCCGACGTCACGGCCCCCAGAATCCCTGACTCTCTTCCTTCGGCAGTAGAAATAAGGGTGTTTGGATTACGTCCGATATAAATTAACATCGCCTGTGGTCGACAAGCTCAGTCGATGGGGAAATGTCCTGCACCTGAATCCCACATCGCCTGATATACCTTCACCAACGGAATCAAATCTACGCCAACTACCTAAACAACTACCATGCGCACATAGACCATATCCACGTGTCGCCCATATATGTCCCAGCACATGTGTCGTGTTCCGGAGGCACATCCCTGTTGAAATACTATTCTGCGGTAATTGTCAAAATTCGACTGGCACGCCTGTAAAACACATACACCCAGTCTCAACCAACAAATCACAAATCAACCACATTCATATATTATTTTATACCCCCGTCATTTAGTGTTTGTCCCGTTAAACAAGTTAGCACAACCTTTATAGAGACAAGATTATTCTTTGACATAGAGATGCAAGGCAGGAAAAATCCCACCGAACGTGCCAGCCTGTTTCACGCGAAAAATGCAGACACACTAATGATGGATTTAAATTTTGGGGATTTTGGTGTATCATCAGCATGTTTATTTATATTTATTTATTTCATGTTTTGGGTTTATTAGACAATTTAGGGTTTGTATGCTCGACTTTTCCCCACCAACCATAGTTGATATTTATTTACATCGGCAAAAGTCATAACACCTTTGATTAACTGTCAAAGAACATCTTTTGCCCCTATATTCGTTGTAATGTTAATGATCTTGTTTATCGCCTATTCCCGTTACATACTCTTGCAACAAAATTTGATGACTTTCATTCCTTGAACATATGTAATTTGAATTACGATCGATCTTTTAAGACCTTTATATTTGATCCCGATTATGTACTCGGGTCTTCTGATTTGCATCACGTCGCAATCAAACCCTTTGAATTTACTTGTCCACATTCGGACGGTTGAATTTGAATTTCATCGTAATCAAACCGTTGGACATGATCACTATCAATTCGGCGAGTCTGCTTCCGATCACAATTTGACCATCAGATTTGTTCTTGGTCGAGATCCAATTGTTGAATTTTCTTAGATCAAGATCTGACGTTGGATTAGTTCCTGGTCTCAATCTGACCGTTGAATTTGAATAGGGTCAAGATCCGACCGTGAATTTGCGCCAGATCGACATCTAACCGTTTGTTTCGAATTTCATCACGATTGGTCCGTTGGATCGCCAACATAATCATTATTGGACCATAGAAGTTGCTTCATGGTCATCATCACTATTTTGATCGTGATTTGTCCCTTAAGTTGACTTGACGTCCACGAAGCACATTTCTGCACAAGGCGGGAGTTATACTTGTAATTTTCTCTTGATCAGTATATATTTACAATTTTCTCAAATATTGGGGTATTCTTGCAACTTCAGAATAATCTTGGACATTTCTACCCCTTTTACCCCCTCCTGGGTATTCCTACAATTTTGGACCGTTTTTGGGTATATTTACATTTTCTTGACAGCTTGGAGCACTCCTGTCATTTCTTGACTTTTCAAGACTTTTCCGTTATTTCTTGACTTTCTTGGACATTTCTGTCATTTCTTGACTTCCACGTGCATTTATGTCATTCTTGAGAATCTGGGACATATTTGTAATTTTTAGACTTTTTTGATCACATGGCACGTGCACGAGTCTTCATACTTGAATCTCTATGGCCTCCCCTTAATGCTTCGCCTATGCTCATTTTCTTGGATTTATTTCGTAAAATGTTCATCGGAACTTAGGAACAATATACACAGGGGCGTATATGAGACATACCTCCTTTCATGTATTTTGTTTTGAGAGGTGCAGACCAAAGCACAGGAACAAGACTACTTCCACACTAGGGCGATCCTTCCATGGACGCTTGATGCCTCCTCCCTTCAGGTTTGATCCTTGGTGGATGCCTTCCATGCGTTTTTCTGTAATTTCCCACAAACAGGGGTGTTTCTATAATTTTCCCACAAGTGAGGGTATTCCCATAATTTATGGACCTTCCAGGGTCTTTTTTGCAGTTTCCCACCACAAGGGGTATTTCTGTAATTTTCTGGTAGGTTAGGACATTTCTGCATTTTCTGATCTTTTCAGGATTTTTTCCTGCAATTTCCCACCAACAGGGAGGCCTTTTTGTGATTTTCCCAAAAGCAGGGGCCTTTTGTAATTTTCTAGAGAGCAGGGACGTTTTTTGTAATTTTTTGGGCAGCAGGGACCTTTCTGTAATTTTCTGGGCAGCAAGGTAATCTTGAAATTTCCCCTTGGATGGGGGTTTATTTGCAATTTTCCCTTAATTAAGGGTTTATTTGCAATTTCCCTTAAACAAGGGTTTATGTGAACAGTGATAAGCTTTCCATGCAACTTCTGAAATCCCAAGATTTTTCTGTAATTTCCTTGGACATTTACACAATTTTGTGACGTTTCGGGGTAGAACAATATTCTGAAACTTCTTGAACACAGCAAGGGTTTTTCATCAATCTTTGGGAACATTTCGGTAAACTTGAATCATTCTTCAACAATTTTTGAATTTCTGGATTTTTTGCATAATCTCATGGGCATTTCTGCCATTTTTACAAACTTTGGGGGTAAAACTGTAATTTTTGAAACTAGTGGGGGTTTCCTCATGTTTGACATCAAAATCCCAAGTCTTCGAATATTTCTGAGTTTTACATGATTTTTCCATGATTCATGACAAATTACATGAAGCAGAAGTACAAGAGTTTTCCCTCATGCCAAGGGTATTTTTGTCAACATACCCTTGCTTAAGGTTTTTATACAAATTGTCAAGTTTCAACATATCTTCGAGCCTTGGGCCAGGGCACTCCCAACTCAAAGTCTTCAAGCCCCGCTTTGATAGGGGGTTATCCCCCACTTGCCCCGGGGATAGCCCTCATTTTGTTATTTTTTTAGTTTGATAGAGGGATACAAATATTCAGGTTAGATTGAAGGATAACCCTTGTCTCACCTGGAATGATATTCTGACCCACCTAAATAGGTGGAACAGTTTAACCCACCCCTCTCATTCCTATCCTGCTCTCCCTCTCTCTCTCTCATCAAATAATCAATGATTTTTTGAATTTTAATTAATAATATTAATATAAAATATGTTATTATTTTGAGGTTAAATTTATTTTATATAATCTAATAAAAATAATTTTAAAAATAAAAAATAAAATCAATGAAAGTGAAAAATAAATTATGTAAAGAATGTTTTCATTTTTTATTTTTAATTAGTAGTATAATTAAATATTAATATCAAATATTTTATTATTTTGACATTAAATTTATTTTATAAAATCTAATAAGAATAGTTAAAAAATTAAAAATTAAAAATTAAAAACATTGATGGTGACAGTAAATTATGCAAACAATGTTTTTTGCTTTTGATTTTTAATTATTAGTATTAATAAATATTAATATCTAATACTTTATTATTTTGACCTTAAATTTATTTTATAGAATCTAATAAAAATAGTTTAAAAATGTAAAACTTAAAAATATTGAATGTGAAAAGTAAATTACATAAACAACATTTTTATTTTTTATTTTTAATTAGTATTAGTAACAAATATTAATATCAAATATTTTATTATTTTGACGTTAAATTTATTTTATAGAATATATTAAAATGTATCATGAATATGAGGGGTTACATATAAGTAAAATGATAATCATTAGTTGTAAAGTTGGAAAGAAAGGGACATTTAAGTCAATTTATATAGTTAACCCACTTTTCATCCCTGGATACAACCAAATTAAGTGAAATAATAGAAGAGATAATCTTTTTGTCCCAAAAGAATAACCCATTACTTATCAAAGTAAATGGGACTAAGTGGAGGGACAAACTAATCCAAGGAGGATATCCCTCTATTTATCTATCCCTCTATCAAAGAGGGGCCAAAGGGCTTCAAATCTCTAAACTTGCTTCTTGCGTTGTCTTCCTCCAAGGTGTGTGAAGTCGTCCTCCCTCTCGGCCAAGCCCTCCTATTTATAGGAGAGGAGAGGGGATGACGAAGGGAGATGAAAGGGCGTTCTTTTTTCTTTGGACATTTTAGCCCCTCCAGGTTTGGAAGGAGGAGGGGCATAACAGGAAAAGGAAGAAAGAGGATTAAATTTGGGCATTTTAGTCCCTCTGCGTTTAAGAGGAGGAGGGGCATAAGAGGAAAAGGGAAAGAGAGTAATTGAGAGAGAGAAGAGAACCCGGAGGGGATTCCTCCAGGATTGGAAACCCGGAGGGGCTCCCTCCACGTTCTTTCTTGCACAAAAGGCTGAGAGAAAAGAAGGCGGAGTTGGTCCCTCTTGGTTTTGGATGGAGGAGGTGAAGTCCCTCCTGATTTGAGCCGTTTATTAGGTGAGAAACGTGGAGGGAGTCCATCCTGGTTTTGTGCATTTATTAGGTGAGAATGGAGGGAGTCCCTCCTAGTTTTGTGCATTTATTGCTTTGGAGAGTGTAGAGGGACTCCCTCCTGGTTTTGTTTGTGGAGGAAGCAGGCGGGTGCGCCTCCGGGTATCCCCTCCCCCTTTTCTTTATTTATTTGAGAGAGAGAGGAGAGAAGAAGGAACCCAGAGGTACTTCCTCCTGGTTTGGAAAACCTGGAGGGTGGTCCCTCCGGGTGTATGTAACCCGGAGAGAGTTCCCCCAGGTCTGCACAATCCGGAGGGGGGTCCCTCCGGGTTTCCCTGCTCATCATTTTGTTCTTTAAAAAAAACAAATTGCAGGGTTCAACAAGTGCATGCAAGCCTATTTATCAGTGCAGTTTGAGGAAAATGGACAGAGGATATGAGGTCAGATAATTTTCCAAGAGGCCGGTTGAGACACTTGGCAGCTTACCATGTCCTCAGACGATTTCTTTCTGTCTTTCTGCATCCAGATGGCCATAGGGAGGTGACCTCCCAGATCTTCCACCAAAACTGCAGTGATCCAAATAATACCTAACACTAAGCGAAGCACATCTAAATGCCTCAACTAAAAAATAAGCATCTGTCAACTAGAGTAAGCCAGTGCGTTTTCTTTTTCAGGTGCATCCACCCATACACTCTTCATAGAACAGCTAATATGTTGGAGAATTCATCTTAAAGCTTCACATAAAAAAAGAAAGAAGGCCACCAATGAATATGGCAGAGAGATCCCATACCTCAGACCAGACACAGGACGCCGTTGCCTTAACTGCCCTAGTTCTCTAGCTGCCATGGAAGGCGGCCTCTCCTCTTCAGCAGGCATCGCATTACGCAAGAACCTACCTCTCAGAAGTGACTGAAAAAAATATCTATCAGATTGCCTCATAATACTCATTGAATACAGACATAATTTTTTCATGATTCATGGGAATATACATGTTTCAGTACAAGACAAATTACACAATCATAGCAGCATAACAGCACTATGTTTCTCCCCTAATGGACATAACACCGGGCATTCATATTTCAGTGGCTTTTCATAGAACACCACAGCAGCAACCAGCAGGAACAAGACATAGCAAAATAAGTTCTGCCGGTGCTCTATAGATAAGGGACAATCAGCATCTCCTGCTATCTATCAGGAAAAGAAAATATTGCACAAATATATGTGTAAATCCAGGTGTATTTACTCTTGCGAATTCACCCCCTCCCCACCCAATGAAAAATAAGGGTGACAGGTTCCCAAAAACAAATCAGTCCAAAGATGAAATGGGCCATCAGGAGAGAAGACCTTTGAGATGAATGTCTTAAATTGTTGACGAGATCATCTGTTTTCCGGTTGCAGAACTGATAGCAATGTCAAAAACAAACTCTGTATTTATTGAACATAAGTCTTGCATTCATCAGCTTTGTCCTTGTTGAGAGTCAAAAACTAAGACAGAATTTTCTCCGAAGTCTGTCCCATCTCAAAAGCCCATCCCAGGACTTCTGACCCAACTTTGCTACCATTTTCATGTTGCATGGACCTTCACATAAAAAATAGCCTCTTTCAATCCAAGCTACCACTTCCTGAAGGGACCAAATCTACAGGCTTGGTTGTCCAAAGGGGAGCTTCCAAATCAGCCGGTCATGTTCTCTATTGGGACAGGATAAAATCCATGGATATTTGGAAAGAAAACCCAAGTGTGGGAAGCCCCTATGCAGTATGTCCAATAGGTGCCACTACATCAAGCTGAGTTCAAAACCTCGGACGGCAAACCCACATCTTAAGCCAATCCAGCCACCCCCTCATTTAGAAAGCAAACACTCAGGCATGTGGTGCTTAGTGAAATTCAATATCGTTCAGCAAGCTCAATCAGACATCATGATTCACACAGTGGAATGGGTCAGAGACGACATGAGCTTCCAGTGTGATGCTTGTAGTCTAAAGTCACTACCCTCGATGCATGTGAGAGGGTGGACAAGTGAAAGGACAGATTTGTGCAGCTACTAAGTAGCTGCATAAGACATGCTGAGTAATAGCAGGGGGGATCTAGAAAAGCAACCTACAGATCTACCCAACCCCAAAAGCTTTTTACAATTTTTTTTTTTGGTTAGGAGGGTTTCTCCACATTTTCTTTCCTCTAAGAATAATAAACTCTAGAATCAGCTTACAGTAAATAATTGTGACTATGAAAAAAAAAAGATGAGACACCTTTATGATCAGGAAAGCATGGACATAAAAATGTTACATCCAATAATGTATTTAAAAAACTGCAATCGTCAATTTTAAATTTGCTCATGTGTATAACCCTGCGGCTGAAAAAAATGAGAATGCACCCGACAAAAAAATAAATCCCTCTAGCAAGTCAAAAATTCAATGCATAGCTAAAGAAGAACTGGGAAATTTTGACAAGTATTGTGCTAAATAAATCAAATTCCTACGGCATGATCTAGACTTCTAAAGAGATACTTATTGGCATCATAAAAGGTGACAGGTTCTTTGCACGCATGTCATTTCTAGTGATGATTTCTATGTAGGGCCATTTCCCAGGAAGCAAATACTTCTGTAATTTTTATAGGGAGCTTTTAATTTTGTAATAAAATCCTGCATGTGTTGCACCAGACATGATGAAGAAAGCAGAAAGTAAAGATTATTTGGTGTTAACTAGACAACATCTATCCAAAAACTAAAATCTTCCTATCAATAATGTTATACCGTTCCTGAAAGAAATTGATGCTGACCAACGTCTTGGTAACATATGCCTCTGTGAATAATCCGTTTTTCAATGAACATCTTTTGAGAGAAACAGGGAGAAAAAAATGTCATCTCGTCAGAATGAATGGCGATGGGTAAACTTTTGGGTACAAAACTAGGATAAATGAGGTGCTAATTACAGCAGAAGAAATCCTTCTTCCCTTCTAGTTGTATTGATTGGAAGATTGGTTCTTTATCCATGAATCGCTCTAATGTTCGGACCACATAACAATGTAGATGACCGCATTTGAATGCTCACTTTTATCCACAGAAGCCTTTAATTGCAAATCGTCGTATGGTCATACGCCGATTAAATAACACAATGTTTTCTCCTACATGATCCGTAACATCCAAATCTACTTAGCAATCAACGGTACGCGTATGTAGACCCGCATGAACAACTGACCTGAATGCGATTGCGGTGGGCAAAATCCGAAACCGCTCGGTGCTCTGACAAGCCCTGAAGTTCCCTCTGCCTCTCCCTCACGATCCTCATGAGCAGATCAAGCCGCGCCTGCCTCCCGCGCAGTCTCAGCAAGTCCCTTCTGATATGCTCAGGCTGGCCCTCCTCCTGATCCGTCACTGATCCATCCCGAATGCGCTGATCCTGATCCGTAGCCCGTTCTTCTCTCCTCCCAACTCGTGCATCCGTACGCTGGCTCGCCATTTGCACCCACTCCCTGACAAGCCTCACCCTTCCACGCCCGGTCTCTCCGAGCAACTCAGCTCTCGGGCTCTCGTTCCTCTGAAAGGGAACTCGAGACCCAGGATGGGTCGCGCCACCCTCGGTCACCCAGCCTCGCACAATCTGCCTCACTCTCTCCCTCTCACCTTCCCCAAGATCAGGCGACTGTTCCCTGCTAGACCCGCGGTCCTCTTCATCATCTTCTCCATGGCTCCTCTCAGTGGGCAACGGCCTGTCAGACCACTGGGAGTACTCATTCTCCTCACTCTCACTCCTCTCCACCCTGCCCTCCAACCCATTCATGTTCCCATTTGATACCAAACTCCCGCGCTGCCCCTCCGCAGAGTCGTCCTCAAGTTCCCTCCACCTCTGCAGGGTCGAGAACGCGCCGGCAGCCACCGGCCGCTCCACAGCCGAGGCCACGTTCCCACCGCCCGGAGTCGCGCACTGCCGGCTCTCCCCGAGGAACGACGAGTTCAGCATGGAGACCGCGTGGAGGCCCGCGAGGGCCATGAGCTCGGACTCGCGGTTCCGCCGCTCGATGGTGGTGATCATCTCCTCGGCCTGGCGGGCGACCCACCGGCTGAGGATCCTGGACTGACGCCGCCGCGCGGCCGACGACTCCGCCTGGTCCTCCCCGTCGAGGTCGGCGCGCCGCCGCCGGCGGGCGAGCTGGTCGGAGCCCTCCCCTGCGGCAGCGGCGGCCGCCTCCTCCTCCGCCGGATCGCGGCCGGAGGAGCAGGAAGCGAAAGCAGCGCTCACGCACCCGTCAAGGTGGCCCCTGACCAGCTCCTCCAGGCCACGGCAGAACTCAATGTCGGCGGCCGTAACTCCAGCAGCGGCATCCCCCTGCTTCTGGTGGAAGTCCGTCATGGCCGGAATCCGCCCTCCCCCCCAACAGAAGAATTAGAAACCTCGCCCCCCGTCCCGCATTAGCGCCAATGCTCGAAACCCTAGCTAGTGGCCGCAGCGGCGACGGTGGCGCCGGGGCAAACCCGAGATGGAGCCCATTAGAACCCCGGAGAAGGGGCCAGCGGAGGTAGATGCGCAGGAAATGGTGGGGGTGCAGAGGGGGTTGGGGGAAAGAAAGGGGCGATGGGGCAATGGCGCCGGCTGCGGAAGGCCCCCGCAGGAACGCGAGAATGAAGGCGGGAGGCCACTGTGGAGATGCTTATATATACTTGGGAAGGACAAAGCCGTGGGGGGAGGAGACCAAAGAGACGGCGAATAAAAGGGAGGTTTCTTGTGATATTTTCCCCTCCCTCGCCGCCGCTGCGATCCCAAGAACCAGAGAGAGAGAGAGAGAGGGAGGGAGAGAAGAAGAGGAGGTGTGCTTTTGTTGAAACCGCGGAGGATGGCCGCGTGGAATTGCTCTCTCTCTCTGGTTGTTTCGTCGCCTGTGCGAGAGCTGGTAGGCGGTTGGCTTTGCCCGTCATGGGAACGTAATTACGGCAAAGCCCTCGGGGAAGGAGGAGAAAGTGACAGGGGGAGTTGGGGCAGGCAAATGCGTTCGGCGTGGAAACTGGAAAGAGTGTTGGTTGAGATAGCCCCATAAAAAAAAAACTTAACTCACGAAAAATAAAATAAAATTGGTGGGAGAATTAGAGATAAATCTGGTGTTCTGTCACAAGAACAATTTTAGAGTGGGCCATTTAATAATCTCCTCCCAAATCTTTGTGAAGGAATTCGAAACTTTTTTAGAAGTTCCAAAATTTTAGAGGGGACCAACGGCCCCATTGCCCCTAGGGTCTGCAGCTGATTGTACTTGAGTTATCATAAAAGAATTTAATTAACGTCAACAATATGTAGAAAAATAATTGTATGTAGGATGTTTTGCAAATACATATACTGACATATATACCCTTGATTTTCACGAATAGTTAAAAATACTTCTCAATACATCCAACTAATGTGGTTATTATCTTGATCATGACTTAAGTGTAGTTTAAATATTCAAGCTAGAAATCAACTCTCTAGTTAGATCTTATGGGAGCGTCGTCAGATCACAAATTTTAAAGATATTTTTTTATATTTTTATATTTATCAATGTTTTTTGTACCGTCTTTTATGAATATGCCTTAGAAGTTGATGAGCCGGAAATGTATAATTGTAATTATTTGAAAGTATTCAAAGGTTCTTTATAATTATCGAGTTTGTTTGAGCTCTTACATGAATTAAATGAAATAATTATCTCATATATGTATACATTTATTATATTATTAGGTAGGACATGGCCAAATTAGACATGAACTATTATTTTTTTAAAAAAATAGACCATTTCTAGATTTGTGCGTGTCGTCCTTGCACGTGAGTCATGCTAATATTCTTTGTATCATTCTAATTTTATCAAACGTCTTCAAAGAGACTGAACTATTAAATGATCGGAACCATATTATTAGTAAGGAGGAGAGAATACACCTAGACCCACTAAGGCCCAACAATGACTTACCTAAGAATTAGGCTCACGTTTTTCGCACTCAATTACTCCACGTTCCACGTGACGCACGATCTGGACACCATTATGACAATAATGACAGAGTAGTTGACGTCAAGAGACAACCCATGCCTCCCTCACCTTCTGCACGTAGGAAGGCCAAGTGTCTCAAGATCCTACGATTCTAAACAACCATTCTTTCAGTAAATCAGAAGACGCGGACGACGGAAATATACTCAAAGATTGAGACCCTATGAGCTATGAGAATTACCCTGGTTGGATGGCCAGGGATTCTAAAATTACTTGCCCCATTTCTCCTTCCGAACACTCACGAACCCTCCTCACTCATTCCGAACACTCGTCTGACTTAGACATTAGAGAGTTGTCTCCTGTGATTGCACTCGGAGCTCTTTATGACGTCTTTTTTTTGCTCGCAAGTGTTTCCCTAAGAAATCTTCTCCTCTTCCCTTATAAATAAATCTCATAGGTGTGACACGCGATTCCAAGGGTCACTTTTCGACTTAAAAATATAATCGAGTCTTAATTAAAATTATTCATGAACATAAACTAGCCAAATATTCCTATATTCAATCTCTACTAGTTTATTAATTGAACCCAAGATTTTGTTAAAACTTGTCTCGTCTACTAATTAGGACAAGTTAGAATTTATCTTTTATCGAGTTTGTTCATCAATTGTTTAATTGTCCGTTGATGTACCTATACCTTTGCACCCCTATTTTTATGTAGGCAACAAAGATTGCTTAGACTTACATAGAAGACTATATTATCTTTCTACGTCGTTTTCTCAATTATTTTCTTAAAAATTTAATTACAGAGATGATAATTGCATATTTTTTATTGTAACATTGGCTTATTTATGAAATAACTAACCATACAATACTAGCTTGATAGGATAAGATTTCCTTGACGGGTAAAACACATATCTTTCGTGATCTGCCTGAATTAGAAAAAGTGAAGAACGCTTTGCTCACGTTCTTAACACGTTTACATTAATTTAACTCATGTTAAGTACATATATTTCCAAAATCTCTTTTATCTGATCAACATTATCATATTATCGGCATTGTTATATTCTCAAAATAAGCCATATTCCGTTAATTATTCTTACCGTCATATACTATTTGCTTGCGTTAACTTTGGATGAGCTAAGGGAGGAATCAAGACGATATTATTTATTGTGCAACATAATAAATATGAGCAAATAATAAAATACTCTGAATGTAACGTATTCTAAGACCGTAAAACATAGGTTGTGTCTCAGTGGTTCATCACATGCCCTCACGATAAGAAATAATTATAGGAGGTTAGATTCTGCTTCCCAGTGTGTCGAGCAAATCACCCATCATCAAATTACTCACAGATGTCAAGTTATTAGTTAGCGAGACCACCTAACTTCGACTTATGATAAAGTACACAGTTCTAATTTTAAACTCCGATTCTCCCGTTCTCCTCTTCGTACCTCCCCACCAAAAAAAAATAAAAAAGGCTGCATATATTTATTGTAAAAATATCGTGACTTTGTGAGTAGTGAAAATTTTCGCTATTTATAAAATTTTGAATTTTTAAGATTTATTAAACTGTGAGAGTTAGACGTGAGCCCCTCGTCGAGATATTTTGACGTGAAATCTAAATCTAAAAAATTTCTTAAAAAAATTAGGATTCAGTGCACTGAGCACTACTCATTGCCTGTTATTGTCATTGGTTGGCACATCTGCCATATGGTCTGATCTTGTTATTTACAAAAATACCCATTAATATTTTATTGTTAGAATTCCAGTTGTATAATGTTATATATTGCAGACGCAAGGATTAACATATACCAGTATTATTTTAACACTTTAAATTCAAATACTTATAAGACTTCTACTCGTCGTTCCTATAAAAAAAATTGGACAATACTAAAAAGTAACTCACGGGGTGAGAATTAAGAAAGAGAAAAAGAATAAAGGCGAGATTGATAACGGGTTAGATTAGGGGCGGATGATCTATTCGGGATGACTCATCTGACTCCTAATCTTAATCTGGATTGATTAACTCATTCCACGTATTTCTTAAGAATGAGTTAATCCACTTTAACATTATCCGTCTCTGATTAAGAAAAAAATATCAAATAAAGAATAATTCACCCAACCTCGATTAACCTATTTTACTCGGACTTAACTGATTCTCAATCAGACCCTAGAAGATTAGAATATAGTGAATTCTGATATAAGGAAAAAAAATAAACTAAATTAACCACTTACAGGATACCCTAATTAATTATCTCTCGTATTTATTACAGTTGAAATCTATATTTTAGTTGTTTCCGGAGGAGGATAATTCCGTTGATCGCAGAATTTCCTATATCTTGGAAAAGCGAGTGTATGAAACAGGAATTGGTGAATGTAATTGTTGAAAACGAGATAAACATGTTTCTGCAGGGTCCTTCTTTATATTGACAGAAGAAGCACACATTGATCGGCGTGAACATTTTGGATAAGCACGTCCTCCATGTTCTTGTTTTAGGAGAAAATAATCCATACAATATTAGAATGTGAGAAAGACTCACTGTTATAGCCATCTTAGCCCTTTACCTGTCAACTATTTAGCAATCACACGATATGCCATATAATAATAATAATAAAATAATTCATCCCCACTAGTCCATATATGGGCATATTTGCTCACAAAGAAGAATGGAAATTTCATTTATGTTAATGTCTTACGGATAATGAAGTGACAATTCGATTTTTGAACTCCTTATTTGAGCTGACCGTACTTAACTACCAAGCTAGGTGTGATCAGTTTGGGCCCTCTTCTCTTTGCAAAGGGCATAGTAGATGGA
This sequence comes from Amorphophallus konjac, assembly GCA_022559845.1. NCBI lineage: Eukaryota > Viridiplantae > Streptophyta > Magnoliopsida > Alismatales > Araceae > Amorphophallus > Amorphophallus konjac. Next base: position 40,570,587 of record CM040127.1, on the reverse strand, counting down.
TAATACTACTGTCGAGTTGAAACCAAGGTTCGCCCTCTCACGATTTGTATTGACTCAGATCTAACTCAAATACGAAATAATGTGATTTGACTCGTACAAACTCGAGACTATCTCGAACAGACTCGGGATGTCTCGAATCGGATGGATCATCTCGATTTACCCCAGATATGATATAATACGGTCAACTCGACGTGAGTGGTATCGATACAAATCGACATATACGAGAACTTGCCCTCGGTCCCGCACAGAAGAGAAGGAAACAAAAATAAATGGAAACACGTATCATTCTATGTTCATGCTTTCCCCGTGCTTTTGTCAGTTTGTTCCTTTCATCTTCTTTTGCTCCTTTTCCTCGTGTAAAAGAGAGCACAAGGGATTGTCAAAAGCACTGGTACTGTAAAGCACAAACAAATAAGAACGGATTCTCTTCTCATCAGGATTGAGAATATGGCACGGGATTGGACGGTTGAAATTGTTCTCGGGCATGTGCATTTTTACCTTCCTAATTTTGACACCGTGTCTGTGGGGATGATTTTTTTTAATAAAATATTTACGAAGTCCAAGTAATATAATCTCTCTAGTATTTTTTAAATTAGAAATATTTTTTCTCTCACGGCGATTTTGCCTGCACAGGTGACTATTCCATTCACGCGGATGACTATTCTGGGTCCAGATGTCCCACTATAAAAAAAACAAATGATCTATAAACTCCATCACATGCGGGGAGCACACGGACATATATAGATCTGTCTTGTGGATAGGAGAGTGAAATCTCCTCTCGCATCACAATCATGGAAGGTGAGATTTGAACATACGAACTCTTCTGAAAAAAGAGAGATGATCGATGTGCCAACTGAGCTAAAGCGTGTTGAATGTTGGGGGTGATTTTAACCATTAAAGTCACACTTAGAGTTTCAACCGTTCTAAATAACCTTTTGTTGCCCAGGATATTTACTTTTGAAAATTTGAAACTGTTTTTTTATTTTTTTACATAAAAATTATTGTTAAACAGAAATTTGTAAAAAATATATTCATGTAAATATATTAACAGATATATCACTGTATAAATTTGAACGATACAAAAATATCATATTTATTTGTAAATATATCACTTCTTTTTATCAAAAAATTGTAAAAAATATACTTAAATAATATTTATGTATTATTTAAATTAACTCAGTGATATATTTATTAATATTTTTTTAAAAATAAATGTTTTTATAAATTAACCTCTAACAATAGTTTTTATGTAATTTTTTTATCTTAAGGATCGAGCATTCGGCATATAGAGTAATAGAGGCTGGTATACATTTTACCCTGTCGACTTTTTTCGGGACGGGGTTTTTTTTACTATCCATAGTCGGACCCGTCTGTCGGTTTGCTCAAGTTTCGATCTAAACGCTGGCTTCCAGCAAACCAGCAGACGGATGGGCCATGCCGAGTCGCGACGCCGGGTTATTTGATAAAATGCGAAGAGATCTACTTTTGTTGAAGAATAATAATTTTAATGACAGTAATTAGGGTTACATATATATATATATATATATATCTTAGTACGTGCGAGCTCTACTCGCTTATGATCGAGTAAGGGATCTGATCCCATGGCAAGACACATGGGGGTTTAATTCCCATCTCCAATCACGTACTGACCACCAGTTAGAAAAACCACTAGATATCTCCGAAGGAGGCCAGCCCGAGATTTCAAAGTTGTCCATGTATTCCAATTAGATATGTCTTCTTCTTCCACCTAGGATTACCGGAAGAAATATTTTGTATCCCTCATTCTTGGGACAAGTGGGGTTTTATTAAATTATATGCTATACGTTGTACGGTTCTCGATGACATTGATGACAAAAACGTTGATCCTCGATCAAAATGCACAGATTGGACAATTTGTTTAGGATCCTTTTCTTCCTCAATTTTAATGGCAAAGACAAGATTTTATAATAAGTGGTAATCATTCAGCTATTATTGGGGAGGGGGGGTGAGTGCTTTTTCTTCTGCCTTTTTAACAGAAACAATAAAATATTAAAGAACAAAACCCCATCACCCAGCTTTGAGTTCCAATCTTTTTTTCTCTTTAATCTGACTTACAAGACTTGACTTCCAACTTTCATTGACGAAACGCACACAATTGGCACCATTTTAATTAATGTGGGATCTTTGGGCGAGAGGGAAACAAGGTGCTACATGCGGTAGCAAGAAATATGAAGGAAACAAGGGCCTAGCAACTTTTCTTCCTTTGTTTTCTTTTTTTCTGGTCGGGTAACGTGATCGAGTTAAGCAAGCACATCGACTCGGTGTGACTCACATTTACTCGGAGTGTATTGCACCAGATATGGAAGAAACTAATTTATGATCCGTCAATTTTGATTGAGTCACCTCCTCCTCCGCATTTTACTCTAGCGGTAGTAGCAAGTGACAGAAATAGCAACCGATGGATCTCTTCATCCTCCCCCTCTAGGTAACGGACGGATCTCATCGAAAGAAGGAAGTGGATGAGAGTGAGCACGAGATAGCTATCCACTGGTTGAACATACTCAATCAAAGTAGCCCTATCAGATTTGCTCTAGCAGTAGGCCCCCGTGTCCGATCGTCGACAGCGCGCGACCTCCTCTCTCCTATCCCGCCGTGATCGTGAAGAGGGCCAACAGGCTGTCCGCTCCCTCGTGTCCGGTCGCCGTAAACGCGAACAACCCATTCCAGCGCCGAATGCGGACTGCCTCTCCCTCTTCAACTCCGGTAGCCGACTCCCTCTCCATCTGTCGCAACGTCTTCTTCAGCTCCGGTGTGTAACATATTTTTTTTATTGGTTTACAAATTTTAAAATTATGTTTTCTGTTTTTCAAGAGTATGACTTGTTAAATGTTAGCAATTAGCAATTTAGCATATGCTTTTTATTTATGTTTGAAGCTTTGAATAATTATGTGAATTCTTAATGTAGGCATTTAAATATATTTAATTATTGTTATTTGTGTACTAGTATAGTTACACAATCATGAATAATAATTATGCATGTATATTATTTTTTATTTTGATCATTATATCTTATTTCTCATTGTCTTGGTCTATAAAATCATTACTTCATACATAATATAAGTTATTATATTATTCAAAAAATTTATAAAATTTATAAATTTTTAAAATTATTAAAATTTTATGACATCATAATTATATTATGATGATATCAAGGTTCAAACCGGATTGAATAGTCTAATCGATTCGAATCTAACCAACTCATTGATTAGTTTAATTATCGGTTCGATTCTGATAACATTGGCTATATCATTTAACTAATTCAAATAGTGTATAATTAAATACCATTTAAGAGTTATTTTTTTATAATTTTTTGAACAAAAAAGTGATATGTACGTAAATAAATATGATATTTTTACATAATTTAGAGTTATATAATGATACGGTTGCTAATACATTTACGTGAATGATTTTTTTATAAATTTTTGTTTCCCTTCTAAAAAAATATACATTTGAAAATTAAGGGCTCATGTGAAAATATACATTCAAAAAATTAACATCGAGGAATATTTTGACTCTTGCATCATCTAAAAAAATAAAATTTGAGAGGATTTGGAACTGGGGATAGAAAATGTCCTCTATATACACCACATCCTCGGTCCCCTACATTTGGAGAGATGAAAGGACTATAAAAACTAAAAAAATAATCTTAAAATCAAAATATCATCTAAAATAAAAATGTTATCCAACATTATTCCAGTCCAAGAACTAGCAAAACGTACAAAAGCTCAAACGGAAATTAATTAATTCTTCATGCATTACAATGATGATCTACCCAAAAAAAGGAAAAAGAAAATCAAATTCTATTCTTACATGCATCAATCCAAGCGGGAAAACGTTAAACATAGTTCCTCGTCATGCCCGCATGGGCTATGACGTGAACATATACCCTCAAAGAGGCACCCATGCATCCGCATGCTATTCACAAATGGACACTTCGGGCCAAATTATTGCAGATTCCGTACGTGATGGACCCATAAAAAGACAAGCAAATGGCAGCTCCAACATAAGATATTGATAGAACAACTCGATCGAGCGGAGAGATCTGGGGGGGGGACTTCGCGGGACTCTGCATGTGTTTGTCTGCGTGTGCATGCATGGCCGGGTGGGGTTCGCCCGGAGGCTGCAGGCGAATCCAAGAGCAAGGGACGGAGGACATGAGCGTTTCCAGCCGCATGACCCATCGCCCCGTCTCGTCCTCTCCCACCAGCATGGGGTTACACAGCAAGAAGCCAAAGCCATTTCCGCCAGTACCGATCACTTCCTGGATGGCAGGGTTTCCATGGGTCGACACTGGGGTTCTCAATTATGCGAGGGCTGACAGAGCACCGGAGAGAACGAGAACCCTAATCTCTAATGCGGTTTCTGTTGGACTGAACTCGGTTTATCCAGGAGTTAAAAGAGCCGCCCTATCATCCGCAATTACTACGACACCATCGGCCACCATCCATTAACATTTGCCATTCTTTTTATGAGTCTAATAGTTATATAATTCGATGTGTCACGACATATTTAGTTGCTCCTCAGATGCCTAAATTTGAAAAGAAAGGTGGTGAATATATGGATGACGAATAATGTAGACTACTCTGATACATAACAGTAATAACAAATTTTTTGACTCAGAGATGGATCGACTCCAGTCCAACAAAGGCCGTAAAAGATCCGTATTATTCTAATTTTCTCTGCTCGACAATGGAGATAAGATGGAGAACGATGACCGGGTAGGTTTGACCTGTCTTCTGGATTCAAGTTCTTGCATGCAGGACTGCATGTGGCGTGACGGAATGATGGATCGGAAGTGGAGGGCCATCCGGAATGCCTTGGTTTCTCTGCCTGTTCCTTTCCTGCTCTTCTCTCTCTGTTTGCTTGCTTGCATTGGGATGGGTGCATGATCAGGAACCTTTTGAAGTTATCTCTATGGATAGTAGTAGGGTTTTGCTGAAAGAGTACTCCAGCTGAGATCGACAACACAGGGTCGGATATGATATGGTGGGTCAGTCACAGAGACGTCCCTGTTGGGCATGATGAGGTTTGGAGTTGGGAGGGTTGCAGGGCCAGAGGGAGAGGAGAAGAACGACAGGTTTCCAATATGGGTCAGGTGGTGGGGACCGGCAGGGCTCTGTGACGAGGGTTTTTCCCACAGAAAGCGCACTCAGGATTCAGGAACGAGTGGGCAGTGCTGATGGCAACTGTTGAGAAACGTGGGACGTAATGTTTTAAAATCTGACTTGGATTTTGACCTTCATAGATTACAGTGAGTCACGGGTTAATAATTTAACTGTAATTATTGACCCGTGACATTAAAATTATTTACATCAATATTATGTATCAAAAAATTTATAATATACCTTAAGTTGTAATTTAAAAATATATAATATATATTTTCTTTTCTATATTATATGATTTTTATTTCTCCTTTGTGGCCCATAAGTTGTCCCATGAGACACGGTCACAATGAGAGTTTACTAAATTTAGTGTTAGATTCTTAATTTTTCATTGTTTATTTCTGTACGTGGGAAAAAATAAATTTAGAATCAAGATCTTATCAACTTCTAAAATTTGTGTTAATACTATTAAATATTAAAATCATAGAGAATAGAATTTCAAGGATTATCCCTTAACTTCCATATTTATTTACATATTAAATTAAAACCAAACTTAATAATAGAAATTTAGAAAATATGAAATAAATCTCGAACCCGATCGGGTCACATTGATTTTATTAGATTAGGCCAGATTAATTGAGTTGAGCCGAGTTAATCGAGTTTGACCAAATTTTAAATTTTGACCGGTCTAAATTGAGTTTCAACTCGATTTTAAAATCGAGTCGCAAGTCAAAACAGTGGCCTGATATTCCAAGAGGATTCAATTCGGACTTCCAAAAGCTATTCGTTTCTCCGGATGTGTGTCCGCACACAGCATTTCGCCGATATTTGGATCCTGTTTATTGGAGATGAGATTGCAGATCTAGAGATTTTTGGGCACATAGAAGAATTTTATCGTGTGGTGTGTATAATAACAATTGGTGTACTTACTTCAATAAAGATCTCAAAAAAATTGTATATAATTTGTGAAATTATAGACTTTAATTAATAAAGATCTCCAAAAAAATTTACATTTGTTATAATTTAATTGTGAGGTGTCAGTGGAGTTGTATCTCATGATTCACATTCACTATAACGGGGGCAGATATTCTAATCCAGCTTTGGGCATGCAATGAGCCAAAGCAAGTATACACAATCATGATAAATAAATTCTTTCTGAGGGTTATTAATTCGAAACTTATCATCAAGTGAATAAAAGTAGACTCAACTTAACACACACAACGTTAATTTGCCGAACAAGTTTATCGGAGTTAATTGGATTTGGGTCGCCTTAATTGGTTGCCAAAAAATGATATATATTCAGCTTGGAATAAATTATATCCGGATAAGCTGAACCATCTAATTTGAACAAAAAAAACTCAAAAATAGTTATTTCAAGTAGGATCAAACTAAGTTTACATTTGTCTATTTTTATGTATTTTGCTTAATTTATTCTCTTTATTCTAAGTAGGATAAGATTATAACTATCAAATCAAAAAATGATCTACTCTGTTATGCTATAACCAGCTAGATATAACTTATCCAACATAACTTTTGGCCAAGTATTTAGGGGCCTTCCCTAACAAGAAGAAATCAATTCTCAGCGTTCACATTTTTTTTCTTAAATAGGAGAATTTTTTTTCCACACATTCCATGATCTCCCAAGAATGTATAAGATGATTCCCTCCACTTTCATATATAATTGAGAGAGGTGATGATTGAATTTAAGACCTCCCATATGAGAAGGAGGTCCTTGTGCCACTAACCCATAAATTCATTGGCCATCCAACATAACTTGTATGACTGTAGAGAGAGAGAGAGAGAGAGAGAGAGAGAAGAAAAGAGCTCTTGATGAATCAATTGCAGGTCTGAGCCTACCAAGGCCCTGTCTTAAACAAACTACAATCCTACTCCGGGTGGAGATCTCGTTGTGTCACAGGCAAAAGGTTAAAGGGTGATCCTCGTGAATGTGGGGAAGTCAAAGCTTTTAGTGGTGATGGTTCTTTTAACACCTTTTGCAAGGTAATCATGACCCGTGAGGATGAAAATGTTGGACCAAGGCCACGGGGGCAATCAACTCAACTTCCTTTTTCTTTCCTTTTTGGGTAACCAGGCTCATGAGGACACTCTGAAACTTCCTTTTCCCTGATGCACAAAAATGATGTTAGCTGTGGTGCCCTGCTCAGGAGGTGAAAGTGTAATAAATAAGGAGTCTTGGAAGAACTGTCAGAGTTTGTGCCAAAGATCCAATCATTACAGGATCTACTAGTTTGTGCCATCTAAAGGAGTCAAACACCCCCCCACCCCGCAACCGAGGTCTTGAACAATGTATTTTATTTTTAAACTGCTGCAATCTAATATAACTATGTTTTAGTCCATACAATCTATTTATTTGTCATAAATCCCCGTAACCTTTTAACTCTTTATAAACAAAATCCATGTGATTAGCATACGATAGGAGAATAGAAGAAGCCATCAAACTGAATATGAAATTTGGGCCTAAATACAGGTATTACTATAATTCTCCAAATTATCATTACTTATTTGATATAAGGTCCCCTCACTCCAACCATTCAGTAGGCCCGGTTTGTTTCTCGGGCAGGATACGATCGTCTCTCTGAATTCGAACACCGTATCTGGGATCGAACAAGGGCCTTGTGTGTGAGGGGAGAGCGTGGGCCCCACCCCCCATTCTCTATCATCTGGTGACAAATCCCCCGACAATTCGAGAAACAAACCGAGCCTAAGAGAACCCCTATGCCCTATTGGCCCCACCCCTCTTCCCATCAACTCCAACTCTAACGACGGATTCGTTACCCCCATCCTCACCCCCATCGGCCCCATTCCCATCAAGCGGGTGAGGGGATAGCACCTACTGATGTAGCCTCCCATTGGACTATCTCTCTCTCCCCACTAGGGGATGCCATATCGGAGGGGGAAACTCCCTTCTATATCCTCCCTTTCTCTCTCCACTCTCTCTATCTCTTTATTTTTTCTCTCTCCCCCTTGCTCTCTCTTTAATGACATGTTGGGCGAGCGCCAACACCAGAGGGGCATTCGGCACTCTCCCTTTCTTTCTTTGCTCTCTCTCACCCTACACTCTCTCTACTCGCATGTTGGGGAGCGTCAATGCTGGAGGGGGACCGACACCCTCATTTTCTCTCTCTACTCTTTCTATCTCTTTGATTTCTCTCTCTCCCCCCTACTCTCTCTCTTTCTCTACTTGCATGTTTGGGTTCTCCCTTTACTCCATCTTTCTCTCTCCACTCTCTCTATCTCTCTAATTTCTCTCTCTCTCTCTACTCGCATGCTAGGGAGTGCGGACCCCGAAGGGGGATCGGGTGCCCTCTCCCTTTCTCTCTCTACTCTCTCTTTATGTCTTTACTCTCTTTTTATATCTACACTTGGGTGAAATTAACCATATATGGATTAACATTTTTCTCAACCATATCTTATAGTGGTAATGGTAGGGGACTCTTAATGGAACGAGGAAGATATATTTGGGGGTCTTCTAACAAATATGTAGATTGTAGGGACCAAAACATAATTAGGTGAGATTGTAGAGTTATAAAAGTAAAAATTCCAATTTTTAAATGATTTATTATTAGCATAAGGATAATGTTAGCAAGTATTGAGAAGGACATAACATATGGTAACACTCCGTTCTCACCTTCGAACTCATGTTTCATGTGTTAAAGGCGGATAATTGTGACTGATCTGCAATAAGTATAGCATGTCATGACCTTTTGAAACGTAGAATCCAAATATTGCTCTTACAAGAATGGGCAAAGAAGTGGATTCACCACTCCAAACCCCAAGGTAATGTTGTAGGGGTAAAAAAACTTCAAAAATTCCATAACCCAGAATTGTATTGGCCTTTGCCTCCTGTCTTCATCTTTATAGAAGACAAGTCATATCTGAAGCCAGATACATTTGAATATATTGAGATGCGTGAGGAGATATATCCTTCAAAGTTCCGAACATAGGGAAATCACATTTTTGAAAACTCTTAACCTACAAGTCCCCTGTAAAGAGTACTATTCACATCTCGGAAAAAGTCTTTCAATATCCATTTTTATAAACATGCTAGACCTGCCTCTCCTGACATTTGTGAGGATCGTGCACACACAAAGCGATGTGACTTGTTCTCAAAACATATGAAAAATACACATTATATTCTCCTTGTTCTTCACACTTAGAAGCTTCTTCAATTTCTTGTCAATTAAATGGAACCCAGCCATTAAAAATGCCGACGTCCAATCTGTACCGCTTTCTCTCCGTCACCGACATACTTTTTGAAGTATATTTACGTATATGCTCTCATAAAATTTAATTTTGTTAAATATATCGTTCACCTAAATATCTTGAAAAATTGAGTAATATCATGATTATGTACGCGTCGAAACTCTAGTGTGATTAACTCGAGTTAAGTGTGAATTAAAGAGTAAATTATATATATATATATCTTTGTAAAGTTTGATTTTGTTAAATATATTCTAGATCTAACGACGGTAGATGACACATTTTATAGAATATTTTCCTCCCGTCGACGGTAATAATTAAACTAAATGATATAACTGTAATATTTATGTTTAATCGAAAAATATTCGTGATAATATACTCAGACGAGAGATATATTCAATAAAATTAAACTTTACGAGATATATAAGTGAAAATCCCCTTTTTAAAAGGCGTGCGATTGTACACATCACTGTTCCCCTCGTTGCTCCAGACCAACTACATGTCCTTCACCCCGTAACGAAACTTGTTCTCCTGTGAATTAAGTAACTAGAATTGATGATATGCCAAATTATGCAAACTTACATCGCTCTTTATGCATCACTCATATGACATATATGCATACTTAAATCCTCAACATTTTTTCTGTTTTTCTTTCGCTTTTTTCTTTTCCTTTGGTGCGAAGCCAAGAGAAGGAACGTCAACGTTAAAAACATGTGATGGCATCACATGTTTTTTTTTTAAAAAAACACATTCAACTGATTCTTCCAACTTATCAATGCAAGCATCCACGATTCAGCGTGACTACGAGCAACCGAAAAGGAGATGGGACAACGAACCAAATCAGCAAGAGGAGAAGGACTTAGGCTACGCTCGGGAAGAAATTCACCGTTCCTCGTTCTCATAAAATTCACACTCCGTACTGCACGAACAATGTGATAGGATTTACCATCATTATTAATTTTAGAAAATTACTCTATGCTTCATTCGCAAGATTACGTGAACTTCGCATTTTTGTGTCTGTGTTCTTTCTCCTCCACAAAAGATATTATCTCAAAAATCAAGATAGTACTTTGTCATTTGAAAGAGATTAAAATTAGTTGAGAGATTTTAACGCAAAAGCTCAAGTTAAACGTGTTCCCAAACGAGGCTTAGCATCAGTGGCACGTAACAATGTTAAACATCTGACACCAAAAGCATAGAGAGGAAGATGCTTTTCTTGCTTCTTTGACTTCAAATACTTGAGGGGCCTTAGGTCTCTCTCTCTTTCTCGGACGCGCGTGCGCGCGCGCACACACACACGGCCACGTCCACACACCTTACATAGTAAGAGTCGTTTTGACACGCGAATACGGGATCCGGATAATCAATCGATGAGAGAGAAAAGATGTGGACCTCACCTTTTCTCCTCACACACATCCGGAGTTAACCGAGATCGGGTGGCATATTCGCGCCAAACCCCTCGGTTGTCAAAGAGACCTTAACATATCAAAGTAAATCTTGTAACAGTCAACAGTCGGTCTAAAAACGTTCAATAAGCAATAATAGCTTGCCACCTTTTTTCTACAAAATAAGTTAACTTTGCAATTAATTTCATAAAAATCCCAACCATCAAAAATATGATTACAATAACTCTCCAGTATTCAAGTAGCAACCCAAAGACTCTAACTTTTCATATTACAAGATCACTCTCCTAATAACGAAGACAATAACATAAACACTCTCGTAACTAAGTTAAAGAAATAGGAAAAACTCCTAGGTCATCGTGGTGCATTCCATCACTCTGGTTCTTTTTAACTTGGATGAAACTTAACCTCGTAACTACGTACCTTAGAGCAAAGAACATTCCCATAAACCTAAGCCTCAGAAAGTCACCTTCTTATTCCCGTGATCATCAAAGCATGAGCTAGCCTCCAAGGAATAATAATCTATTCCCTCTCACACGAACAGGCTTCATGGACGAGGCCTTCTCTTGCGCACGAACAAGGCCTCCTAGTGAAGCCCTTCTTCTTTCGCACACGAACCACGCCCTCCTGTTAATCAGCCGCCGCCGACATCAATAGGTTTGATTTAGGTTTAGGTAATATGTGTTCCCTGTGAAGGGTTTCCAAAAATAGGGAGGCCATATAATGCTCACAATGTAATATAATGCACTCGTACACAGGGACGATCAAGTGATGTCGGCATCACTTGATGTCACCGTCTCCCTCCTCTCACACCTCTCATATATATATAGATAAAAAAATATTCACAATGTGTCGGCTCCATGGTGACGGCATTTGAGCCCTTAAATACATGGGGCCAACATATAGGGAGATCATCTCCCATGCAATCAAGGGCCCAGATGTCGGCACCATGGCAAATAATCATGGGGCCGGCCCCATGTGAATATTTCTCATATATATATATATATATAATCCCATATGGGAAATATTCACATGGGGTCGGCCCCATAGTTATTTGCCATGGTGCCGGCATCTGGACCCTTGATTGCATGGGACCGGCCCTATGCGATCATCAACCCCATGAGATGGAGGGCCCATATGCTGGCACCATAGCAAATAACCGTGGGACCGGCACCATGAGAGGGGAAATGAGAGAGGGGGGCGGCGGCACACTAATACATATATCATATCCTTTCCTCGTGAATTGCATCACATCCTTGTGCATGATATCACTTTCTTAGTGGTACGGTATAGCAAAATGATATAATGCACAAGGAAGCGATCGATATATTACGCATTAGATCGTTTTACTATTTTTTTCATTAATTAATGATATATATAACTTCTTTGTGCATTATATATCATTTTGCTGTAATGATTAGATACTAAGGATACTTAGGTCAACTGTAACTATATATAGGGGTTCTACTTTTACTAACTTAATTAACAACATCTTGCATCCAAGATAGAAACAAGCATATATAGGAGAAGTAGTTTCAAATTGTCAACAGTATTCACAATCCAACTGATCTTCTTCGATCTATTTGACAGACTCAAAAAGAGATAGAAGATAAAAATGAACAGATCCACGAATCATTCCAACCACATAGAGCTATAAATGGATATCAATCTGTTTTTGATTTAGATATTAAGGGAGCGAAATAAGGAGCACTTAATATATAGTTTATAAAAAATAAAAAGTGGAACTCTGATAATTATAAGAACTGAAAATGGAAGTAGTTGTTTCGGTTTCTTATAATTTTTTAATGCATAAGTGTGTGTATATATATATATGGCATATATAAATTATATATAATATATAGTATTAGTAAATAGATGATTTTTAGAGTATTGGATGAGATCTGTCTCACATCCAATGGCTATGAAGATAGTTAAACCAGGAATTTTTTAAATTCGAAGTCCATGATTATTTGTTGCGAATAAAAAGATCCAAAAAAATTGTGTAATTTGTGGCCTTGTAAGTTCTTAATTTTTGGGTTCGAGATTATTTGTCAGAGGAGTACGATCATGAAGAAGAAGACAATGAAGAAGATCATTATCTATGTCGTCTGAGTCTTTGTTCTTGATCAATCCCTAACTACTTTGTCGTACTTTCTCTTGGGATCGTTCATCTTTGTAAATATTAGTAATCATTCTTCCGGACTTAGAATATATTATTTGTATTTACCGCATAATCTTTTAATTTATATTTTTTAAATTTGGAATGGACTTGATCTTACTCTTCATCTGGGCTATACCTCCTAGACCTGTAAACGGATCGGATACGGAGCGGATAGTGTGATATCCGAATTTGTATCCGATTAATAATCGAATTATCCGATTAGTAATCGAATTATCCGTCGGATACTTTATTCGGATAATGATCGGATAAATGTGAATTCGAATTCGGTTCGAATTTTAAACGGATAATTACTAGACCTACTTAGGGGTTAGTCGTGTTAGCCGTGTGAGAGCATCGTATATTGTTTTCTCAAAAAAAGTGAAAATTATGTTTATTTTGGGAGATGTTATCAAAAGATTAGACTTCATCCTAAAAAATAGGAGATAACTTACTAAGTGGGTGTAAGTGAATTTCTTATTTTTAAATTATATTTTGAGACAAAAAAAGATAAAAAAGAGTAATCAAACAATATATTAAGATTTAAGTTAATTATATATAGAATATGTGTATCATTAAATTTTTATTTAAGGATTCATATTCGGTCGGATAATATCCGACACGGATATCTCAATACCGAATTCGTATCCGATTAATAATCGGATATTCGATATCCGATTAAATTATCCGTCGGATATTTTATTCACATAATTATATGATTAGACGAATACGAATTCGAATTCGATTTAAATTTTAAACGGATAATTGTCGAGCCTAATACCCCTATATCCTTGTACGTGATTTTTAACCCTATGTTCTATTTTCCTTTCTTAATAAAGTTGACTTTTATTTTAAAAAATCTCAATTTTAATTTTTTAAAAGAACATTCGTTGGAATTTGGAAGTAGATCAAAGTGGTGATATGAAATTACTTAGTGAAGTAGAATTACGTAGTGAAGTAGATACTTTTGTTTATGTTTTCATTTCTAATTTAGAAGCAAAAATAAATGTATAAATAAAAACACCTACTTTTGTTTCTGTTTAGATCTATGATATTTCTTATAGAAAACAAAATCAGAAGTTTTTATTCCCATTTTCTCGCCAATCTCTTCTCAACCGGCCACCCCACCTCTTGCAGCCAAGCGTCGGAACACATGCACGCAAAAAGAAAAAGATGAAAAGAGAGAACACAAAAAGGGTAACCGATGCCTAATTTGATCTTAATTAAGACTGTTTGATTTGATGTAACACAACAAACCAAACAGTCTCTTATGGTGAAGACTGTTCCATCCTTGGAAACGAAGGGCGTGTGGTATCTGGTGCGTCAGCCCCCTGCAGAGACTCTTCTTATATTTTCCATGGTTACGAGAATGCTTCCTTGCTTTTCAAGTTCAACTAGAAACCAACCACATGCTCATTCTAAATTCTAAAGTTGGATTTGAAAACTCGGTTGGAGAGAGAGATTTCGATCATTGAAATTTTGACCCTTGTGATCCCTCCCCAATGGATCAATACCCCATTAATTTTTAAAGAAGTGAGATTTTAGTGGGTATAGAGAGAAAATATATGAAATATTAAAATCCCCAAAAATCATCTAAAAGAAACTTGCTCTCTCTCTCTCTCTCTCTCTATAAATATATATATATATATATGAGATTATGGAAAAAAATATGATTCACAATCTCTCCCAAACCCCAGCCTAAAGTGTACTCGATTTTTTTCGCACTCACTTCATGAGAAGAGAATGGGAGATTACAAGAGAAATGGGCACAGCATGCACAAAATCACGATTGCTTCAAAGCTTGTCTAAGGGTGCATTTAGTTAGACTTTTGATAAGAGATTTTGAGATTTTAATGATTAAAATTTCTGACAAAATATACATTCCAACCAAACGTAACTGAGACACTCGACTTCTATGTCACTATGGATTTTTGTAGGAGAGAGAAGTGCGACACATCCAAGGAGAGAGATGTTAATCTACAAAAATCCGCACAAGACAAGCTTTTTCATCGGGCGGGTGCAGATTTTAGAGATAAAAGAGGGTTGTATCCTTCTGCTCATTCCTTTTCATGTCGTTGTCATCGGTAAAATTGACCTGGGAAGGAAGGGCATGGACGAGAAAAATGAGCAATTCAAATGATGGCGTGGGCGAAGATGTAAAGGAGAGGGAATGCGCGAACGACGAATTCCAGGGGGCACCAAATGAGATTTTATAATCCCTAAAAAAATTGTACTAATGTCAGGGGTCGACGATGTCAGGGATTTATAAAAAATCCAACACCCCGTCATCCCTACCAAACGCCACCTTAGAGAAGACTACGTTACACCTTTGGACATCAAATCACGGACAGGATGGAGAAGAGTGGTGTAAGAATGATGAGATAATTTTTTTACCCAATTGAGGAGAAGGATTGCATGGAGAGACACTTGAAGGCACTGTGGTAGAAAAAGGCTGAAGTTAAAAAGACATGAATTCGAATGATCCATGCCATCTGACAGAGTAGAAAGAAGGAAACTTTTAGCATTGGTTAAAAATACCAAGAATGTTGTGAGAACCCAATAAGCCCATGTAAGCACCGGGAAATAGCGGATTGGCCCAAAACAGCAACGATGGGCCGTGACTGTGATCACAATGCGGCACCCCACGATACAGCCCACGCACCGTGTTGAACCCCACCAAACAGAAGTTGAGCGATAGTATATTTTCATGTAATTTTATTTTAGAATACGTAATATTGCTAATTATAGTTAAATTTATTTAATTTATAACTATAAATCTTTATATTAACGTCATATATTATACGTATTTTTATGCCTGAATCTTTGATATGTGAATGTCTAAAACACCGTATGTATCTTATACCGAAGTTTTGAATAGTGCATATTTTTGACTGTATTCTTACTGAAAAGCCCTAGCCCACCTTATGCTCAATGTGCCAGGTACACAACACCACTACCGCCTTACTCTCCTAATATTCTTCTTCTTCTTCCTTCGGTCCTACAGCTAGCTCGAGCATTAGAAGTTCTTCACCCAGGACAACACCTGGAGTTACCTTGACCATCTTCTTTTGATATCAGTTAACTTGGCAACATTGTAGTTCCCAACTTCCCATCATCACTATCATCAAGAGGTTGCTGTGTGAAATCAACGGCTCAAATTACCCGACCATTGTTTCCATTCTATAAATATGCAAAAAGCCCATAACACCGAACTGATCTTTGTCATTTTACACACTATCAGCAGTTAATAATGCTCGTGTATACAATTTTTGTTCCAACCACCAATCTTGTGCCCTAAATCAGTGTAGAGTTTTGGGGGCTTAAACCAATAGTGAGACTGTGATTACCGATTCATGTTTGATACATACAGGCCATAGTGAAACAGGTAATACCCGCTGGAAAAGCCCATCTTTTAAAGTTTTCTCAAAATATTTTCTTTCATAGTTGATGCTTTTTAATGGGATATGAAATTCTGTACGTAATATGGTATTTGGTTTTTGCATTAAACATGTGTATCAGGGACATAACATACAACTTATCGGCCGAAGAGGAAAGAATGAGTTGGAGATGGGGAAAGGAGAGAAAAGGGGGAGTCTCGAGACTCAGACTATGAATGAGTTCAGGCATAAATAAAGTTTGTGATAAGTATAATTTTTTTCATTATATAAATCATCAAAATTGGTAGAATATATTTCAAAACCTTACCTTTGAGCGCTATCAGTAACAAAACTAAAAGGGGTTTTTAATTATTCAAGCGAACGGCCGAAGAGTGACTCGATTGGTCAGTCTATAGCTACTGTTCATCACAACCGCATAAATCACGTTGGATTCCATGCCTTCCAGGTTGGACAAAATGCTATTCATCTCATATTCAAGAGATAAGACAACAAGGAACAGGAGATAGATTGAAAGTTCAAGGATAATGCAACAAGAACACTGAAGACTAAACGTTTTCAACTTTTCTAGTGCAAATATATAGAAGATAATCTGATTAAGTTGAAGCTTGTGCATGTTTTAAGCACTAATCAGGCCCATGCTGAAGTCCCATAATTTTTTACCTAACTCTGTGTCCTCAGCTTTGGATGATGGCTTGGCTAGGTTGCAGTGATTGAAATATTTCCCACTCACTCCCCGAACTTGAGGATGCAAAGCTACATAGCATGTTGTTGCTGCTCCCTGGAAGAGAAATGGTGAAAACGTGAACATGAATACTGACAGCACTAGGCTCTGAGTGAAATGAGGAACGCAAAGGCGATGATGAAAAATCCAGTTGTCAGTTAATTCGTGAGAAATGCTTGAATTTCTTGAGTTATTGAGAGCATAGGAAACAAAGTAGTAATTCACAGCCTCTTATTGATGGAACAGCGTAAGCTTGGATCTTTATTGTTGCGTAGCAATTAAACAAAAGTAGAACTTTGGTAAAGATGATTATTTCTTGTTTTGCTGTCATCTGCTGATAGTGGGTCAGGATGGTGGTGTAGAATCAGAGAAGCACTCTTAAACAGATTATATCTGTCTGTTCATCCACGCTGATCCTTAAAATAAAATGGCATTGAAGGATAGGAGCCCATGAATTCATTTTAAACATACCTGCTGCACATTTTTCATCACTAATCTCCCTATCGTAGAGCAAATAGCTGCATCAAACCAACAGAAAAAGCTAAATATTGAATGAGGAATCTTCAGAGATTAGTATAAAGTTTGCTGCGTGAATGAAACTAAAGCAATCTAAGAACACAGCATTTCATTACTGTCCAAGGTCTATGATGGCATCATCCAGAAGCCAACTGGAATTTCAGCATGTTTATTACTTGGAAAGAAAAAAAGAGTACAAGCAAAATTCCATAGAGAAGAGTGGATATTTCTGATATACAATCTACCTGAAAAGCATTCAAGCATCTACAACATTTAGTATTCATTTGTTCTTTTTAATAAAAGGATGCATAATTGTATCTAGCACAAGAAATGTATTCATTCAACCATAAGCATACACCCAAGTTCTCCATCCTAAAAGTACTTGCTGAAGCCAAGCCATCCAGTCCCAAAAAAACTTTGCTAAAGAGGCTGGCAAATAGTCCAAGCGTTGCCAGAAGTTTTTATTTTGCAAACAAAATAAAAAAATAACCTCAAATAAGCGTCTCGTACCGGATCATGGGCATAGATGGCAGTGTCAGTTTCGGAGTCGGTTTCGGCCGGGTCCGAAACCAATTAAATTAATATTTTTTGCGCACTTTGAGGGTTTTGATTTCGGCCTGGTTTCGGCGGGGAGTATCGGATCGTTTCGGTCCGAAACCGAAACGTTTCGGTTTCGGCCGAAACTGCCATCCATGATCATGGGGGATCAGAGTCGGTCCGGATCTTCAATCCAGCAAACCCTACTACTGGCAACCATTTTGACACTTTAAACTTTAACTTATCAAACACTAATTTAAAGCATTACAGATCATGGATAACATTAGATGGATGTAGTAATGCATGGAAGAGTTAACTTATCACACTCTAATTTGCACCCTTTTACCTTATGGATAAAAAACCCCAAGGATAAAGTAAAATAGATGTTTGGTAACATATAAAGTGCCTACGGGGAGTTCTTACATTAATATCTGGTGATATTTCAATGGAACAGTTATCTCTGGGATTCATGAGAAAGGTTTACTCCCTTTTATCCTTATGGGGTTGTTGGCACATTAATATTGTGCCCGTAAAAAATTGCAATTCATTTGCATCTGCAAAGAAGTCAACTATGGCATTCACCCTAGGTCCATTGATCAACAGAATATACATAGTCAACTACAACATTAAAGCCTTGAAAATGCTAAAGTCAGTCAAAGTCCGAGACCTTGGGAACACAAGGGAAAACCCTACAGCCAGGGACAAATACTGATAAGGCATTAAAGGGGCAAAGACAGAGACTTAGTTCAAAGTCAACTCAAGAAGTCAACAACATGACAATCAAGTCAAAGCCATCCAGCAGGTTTGGTTGAGGCCGACAAGGGCCGGATCAACTCAAGTCAAACTACAGGCCGTCTGTGTCAAACGGAAGGGATGAAGCCCAAAATTCAAGATGGAACCTATGAGGTGAAGAGAGGCACCCATCAAGTATAGCAAGAGGCATGGAAATTGAAGAAGGCCCAAGTCAAAACACCCCCCAAATTGGAGTCACTCCTGAGCTGATGCTACCTCGAGTCAGTGTCACCTTCGATTCAGCATCACCCTCTGGTTAGCTCTTCCTTGTGTCGTCGTCACTCTGAGTTGGTCAACCTGCCCACATGTACTGCTAGCACCGACTCAACAAAGGACCTGCGGCTTTTATAAAACATTTGAGGTACCAAATGAAGTCAAATAGCGCGTATAATATACCGTTGGAAAGCTCTCTTTGAGAGGATTCCAACACAAAAAACAATGCCTCATTTGAAGCTCAAAGCAGAGAGAAATCAGCATCCGAAAGTTCTGTTATACCTACTGCCCTCAAGTCAGTGCCACCTGACTCCGACTCGGTCCGACGAATCTTATCCAAAACCACCTATTTAAGGACTTGATTGCCTAGGGTTCGAAGAGGAAAAGGAGTGTACTAAGGGTTGTAGG
The DNA here is from genome assembly GCA_022559845.1 of Amorphophallus konjac. Classification (NCBI taxonomy): domain Eukaryota; kingdom Viridiplantae; phylum Streptophyta; class Magnoliopsida; order Alismatales; family Araceae; genus Amorphophallus; species Amorphophallus konjac. The sequence goes on along the minus strand of CM040127.1, from coordinate 40,551,079 downwards.
GACTTTTAGGAAAGAGAGAAGAAGCTCTAATAGGAGGAAGGAAGGCCTTACGCTCCCATCACCCTCAAAGAGCTCCCACATGTAACAAACCCCCATTCCACTCCATGAAATCCATTGTAAACTTCAAGATTGAGTGAAATGAAGAGTCTTCTTAGGAAGATGTTGCTGATGGTGGCCGGTAGACCTGTAAACGGATCGGATACGGAGCGGATAGTGTGATATTTGAATTCGTATCCGATTAATAATCGAATTATCTGATAACAGATTAAATTATCCGTAGGATACTTTATTCGGATAATTATCCGATTAATACGAATTCAAATTCGGTTCGAATTTTAAACGGATAATTGCCAGGCTTACATAGAGGTGAGTCGTGTGAGCTGTGTATGAGCGTTGTAGGTTGTTTTCTCAAAAAAAGAAAGGGTGGAAGTTATTTTTATTTTGTGAGAAGTTATCAAAAGATTAGACTTCATTCTAAAAAATCGGAGAGGACTTACCAAATAAGTGTAAGTGAAGTTCTTATTTCTAAATTATATTTTGAGATAAAAAAAGTAAAAAAAGCAACCAAATAATATATTAAGATTTGAGTTAATTATATATAGAATATACATATCCTTAGATATTTATCTAAAGGTTCATATTCGATCGGATAATATCCAACACGGATACCCCAATATCCGAATTCGTATCCGATTAATAATCGGATTACCTGATATCCAATTAAATTATTTGTCGAATATTTTATTCGGATAATTATCCGATCAAACGAATACGAATTCGAATTTGAATACGAATTCGATTCGAATTTTAAATGGATAATTGACAAACTTAGTGGCCGGTTCTTGCTGCTCTAAGATTTGTATAGGGCATGGTGGTGCCTTCTTCTCATTAGAAATACTCAGGAAGGGTTAAAAACTACAGAAACACCCAGAAAGATCAAAAATTACAGATGTATCCAAGAAGGGTATGATCATTATGAAACTCAAATTCAACGGCCAGATCTTGACCAGAAAGTCGATTCAACGGTTCGATCGTGGTCGAGAGTAAATCCAGCCATCCAATTAAGGACAAAAGCAAATTCAACGGTTCACCAAAGGTTAGGAGCAAATCCAACAGTCAGATTGTGACCATGCATGACAGTTTCAGCCGAAACTGATACGTATCGGTTTCGGAACTAGACGATCTGAAACCAACCGGGCGAAACCGGAGGCCAACTGTAGGGCAAAAAAATAGTATTTTATTTGGTTCCAAGCCGAAACCGAAACCAAAACCGATGATGTTTCGGTTTCGGACCCGGCTGAAACCGAAACTGAAACCGAAACTATCATCCTTGGTTGTAAGTAGAAGCAAATTCAGCAATTTAGCTGTCAATGAAAACAATCTAGAGATCCAAGTGTAAGCAGAGGCCTACTCAATGATTAAATGGCGACTAGATGTAAACCCGAAGACCTGATTACATAATCGGGACCAAATGTAAAGATCTCAAGAGACCAATTGTAATCCAAATTCCATATATTCAAGGAATGAAAGTCTTTCGAGTTTCCTACAAGAGTATGTTTATAATGGATGATCATCAAAGATCATATTCATTAGACAAAACCCATCATATCACAAGGGATATTGCAGAGGTTGAAGGTGTTCTTTGATAGTTAATCAAAGGTATTCGGACTTTGTGTCGATGTAAATAAATACTGACTGCGGTCGGTGGAGAAATGTCTTGTATCCGAATCCTAAATCATCTGATAAATTAAATCTACAGAATTAGTAATGCACATTCTATTTAAATCGCTAACAAATGTGCATTGATGTTCAACAAATGAACATTTTCTTTTAAGAATTTTTTCCATGTTAAACATAACTCTACAATCACTTGATCTCCATAGTCATATCAAACATGAGCGCACCCCAAATTTCTAAAATCAATTGTTCTTCGGAACTAGCACTCCCCGCACTTCATTTTTCCAAACCCCAAGAGATGTGACCTCGCCAACTCCCTTGTCCAAAGGGCCAAACCGAATAAGGGATTGGATAGCACAACCAAATCCTTATTTATCATCACCAAAAGAGGCCAGAGTCCATTGCCTGATAAATAAAAAAATATATAAATAAATGCTTTGGCCATCAGCTTATATAATGGTTATACTTTGACCAGCCAGAATCCCAGAACACATGTGGTAAGTCTAATGAGGAATTAAACACAGAACATTTCCAAAAATCCAACAGACTGTTCTCAATGTTACCCATCACTTTGCATGTTTTTGAAGCAGCTCAGGCCATCAATGAAGTTGTATTATTTGTAAGCAGAAAAGTGATTCTCCAAAATGTTGAAATATCCTATGTGGAAAAATTGATGAAATTTATGCTATTATTTTGATGAGATCCTAAGAGTTATAAAATAATAGCCTAATTGAAAGACTAACAACATAATATGATCATAATAATTTCATGTTCAAATAATTTCTTGTAACAAATACAAAAAACAACAGTCTAAACCACCATGCTAGCTGATAAGTGCTACGACAACATAATATGATCATAATAATTATATTTTAAATAATTTCTTGTAACAAATACCAAAAAACAACAGTCTAAACCACTCTGCTAGCCGATAAGTGCTGCATAGACCAAGATGCCGGTGGATCCTTTATCAACAGAATGCTCCATCCTGAGAATAATAAGTGAATGAGATTCTCGTATGCTGGAATGAGATTCTGGGGCTTGTTCCCTGGAATTTTCTTCCATATATATAGTCTTCTAGGCTAGATCAAATGACTGATATATGCATCATATCAAAGGGATTTTTCAGATATCACCATACACATCAATTGTATCTATGATTAACTCCCCCGGTCATGATGTTTGTCTATAATCCATCACCATCTCACACTAGCTGATGAAACCCAGAAAATTAGGAATAACCCTTACAAATTTTAGTGCAATTTTAGAGGGTTAAATATAAATATTCGGATTAGAAGAGTCAGTCCCTAAATATGATAAATTGTAGGGCGGCGATATCTAAAAAACCTAAAATAACAATGATACATGCAGCATCCATAAAACTAAAACATGTGTCCTGTGCATATTCTTTCCTAGACTGGAGAAGATCTTAAGAGCAATAAACAAACAAATGTTTCCAGCAGGAAGTTCAAAGGACATGTTGCCTCATGCTCAGTCCAGGATAACTAAGCAAATAATAGAAAAAGATGGAGAAACAGAGAAAGAGCTTGGTGCTTACCATTCAGAACACTATGATACCGGAAAAGATTTGTGACGATTACTCCTGGATGAAGTGAATTAACAGTTATATTGACCTCCTCTTCCTGTTAAAAAAAGTGATTAGACGCTATGAATTCCAATGAAGCATTATAGCTAATGTAAAGTGAGGGACAGCAGTAAACAGATCAGGAAATGATTTTAAATCATCTTCATATACTAGCCATCATCAAAAGAATGAAATGAAGTACTTTTCAACATAATCTTGATTCAATTTTGTGATACACTCGATAAAAGGACAATAAAACAGAGGGATAACCAGTTGAGAAAAGACATAAAATATGAAACAAAATGGTGATAGTTGGCTTGAGCACAAATGGCTCTTTACTGGAGGCAAAGGCACAAGAAGGAATTATCCGCTGAATGGGGAAAAAGTATGCATATCCAACTATATCTTCTTTCCATTAAACTAAATAAAATGTCTCAGAGACAGTCAAATTAATAGACAATTGCATGAATATCAAATGGCAGTCATGGGGGTGACAAGGGGAACCATGTGCAAGTGCTTACATGCTACCATGAATAGTACCTTTTCTTTGAAAGGCATGCATGGTACTTAACTACATATGGGAATCCAATTCATTATGTGATGGTCCAGTTAATGACATTCCAACTATGGCACGGAGCAGTACATAGTCATGATCATCATTTTCCTTTTCTGATTACAACAGTATACAATTTACTTCCCTAGTTTGTTGCACTAAAACCATCAATTAAGTTATGTTAGCATAAATATGCATGATTTTTCTTTTTTCTTTTTCTTTTTTGGTTCTAACTGATGATGATGATGATGCAAACCATCATTATTGCCTTTTCCTGCCTTCTTGATTGTTCACTGCATAGCTACAGATCAATTTAATAAGGACCCTCTGACAAATTAAATATCTGTCTCAATGAAGAAAAGACATTTCAAAATTCAAAATGAACCACAATCATCAACGAAATCTCAATATTCTTCAACTGGATTCATGGAAAGATTTTGTCAAGGTATGGATCTGTAGAGACTGGACATCACAGGATGCCAAAGCAGTGAAATCCATTAGCAGAGATGTAGAAGCACAAAAAATAAATTATTGCTTCACAAATCATATCCGCTGGTGCAATATGTAGGCTCCAAGGTGTCTCTATGCATACCTGGAAAGACTGAGGGAATGACTAGGCAGGCATCCCATAAATGAAACTCTTTTGCCAAAACAGATATTTTATTGTTCTTTTAAATCATCGCTGGATATAATTCATAAACATGGTACCTTGAAGCGTCTAGAAAGTTCATTCGCATGTAAAATGTTAGCAAGTTTTGATTGCCCATATGCCAGGACAGAATTGTACCTGTGAAAATTCCATGTTCAATAAGGAGATGAATATATCCAATTAGGCATCTGAAAAACAAGGACGACACAAAACAATTTTGTTTTCTGAAGATGGTCAAAGAAATAGAATTCATAGAACATTTGCCTATGCACAAAAAGGAAATCATTTTATCATTGAATCACTGACAGATAAAAACGGAGCCACCCTATTCAAAATCTAATGCAAGCCCTCATATCATTAATGTAACATTACTTTGACTTGTTGTTGATCTTGTCGAAGCGAATGCCTTCACGATATACAACCGTGTGTGCCTCAGATGAGACATTAACAATCCTTCCCTCAATTTTACTTTTACTGGCAGTATTCTTCATATTCTCCAACAAAAGATGAGTTAAAAGAAAATGACCTGCAGGAGAACAAGGTTGACATTATGCTTGGCTTCACATATGGTGATGAATTCAAAAAATTGAGAGACCAGAACAAAGAAATAATAATGCACCCTCTGTTTTCGTGGCCTTTACTTCGTTTCCACAAAGAAGATGAAGCTATGGGGTTAGGGAAAAGAAAGCAGATTAACAACATGCATATGTGTGTAAGGCCACGGCGTGCATACAGATAGTCTGCCTCATACCTATGTGGTTTGTTGCAAATTGTAGCTCTATACCATCAGAAGAAAGGGAGAAGGGACTTGCCATAATTCCTGCATTGTTACTGTATATTGACAAACGAGACAGAAAGTCGGCCTCAATATATCTTATTCATGAGTACAAGTGCAGGGAAATCTCTAATCAAGAAACAAAATCATTGCCCAAGATCTATTATAACAAATTCAGGAAAAAGTTACATAATCTTGAAAGTTTAGATTCTTCTCACATTAGAATATTCAGTGGAAGATTTAGAGAACTGAATTCTGAGGCGAATTTCCTCACTGATGCCATTGAGGTGAGATCTAGTTCCAATACATCAACTTTAGCCGTAGGGATTTCCTTGGCAATTGCTTCCTTGGCACTGTTACCAGCAGACAGATTCCTGACGGCCATGATTACATGAACACCACGCAGCGCAAGAACACGGCCCGTTTCCTTCCCAATGCCACTTGATGCCCCTGCAGTGTATATACTTGAACTAAAATGCCTTGATCGCAGAAAGATATATGACTAAGAGAAGTTTGAAACAGTCGCCAGCTTAAATGCTTAACTCAAATATGCAAAACATGGGAAATGCAGGTTTAGAGTACTCCAAGAAACCTTCATTTGCAAAGTGTAAATGCATTGGAAACAGTTGTGAACAAGCTTACTCATTGTGAAAATCCCAAATCAAAGACTTGTTCATAGGCTTCCTGCCCATGGAGCTGGTGGGCTAAAGGGGAGACATCCAAAATTGGTCCCCATATCAATCTTAATTTCTGCTACACTCAAATTAGGTGCCAACAGACATCTTCTGACACCAGAACCATGAGTTAATCAAAGTTGCCTATGTAAGGACCTGCTGCAAGACAACTAAACCAACCCAAGCCCAAACCATCTCTGTGACCAAACAGGCAATGCTGCTCCAAGTTCAATAATAAAAAACAAAAATAAAAAACAGCTGCCAGCTAGCCAGTCTCATGAAGCATTACTCTAACAAGACGGACAACAGAAACGGCAAGATAACAAGAATATGGACAATCTTTGCACCGGGAACCCAAAAAGAACACCTGTAATTACTGCAGTGAGGCCATTCCCATCTATTCCTCTTGTAACCTCTTCCGCAGTGGAAGAGGAGGAGAACCCTGATGGCCCATTCCTGCACAAGAACCACCCCATCTCTCTCTCTCTAAACTAGCAGAGGGGCCTTAACCTTAACGCAGTTCGGCCAATCTGCATCGCCTTTTAAGGCATTACAGGCACGGGAGGAGGAACAAAAGAAGGGGTCTTTATCATTCTCCTTCTCATTTTCTTCCCCCCCCCCAACCAAAAAAAAAACATGAACCCACCAATTAATTCGAATTCATTGCCTCCATGTGACCATTCATCAACTTGGGTAGTCTGTGTACATTACTCATCTGCCTACCCGGCCTTCATTACGGCAGCTGCAGCAGGATTAAAGGCGTGGACGTTGAACATTCACACTTCCAGAACCCGGTCGCTCATTCAAATCTTGGTTGGCAGCTTCTGCGGGGCAACGTGAAGTCTCCTTGCGAGGTCACGGCAAGTGGGATGGGATGCGCCCCTGCCGTCAGGGCAACGGAAGCCGGGACGTTGTTGGAGCCGTTACTTCCCGCGCCGACGCTTCTGTTTGCAAACTATCTAAACCTACACATCCGTTTTTTTTTTTTCATTCCACCGGAGAAAAAAAAAGAATAGACCTTTATATAAATAGTCCTAATAAAATTTTGACATATATAAAAATAATTTAGTAAAATAATATTAAAAATAACTTATTTAAATAAAAATATCATGAGCAACTTTTTTTTGGGTTACTGACAGACCTACGTGGGTTGACTAGTTAGAAACCCACCTTAATTATATTGGGGATCTTGGGTTAACTTTTTTAGTTAACCCATTTAAATTTGTTCGGATAAGTATTTAGATAATTAGATTAAAAGTGAGTTAACTAGAGTTATTTTATCTCACTTCTACATCTGGATTAAGTTAATCCGGTGCACAATCAAAGTAAATAAGAACAAAAGTGAAGATACTTGGCCCATTTAACTTAATTCTGGTTAAAGTTAATGTCTAATCAAATGTAGGTCTTGATTTTACAAACTTTGGGGAAAAGTACGGTTACCATGTCTGTTGGGTTGGAACTCAAGTCTCTCACACCCTTGACAAACTAGAGTATCACTAAGTTAGTTTCTCCATCATTATATATATATATATATATATATATATATATATATATATAACACAATCTATTACAATTAAGACTTATCACTCGTGTTCAAGAATTTTATGATGGAGGTATTTATTAAAATTTTAGAAATATATTTAGAATTATTAGAACCAGGACTCACTCGTCTTCAAGCGGCCATACTCAAATGAATTGTTAAAAAATGAAACGTATTTAGATGTTTGCAATATTTTTTTTTGAAAAGCCACATGGGTATGAAAAGATAAGCACGACGCCGTATATATATCATGGTTTGCCGTCCCGTCCCGACCCGCACCGACCCGCACGACCCGACCCGACTCAGGCAGGCGCCGGGTCGCACGGGCTGTGGGTCGTGACCGGGACGCACTGGACCGCATGGTCCCGTGCGTCCCGCAACGTACCGGAGCGGGTCGAGGCGTGGTACGTGCGGGACGGGGCGAACGTGCCGGGCCGCCCATTTAGCGGGCCGGGGTGTGGGCGTCTCTGGCATCCGCAGCGGGCTGAAGGCGGTGGCCGGTGGGTGTGGGCGGTGCAGAGCGGCGGTGGACGGCGGTGACGACCGGCGATTAGAGGTAGGTGCCCTAAATTTTTTTTTTTTTGAATTAATTGGGGAGGGAGAGGGGGCTGGATCTGGCCGGAGGGGGGTGTCCACCGCCGGTGGGGGGGTGAGGGAGGGGGGGGGCGTCTGCCAGCCGGATTTGGCCGAAGGTGGGGCGCCGGTGGGGGTGGGGGAGGTGGGGGAGGGAGGGGGGGTGTCTGCCATGCGGATCCCGTCGCCGATGGGGGGGGCGGGGAGGGAGGGGGGGTGTCTGCCATGCGGATCCCGTCGCCGATGGGGGGGCGGGGAGGGAGGTGGGGGGGAGGGTGCGGGGTGGAGGGGGGGGGCGTCTGCACCACCGCCGCCGCCGGTGGGGGGGGCGGGGAGGGAGGTGGGGGGGATGGGGGGCGTCTGCACCACCGCCGCCGCCGGTGGGGGGGCGGGGAGGGAGGTGGGGGGGCTGGATCGCGTCTGCCACTGGGGGGGTGGGGGAGGGTAGGGGGGGCCGTCTGCACCACCGCCGGTGGGGGGGGCGGGGAGGGAGGTGGGGGGGAGGGTGAGGGGTGGAGGGGGGGGCGTCTGCCACGGGGGGGGGGGGGGGGGGGGGGGGCAATAAAATAAAAATATTTTTTTAGTTTATTCTTAATCTAAAAAATGTAGGAAAAAATTTTATTAGATTATTTAATATTATTTTTAATGTATTATTTAATTCATGTTATATAAATAATATAATTTTTGTTTAATTTATGTTGTAGAAATATCATTTTTATGATGTATTATTTAATTCATTTTGTAGAAATAATATAAATAATATTTAATTCATGTTGTAGAAATCAAGGCATGTTGTCTCATTTTGAGAGCATGAGCACACATGACTCCTAGGGATCTGGAAGCTTGTATGGACGGTCATGGCCGCAGCAGCCGATGTATCATGGCGACTCAGATAACAGTAGTTCATTTTTCCCATCGTATCCATATCCTTATGCCACAGCTGCGCCAGTAGAGGTCGTGTACGCACAAGGTTCGCAGCAGTATGAATACTACGTACGCATGTACTGGGAGAACTATTCAAGTTCAATACGCTATGAAGACTATCTGTCCTATCTGCGGACCACATTTAATGTCAAATTGTTTGAAGATGGACACTGGCCCAGTTTGGGTCCATACTCTTAATTAGTGTGTATCATTTGGTTATATTTATAACTAACTAATAATTAATTGTAGATTTCTTCATATATAGAGTTATGTACTTATCATTGAAATCACTAATGTAAACGTTTACATCATTTGCAGGTCATCATGGACGGACGACGTCACCCTGCGTGGGAGCATGGATACTCTGTTGAGGGTGATGGACATGTGCACTGTAGATACTGCGAACATCGCGTCACCGGCATACACAGGTTTGTGGAGCACCTTGCGGGAGTGGGACGCGATGTTCGTGCATGCGACCGAGTTCCGGGAGATGTCCGACATTCCTTTCGGACACAGTTACATGATAGATACGGTTCTCGTAGCACACCCAGGACATCTTCTTCTACGTCCCGGGTACCTCCACCACGAGCACAGGGCGGAGCAGGATCTTCCTCCACGTTCAGAGTTCGAGCAGCACCAGCACCTGCACCAGTCGCATATGATAGAATTGAAGCTATAGATGTAGTGAGGACTTTTTTTTACAGATTTTCATGTACCCTCCACCGCAGCACACGACCCATCATTTGTGCAGATGGTTACATATTTTCAGTCCCACCCACATGTACCTCCACCCACTAGGATAGAGTTAGATTATACGGGTGATCAGTCTCATGTATCTGATGATGAGTTTTGGGATTCAGGCTTCACTGATGATGAGGATTAGTGAGTTTTGGGATTCGGGCTTCACTGATGACGAGGATTAGTGAGTTTTGGGATTCGGACTTCACAGATGAGGAGGATGAGTGAGTTTTGAGATTCGGGCTTCACAGATGACGAGGATTAGTGAGTTTTTGTATTTTATACTCCATAAATGAATGTCATTATCATGTCACTGTTTACTTTAACATATTAAGTAATTTAAATAAATTTTTATATATTATATATAATAGGATGTTTAATTAAGCGGTGTAATATGTAATTTTTATATAATTAATTATGTGTAATTTAGTATGGATCTATTATCATAAAAAAACTCTACATTCTAATATTTTTAAATATATATAACATTTAATCTTTCAAAAAAAGTTATTAAAAATTTAAAAAAAAATTAAAAAATCACGCGCCGAGAGCCCGAGAGAGCGGACCGGGTCGTTGTGCGACCCGGCCGACCCGACCCGTCCCGCGCCGTGACCGGGTCAGCCGGGTCGACAAACCTTGATATATATAGGATCCTTTTTGAGTTTACAGTGTTGATTTTAGATGGAAATTTAAGTAAAACATCCCTTACATGCCATTTTTATTACAACGTACGTCATCATTGATTAGAATGTGCATCTCGTTAAAACTGGCACAATTACTTTAGGAGGCTTCTTCGTCCAGTGTTTAAAACGAAAATCACGTTGCCCACGACATTTCCATGGGATCACTTGAAAAGAAAGGAAATGCATCTCACAATGTGAACGATGAATACTTTCCTGATGAGAAAACTCGCAATCTTAATTTGTTCTTGCGATAATCGGATGCCAAAGATCAAAAGGCCGGGCCTTACACTTCTTTAGATCTTCCATAAAGTCACAATTAATGATGGTAGAATTTAGACCCTTTTTCTTGATTCATCTTTCGTACGTGAAGACAGTGAGAAATTACGAGCATTGATGAAGTATTAATATTTTTGAGGAGGGTGTGTAACCACCATCTCCGACGCAAGCTCGGCACAGGTGCTGTACCCGCGTGCACCTCTCTCGTCAGCGATCACGACGCACTTTTCCGATAGTGTATTAATGGTGAGAGACACACCAGTCCTACGATTGAAAGAGAGGATGCCGTCCACGCCGCTCTCTCTGATAAAGTAGTCTCACCTCCCCTCTGACGAGCCATGCCGCATTAATAGCAGAGTTGTCTCTCTGATAGAGAGACGGTGAGTCAGCACCTACGTCTCTCTGTCTCGTCAGACATGCGCGACCATGATAACTTAACGGTCAACTCCCCGAAGACGGTATAAATAGAGTCTTGACCTAACTGCCAAGGATATGCATAATCTAACCCTTTCAAGCCTTCGCTCTCTCACTCTAGTCTCCCTCTCTCTCACTCTCCTCGAGTGCTCGCCATCTTCCCTCACGGTTACATGACTTGAGAGTCGAAAGATTATCCTCTGGGATAACTCTCAAGACTCGTTATGACATTTCGTTGGTGACTATAGATCCTTCTTTGACGAACGTTATTTCCTTCTCCAATCAAATTTTTAGAGACATGATTCATGATTTGGGTGCTTAAAACTACCCAATGTATGCATACAAATGTTGGACATGAATAGGGGTGGCAATGGCTATAGCCGAGTTGAATCAAGTTTTTCCAAGTTTGAGCTTGGCTCCACTAACAATGTTCTGGCTCAAACTCAAGTTTATTTTGAGCCCTTTTTGCAAGCTTGAGCTTGGCTCACTAAAGACCCAAACTGAGCTCTAGTTTATTTTGAGTCTCACTTTTATACCCCACCTATTTAAAGTTACCTTTTTTAAAAAAAAAATATCACCTACTTTCAATCTCACATTTAACAAGATAATCTTCAATTAGTAGATATTGACACTTTATATACAATTAACAGTATTAATTATATTAAAATAAAGATTAAATAAACACATTTTATCTAACGGGACTTACGAGCCTATCAAACCGATCTCAATGAAGTTAAGGCTTGGCTTGTTTAGTCAAATTAGTTACACCCACAAGCTTGGCCGGTTTGATTAGTTAAACCGAGTCAAGTCAAGTTAAACCCGAGTTAAGCTCGCGAGGCTCTTACGTCACTCAACTCATTGCTAGCCCCAGAGAAGAACAATCAGGAAATGGATGAACATCTTCAAGATTTTAAGATGGTGCCACAAATTAATACAATGTAATGAAATAAATAATCATTGGTCATAAAATACAGAGCAATAAGGGTCGGTTTGACAACCGGTTGGTCGAGGTGTTGTCGGCGGGTTACGGTAGCAGAGGAGAGAGAAGACCCTCACACATCCCAGCTAATCGACGTGGGGTAAGTTAATCGACCCTGTTGGGTCGATTAACTCATCCCACTCGATTATCAAAAGAGCCCTAAAAGAATAACATGCAGTAAAGAACGTAAAAAATATTCGTAATAATTCTTATTTAAGATGTCATTAATTGGAGCCGACTGACCCGGGAGCCCGTGAGGCATCGGCTTGGCTCAAACAATGTTTTGGGCCCCATAGCAACGTCCACACATTTAATGCGGCCCAATTATCCGACAGGACATGTCAAGTTTGGGTTGGGTTAGATCTAAGTAATAAATTTTGATGTACGGATGTAATAATATTTTTGTAAAATATGAGAGTATATTTGATAATATAAAAATTAAGATATAAAATAAAATAAGTATAAGATTCTAGAGAAACACATGTAATTATCCCCTTTTTTTTTAATAATGCCTGTGGTCTACAAATTCAATGCTATAAAATAAATAATGATTGATTTAACACTTCGCGAAGAGTGAAATGATTGAGACGTTGGATGGGAGGATGATGTTTTGAAAATAAAGTTGAAACATTTTTATTATACAATATATATATATATCTTTAGTCCACGTACTCTCTCAGATGGCCAATTAATTAAGGAGTCGAGGAAATGTTTTCTTTTTTCGTTTTATTTACCATGAAAGATAAGTCACTTCATTTCATCCCTAACATAAAACACATACAACTCGACGTAAAGCCATCAATGTTGTGAAGCGACCAAATTAAGGTTACCTGGCAACGAGGTCTCAGGCTTAGTTTGGAACGGAGATGGCTGGCCTCCGTTTCTCTACCTAAAAGTTAGGGATTTTTGTATATATACTTTTGTAAAAAAAATTTGTCAAATGTATTTTTTATCTAAATATATTATCATAAATATTCTTAAAATATAAGTAACGTCACGATTATATCTTCACCGTAATTCCCGTACGTTTAACTCAAGTTAAGTGTGAGTTAAAGAGTAAAAATTATATATATATATATATCTATAAAATTTGATTTTGTCAAATATACTCTAAATCTAACTACCGTAGATAACATATTTCACATAATATTCTTCTCCGCCGACGGCATTAAATTAAAAGGATATAACCGTAACATTCTATCTAGATGAAATATATTCATGATAATATGTTCAGATGAGATGAGGGATATATTTGACAAAATTAAATTTTACGAGAGTATATATGTAAAAATTCTTAAAGTTTATCCTCCGTATCATCTGTAGTGTGTCAGAATTTTTCACGATTTAAAATTTTGAGAGGTAGGTCTCAAATTTTTTAGGAGAATTTAAAAACTCAACAATTTTAAGTCCGAATTCTCTCTCCATTGTAAAATCTTATCCTCATTCGATAAAAATCAAATTCCATCTAGAATTTTAATGATTGAAAATTCCCGATGATTTTGTTCCCAAACACAGTCTCGAAGACTCACATTTAAGATTGTTGAGAAAATCACACGGTATATATATACAACATATATATATATAACCAAACGAGTTCAGAGTTGAGGACATACCTCGCAGCGGAAACGAGACGTACACACGTAACAACGGAAGCGGAAACAGAAACACGTGTGTACCTGTAGAATCCGGGTAAAAGATCGGCTACCAGAGTCGACCCCTACCTGTGAATCGTCACGGAGTCACAGAGCCGGCTGCTAGAGTCGACTCCAAAGGTCCACACTTCAAATCGAGGGACTATGGTGATGCTTCCCCTAGAGATGCAGACCATACTCGTCACATGACTAATTAACCCGCAACTTATATCGTGCAGTCGGCACACCGACACACTACTCTCGTCTCTATTCCATCTAACATATAGAGGAGACGACGAGGATAGAGAAGGGAAATAAACAGCGAGAATCGAGAGACAAGGCTGCCGCAACTATCACGGGCGCTATGCTCTCGAGTTCTCTCTCTATACACACATGCACACATCCTCTCTCTTATACACTTCTCCGTCACCTCACAAACATACCTAGGCCAATGGAGACGAACTCCTACCATGGTAGGACTCCCGGCGTCCTCGTACTCAACGGGCCAACTCGGGCATCGTGACGTCGTCCACAGACACATCGTCTCCCATGCCTTGCACACATAGTGCTCCCCTCTCTCCTTTTATTTCTTTCTCCCATTATCTCTTATATTTCCCCTTTTTTTCACCCACTTTCATCAACCCCCTTAGGGGGTATATATAGAGGGAAGGAGAGGGAGAGAGGAGGAGATGAGATCGGGGAAGAGAGAGGTGACGAGAGGGAGAGGACGCGGAGGCGGTAAGGAGGAAACGGAGAGGGACGCACGGTGGTGCCGTGTGAGCGCGCCATGCGGAGTGTGCGCACGCTCACGGGCGGCACACACGGGCGCTCGCATCGCGGGCGTCCCGCGCGCGTCCGACCGCCACCACGTCGACCTGCTAGCGCGTCGGGCGCGTCCGACCGCAACCGCGGCGGTGCCACGCGGGCGGCCCAATGGGCACATCCCATTAACATCTCCCACTTGCCCATTAGGGCCCGCCGTGCGTGTCCTTCATCTCACAACGTATAATCTTAAATGTCTGCAGTTCTCGGTCATACAGGAAATGGAGCGTGTGACCTCCGCGAGATTTATCCAAATAGATTGGGAGTATTCCGTTAAACCATCACCTTACTAACGGAGCACTCAGAACAACTCGGTATGTATCTCAGACTTTTAATATTCACCTGATTTGACACTCCAGATCTCTCAAAAACAGGCAGTGTCAAACCCCCAAATTAATGCTAAGTGCCCATGACTCTATCAACACCACACAGGTAATAGAGCCTCCTCGGATATGAGCAACTAAGCATGGTGAAATATAAAATGTCTTCCCTATGACGCTAATGTCAATCCAATTCGTCTTGACCGCTTTTCATGTTTTCTGTTTGCCATGATTGTGTGCATTACCAACTGGCTTTGGTAATGTTTGTTAGGAGCTTAAGGTCCATGGTATATGTGGATGTGCTACTTATTACATATATATATATTTAGGGTATATATGATACTCCAAATTCTTATATGTATGTAGCACCTATATTGATGAGACCAAAATTTAATCAAAACCCCTCGATCTCACATTAGATTGTAAACGTGAGGTATTAAGAATGACCCACGTAGCCTTCCATTGTTATAGTCTAAGTGAGCTGCTCTTAGACTGTGTGGGTTTGTTGTGCTGCCACAAGGCCCTCACAGCAAGGGGGCAGAGACTTAGGTTAAGGCTTAGGCCGAACTTTGGGATGGGTGCCGACATGGCTTTGTTGTGCTGTCACAAAGGTCATGTCTTGAACCCACTCTCATAACGTAACAACGGGTCTAACCTAACCAGATCTTGTGATTTGTTGTGCTGTCACAAGGTCACAAATGTCTGGAGGCTGAATATACCAAGAGTTGCAATTGGCAAGAGTTGCCTACCCATTAAGTATGGGGTGGTTTGTTGTGCTGCCACAAGGCCACTACCATAATGTTAATGAGATTCTGGTCCCACTAGGATATAGCTGAAATATCTCGTCTTTGCATTATGAGGGTTGTGCAAATTCGTCGAAAATTAGTGGGAGTTATAAATTAGGATTAAAGATCATATCTTAATTTTTAATTAATGAATATCTGCATGTTATCTAATTATTACAAATCTTCTCTTGTAGACTTCTATGGCGAACCACCCATTACACGGCATACTTGATGCCAACATGCTTACTGGTCTAAACTATAGTGATTGGCTCAAGAACTTGAGAATTGTTCTCACCGCTGAGAAGATAGCCTATGTTTTTGATCGGCCTGTACCTCCTCTTCCTGTCGATGATGCTGAAGAGGGAGAGATCATTGCTTACGAAAAGCATAAGGATGATGCCACGCTTGCCCAATGCTATATGCTTGCCTCTATGACAAATGAGTTACAGAGGCAACATGAAAAGATGGATGCTAGATCTATTCTGTTTCACCTTGAGGAGCTCTTTGGAGCTCAAAGTAGAACAGAAAGATATGAGATATCTGAAAGTCTGTTCGGGGCAAGAATGTCTGAGGGAACATCTATGCAGACACATGTTCTCAAGATGATTGAGTGGATCGAAAGGTTGGCGGAATTGGGATTCGACATGAATAAAGATCTTTGTGTCGATTTGATTCTGTAATCTCTCCCTAGTTCTTTTTCCCAGTTCATTGTCAATTTCAACATGAACAAAATATAATGCTCTCTGGCAGAGCTTCTAAACATGTTGAAGACTACTAAGAGCACTATGAACAATGGGAAAGCTCCTGTGATGCTTGTTGGTAAGACCAACAAGAAGAGGAATTTTCAGCAGGCCTTTAAGAAGGGCAAACAGGTAAAGGCTACCAAGAAAGAAGAGGCTACCAAGGACAAGGGCCAGTGCTTCCATTGCCATAAGGATGGCCACTGGAAGAGAAACTGTAAGTTGTACCTTACAGAGAAAGCAAAGCAAAAGCTTCAGGTATGTTCATGATTGACCTTAACTTGTCATTTAGATCCACATCATGGGTATTAGATACTGGATGTGCATCTCATATCTGAAATGATTTGCAGGTTCTGACAAGTAGCAGGCGATTGAACAATGGAGAGGTTGACCTACGACTGGGAAATGGAGCAAGAGTTGCTGCACTTGTAGTCGGGAGTGTAAACCTCAAGCTTTCCTCAGGAGCTACATTAGAGTTGACAGACTGTTATTATGTTCCTTCCATAATCAAGAATATTATTTCCATTTCATGCTTAAATAAATGTGGATTTATTGTGAGTTTTGGGAATAAGACATGTTCTTTGTTATTAAATGGTGAATTATTTGCTAGTGGGAGCTTAATTAATAGTTTATTTTTACTAGATGTGGATACTCCTGTTATGTGTGTGGATGGACCTCTTAAGAGGAAGAGGAATGATGTAAATCAAGCATACCTTTGGCATTGTAAGTTTGGTCATATTAGTGAGGAAAGATTGAAAATATTGTGCAAAGATGGATATGTTGATCCATTTGATTATGAATCATTTGCAACCTGTGAATCTTGTCTCAGGGGAAAAATGACCAACTCTCCATTTACTGGACATGGAGAGAGAGCTGGTGAGTTACTAGAACTCATACATTCTGATGTATGTGGACCTATGTCCACCCATGCCAAAGGGGGTTACTCATACTTCATTGCTTTCACTGATGATTTCTCTAGGTATGGATATGTGTACTTGATGAAGTACAAATCCGAAGCCTTTGAGAAATTTGTGGAGTTCAAGAATGAAGTAGAGAAACAAACAGGAAAGAGTATTAAAACTCTACGTTCTGATCGAGGAGGGGGATACTTGAGTACGGAATTCACACAATACTTAAAGGATAATGGTATATTATCCTAGTGGACTCCTCCTTACACACCTCAGCTGAATGGTGTGGCTGAAAGAAGAAATCGTACCTTATTAGATATGGTACGATCCATGATGTGCTTTGCTGGATTGCCCTTGTCGCTCTGGGGCTATGCCCTAGACACTGTTGCTCACTTATTAAATAAAGTTCCTTCCAAATTAGTGTCTTCCACTCAATATGAGGTATGAAAAGGGAAGAAACCAAACCTTAAGAATGTTAAGGTCTGGGGTTGCCCTGCCCATGTTAAAAGGCACAATCCTGATAAACTGGTATCCAAGACTGAAAGATGCAGATTTATGAGATATCCTAAGGAAACTTATGGATATTATTTCTACCAGCCTAGCGATCAAAGAGTGTTTGTAGCTAAGCGAGCTGTGTTCCTAGACGATGAGTATATCCTTGAAGGAAACAATGAGAGTATGGTAGAACTAGAAGAAGTTATAGAACCACAAATTGGAGCTGTATCGTTTCAAGAACCAGATCAGGATGGCACTCAAACTGTCCATAGGTCTGGCTGTGTACCTGTTCAACCAGATAGATATGTGGGACATATCTCTGATGGTGGGGACAAGACACATTATAAGGAGGATGATGATCCTAAGACCTATGAGGAGGCAATAAGTGATATTGACTCCTGGAGATGGTAAGAGGCCATGAAATCGGAGATGGACTCCATATACTCCAACCAAGTTTGGAACTTGGTAGATCCACCTGAGGGTATAATACCCATCGGATGCAAGTGGATCTTTAAAAGAAAAGTTAGAGCAGATGGAATGGTTGATACCTACAAGGCTAGGTTGGTTGCGAAGGGATATCGTCAAAAACAAGGAGTTGACTATGACGAGACCTTCTCACCAGTTGTCATGACTAAGTCCATCAGGATTTTACTTGCCATCGTTGCGTACCTTGATTATGAGATCTGACAGATGGATGTGAAGACTGCATTCCTCAATGGAAACCTTGAGGAAGAGGTGTATATGATACAACATGAGGGATTCATATCCAAGGAGCACCCAGATAAGGTATGCAGGTTGCTGAGATCCATTTATGGATTGAAGCAAGCGTCCCGCAGTTGGAATTTAAGATTTGATGAAGCCATCAAGTCTTATGACTTCGTTAAGAATGAAGATGAGATGTGTGTGTATAAGAAAACATGTGGCAGTGCAATTACATTTCTGGTCCTATATGTTGATGACATACAACTCATTGGAAATGATGTAGGTATGTTGTCATCAGTTAAACCCTGGCTGTCTAAACACTTCTCCATGAAGGATTTGGGAGAAGCATCCTATGTGTTGGGGATCAGGATCTATAGAGATAGATCAAATAGGATGCTAGGCTTGTCCCAATCTATGTACATTGATTCCATTGTCAAAAGGTTTGACATGGAAAACTCCAAGAGAGGTCTCATACCGATGAGACATGGAGTTTACCTCTCTAAGGAAATGTCCCCTAAAACTCCTGAAGAGAGGGGGCACATGAGTAGGGTGCATTATGCTTCTGCCATAGGGTCCATCATGTATGCCATGTTATGTACAAGGCCTGATGTTGCATATGCTCTAAGTGTTACGAGGAGGTTTCAGGCGGATCCACGTGAGCAACACTGGATAGCTGTGAAGTGTATCCTTAAGTACTTGCGAAGGACTAAGGATATGTTTCTGGTTTATGGAGGGGAGGACTTGAAACTTCAAGGTTACACTGGCTCAAGTTTTCAGTCCGATAAAGATGACAGCAAGTCAACTTCGGGGTATGTGTTTACTCTGAATGGTGTTGCAGTGAGTTGGAAAAGTTTCAAACAAGAAACCACTGCTGATTCTACGACCGAAGCTGAGTACATTGCTGCTACTGAGACGGCCAAAGAAGCGGTTTGGATGAAGAAGTTCATAAAAGAGCTTGGAGTTGTCCCGAGCATCTCTAATCCGGTCCCCTTATTATGTGATAATAATGGGGCGATTGCACAAGTAAAAGAGCCAAGGTCTCATCAGAAATCGAAGCATATTCTGCAGTGGTACCACCTGATCAGAGAGATTATAGCTAGAGGAGATGTTGTAATTGATAGAGTGTCTTCCAGTGATAACATTGCAGATCCACTAACTAAGCCGTTGACTCAAAGTGTGTTTGAGCGTCACCTAGGGCTGATGGGGATCAAGTATGTGGGTGATTGGCTTCAGTCAAGTGGGAGATTGATAGAAATATATGCCCTACAAGCCAATCACATGAGATGTGATGGCATCATTTCTTGTAATATATTATTCATATTTATATTTATGGCATTTATTCGTTGCATTTAATTTGTGTTAATGATTCGAATGTGATGAAGTCCCTGAACTTGTGTGATGATGACTGGATCATAATGAGATTATGATAATGAGATCAGTCATCTAGATGCACATGTTCTAAATGTTCCTAGTCATAGGATATTCAAGAAGGGACATTGAAGATCCGGATAGACTGGCACACATGATACTTACTCATATGATGGGTGTGATTGTTCTCATAGTCATTAGCGTGGAGATACTGAAGTACGTGTGTGGGTGCTCATTAGTGGAATGAGTTCACTGAACTGACCCGATCTAGAATCCCTGAATGGTAATCATACTGACTGTCAATCAGGGTATTCTATGTCTCAGTAGCACAGTTGGATCTTAGACCCGAGTCACTAAAGATGTCTTGCATAAGGGATGTTGAGTATTTGATTACTGACTTATGGACTTCTGTAAAGTGGTCTTGTACAGTTAGTTATTCGGACTCAGTGGAACTCGTGCAAAGGTAATTAGTTTGATAACATGGGATCATTCACTCTTAGTATGATATATGAGAGAGAATGCCCTACGGATCTGTACTCGGGAAATCCCTTGGCTAGGGTACGGGAGTTCATTATGAAAAAAGAGTTTTTCTAATGAACCTGTTTGGAGTATAGGATTCAGTCGAGCCGTGACTCAATAGGGTTTGACAGTTTAACCATACCCTAGTCCTGGTGGGACATTGGATGAATGAGGATCTATAACTGTGTGAAATCTGTAGACAGAAAGGTTCATGAGTGGGTTGTTTATCCCCAATGTCATTTGGGATCACGAAGCGTTGCTTGGTGCTTTTCGTGATTGGAAAGCCCGCTGATTCCATTAAGAGTTAATGGATATAATTAATTAAGTTAAGAAGGAGTTCTTTACTTAATGGGTTGGAAAATCAAACTGACTATTGGGCCTAGAGGGTCACACACAATAGAGTATTGGATAGACCGGGATGGGTGGACTTTATAGACTATTATTGGGTTTTTGTGAAAAATGCCAAAGGTCTATAAATATACGATGTTGGGAGAAACCCTGGCCAAGCTACAAGGTTGAACCCTGGCTGCCCTCTCTCCTCTCTCTCTCTCCAAGGGGCGCCCCCCTCATTCTCTCTCCTTCCTCCACGGTCGATGGTTGTGTTGAGATTGGGTCGGCACGTGGAGATCATAGAGGAGATCCCGTCTGCTTCCCTTGCTCGTGTGGATACGTCTAGAGGCCGGACGCTTGAACAGCTCGCGACTCCGGGATCTTCCTCTCGTTCGTCTTCGAGGTTTTGAGAGATTCTCAACCCCGCAAAGATAAAGAATCGTTCTTCACACCGCGGGTTTACCGATCTTGTTCGATTTTAAAAAATCGGCAACGATATGTAATCTAAGGTTTCGATGATTTTCGCTGCGCATTCTGGTCGGAACCTTACAGCCCGGACTGAGGCTGCAATCGCAAGGGACCCTAGGAAAATCAGCTTAAAAACCATGTCAATTGGGACAGTCGCTGCACCTCTCCTAGGTGGGTCGACACCGCGTGTCATAAAGAAGGCTATGACTAGTGGGGTCACTCGATGTGAGAACTTACTATAGAGAAGAAACTATCGAAATATTGTCGGGTCGCACACATGCACCCGTTGCATGAATTTCGAGACACAGGGTGGCTCGATACTCATTGAACTCGGAATGGCTAGCTAGACAGCTAAATCATCGGCTATCGAGTTATTCAACACATCCCAATATTGCTGTACGATACGGCCTAATACTGTTAAACTCTCCTAGGCCGGTAAAACAGAAACCACGAGTGCCAGCCACTAGACTTATGTGGGAAAACCCTCCGCGAGAACCATAAGACTCCGCACATGGAGAACCCGATTTTGGGGCGACCACTGCCCACACGAGGCCGAAATGGCCCAATTTTCATGGGTTTCATGAATATAATATTAGCTTATGTTCTGGGGCAAAAATTGGGTTAAAAGGTTCAAATGGGTTGATCGGTCCTCGGATCGGTCGACCTACGCAGTTGGTCGGTCGACCAACATAGGGATCGGTCGACCGACCGGCCAGCCAGGGTCGGTCGACCGGTTTTCCCAATGTTGGCTTGATCAGATTGGCCCCCGATCGATCGACAGAATCGAGTGGTCGGTCGACTGATTCCGATCATTCCGCAATGGGAGCCCCGCCGTGGGGTCCCGTTCCATGCCTCGCTTGCTCTGCATGAGGGAAAAAATAAGGGGAATCCCTTCCCCAACCTCCAACCCACCAGGAGGATCCATTTAAACCCCGAAAAGCCACTCGAATTGGCAAAATCGTTCTCACCTCAAAACATGCTTAAAACATTTTCCAAAATATAACAAAATCCGCTCTCGACCTCACCACGGTCCCAAATCACACGGAAACGTGAGAAAAGTAAGGGGGGAATCATTCCTCATCATTAATTCTATCAATACCACAAGATTAATTAAGAAACACCAGCTGAATCGACGGGAATCATCACTCATCTCAAAACATGTATTTTTCTCCAACAAGAAGAAAATCCACTCCAACTCGCCCGAATCGGCATGAAATCGCAGAAAATTAATGCACAAGGTTCGGGATCTGTAATGCCCCGGATTTTTCGGATATTTTTCAGATCATTTTAGTGGGTCTCGGAGTGTATTTTGTGCTTTACACGTGTTTTTCCCTGATGTGCCTTCGGAACTCTTTGCAGGGCAAACCGTGTCGTTCTCCGACTCCGGGACAGTACCACTGCGTTGTGTTCCTTCCGAGGATCGCGGAGGTAATTTTTCGTAATTTTCTGAATTTATCGAATTTTCGGGTTTTCCTATATATACTAACCCTTTCCTCTCTCCCCCTCTCATTCTCTCTTTCTCACTCTCTCTCTTCTCTCACGCCCTCTTTCTCCCCTCTCTTCTCCGGCGGCCGACGGAGCGAGGCGGGGGCGAGGCGGAGGCGGCGCGGGTGAGGACGCGGGCGAGGATGGGCGAGGATCGAGGCGGTGGAGGCGCGTGGGAGCTCGTGGCGCGGTCGCGAGCCGGCGAGGGTTTCACGGCGTTTCTTCGCGGATCGGCGAGCTCGGGGCGCGAAATCTTCGGTGGAGGTAGGGTGATGGTTCCCCAGCTCGTGCACTTCCTTTCCCGCGAGTTTCGTAGGCCGTGGTGAGCCGAGCGGGTGGAATCGGGGTTTTTGGGCAAAACCCATGTTTTAGGGCTTGTGGGCCGATCTCTCGTTTCAGTGCGTTTTAGGCCGATCCGAGGCCGTAGATGCATGCTAGGGGCTTCTGGGGAGCTTCCCCCTTGTTTTCCCCCTCTCCTGTGGAGGTATGGGGGCGTGGGATGAGTTTTGGGTCGTTTCCCGCCGTAGCGTTCTCGGAAGGAAGTGACGGTCCTTCCAGTGGCCGTCACTTGGTGTAACGCGCCTGGACAGGACCGTTACATCCCCCTTCTGTTGGCCTTTGGTGGTCTGTGGGTGTGGCGGTCCCACGATAGACCGCCAGGTGCTGTGACGCACCAGGGCTAGACCGTTAGAGTCTCTTCCGTTGGTTTTCGGGTCAGGCGTGTGACGCACCAGGGCTGGCGCGTCACAGCCTTGTGACGCCCCAGGGTGGGTGCGTCACATTCCCTGTTACCCAGCTGAGGGCTGGGGGTGTGACGGTGCCCTCTGGACCGTTACATGCTTGTAACGCGCCCAGGGTGGGCCGTCAGAGCTGTTTTATCCGTTGAGGAGGGCGGCGTGTGTGACGCGCCAGGCCAGACGCGCTACATCCGTGTAACGCGTTGGGGCAAGCGCGTTACATCCTGCTTTCACGCTGAGAGCGTGAGGCGTGTAACGCACCAGGGCAAGCGCGTTACATTCGTGTAACGCGCTGGGCCAGGCGCGTTACATCCTGTGTTTCTTCGGGCCGTGTAACGGCCTGCGTTAGGCCGCCAGGTGGATGTGACGGTCTCGCCTAGACCGTTACAACCCTGTGACGGTCTAGGGTTAGACCGTCAGGCTTTGTGTCGTTCCGAGGCGAGTTTTTGTGTTCTCCGCCTTGCCCCGCAATGTGTGGATCCCTAGTCGACCCGGTTGGGACCCAGTGGTCGACCTGCGGTCTTGTGAGTGTCCCTGACACCCGTGGGTTTCTGTGCCCGTGTTTTGAGGGTGTCGGGAGGGACCGTGTTACCTTGATTAGCGTGCCCGTAGGTGTGGTGGGTCCGGGTGACCCCACGTGTTCCGGGCTTTCGTGTTACGCTCGATCGAGTCACCGTGTATCGATGTGTGTGTGCGGTGGGGTCTTCCCCGCATGTCGTGGGTTCCTTTGGAAGGTGATTCCCGTGTGGGCCACGTGTTTGGCCTTAGACTGCGAGTCCAGTTATCCGGCCTGGGGCTGGAGGTTTCCTGCTTGCTACAAGATGGGAAATCGTTGTGGTGGCTTGTGTGCTGCCCTGGGAATCGTGCTTCTGCGTTTTCCGTGTGGCCCGTGTGAGTGGCCTTTGTCCCTTGCGTTCCCTTCTCAAGGGAATGGTCTTGGCAACTTGTGTGTTGTCTCGGTATTCGTGATATCGTGGTTTTGGACCTAGAGATTGGGCTAGATCGACGGCCTTGTGCTGTTGCGTGCAACGGTCTTGACCCCGAGTCTTGTGACTCAAGGACCGTTGGCTGTAGTGTGTCTAGAGGACTGTCCAGAGTCCAGTGGCTTAGCGCCACTTGAGTTTTCTCGACTCTAGTGCACGGTGCGTGCGTGGCCGTGGACTGTGAGTCCTGTTTCTTCTCCGACTGTGGTCACCATGCGACGGGGCCGGTACGTGGGGTGGTCCCCGTACGTCGTCGGATTCGGACGTTGTTTTCCGTTGAGTTGAGAGTCTACTCCTTCAGTGACCCTCCACTAGTCGTAGCCCACCAGTACGAGGTGCTGGTCTCACCTAGGAGTGGTGTACGGGCACCCACCTTTCGAGACGGTTTGTGGACCGGTTACCGTAGGCCCCTCGTCGGTAGCCAGAGTCCGGCTACGGGGGAAAACCGGTCAGAGGACCAGACCTAGTGACGCAAGGTCTGTGTGTGCACACGTGGTTGGGGGCGGTTGGACCCACGTCGACGGGCGTGACCCCAGCTAGTTACTTGTTTGTGGTTACTTGTACGGTGTTCGCGCCTCGGGTAGGACCTACCACGTCAGGCGGTTCACCTGCGGTGCGGTGTAAGACGTCAGGGGACGCTACCGGCTGTGCTTCTAGTGGGTGGTACTCCTGTCGAGTACGGAGTGACAGACTGTCAGTCTCTGTGTCTTTGACCTTCGGGTTTTTGGTCGTGTTGACCGGTGAGTTCGGTTGTTTCACCTTGGCGCGTGTGTCGGTTCTTGCGCCGTGAGATTAGTACTAGTGGCTTTACCGAGGTTGGGTCTTGTTGTGCGGTGCCCGCGATCGGGTGGTCGGGGTTGCACCTTGGACAGCGTGTCCAGGTCGGCTGTGTCCGAGGGACAGGCCTCTACGGCGTGGTTGCCGTGTGTTCTCACTTCGGTAGGTGGTACTAGCGTGGTTCGGTAGCTTCGACTGTGTGATCGAGGTCTGCCTTCTTGCAGTAGGAGTAGCTGTAGTGCCGAGTTTTGACCGGCCACCGGTTTGCTGTTCCTGCTGTAGTTGTAGCTTCCTTTCCGCTACCGCCGTTGTTTCCGGTTGGGGTTCCGCGGGATCCCTGCTGAGTCTCTGTTTTGGAGACTCATTCCCTGCTTTTCAGGTGTAGCGGTTCTTCCTCGTGGTTCGAGGGTGCGGAGCGGAGGTTCTCAGTTGCCAGCTTGCCGGGCCGAGTGTTCACTTGGCATGTGGTACGCTTTACTGCTTTAGACTGTACTTTCTGTTGGACTGGACTCTGTTGTAGTTGTTTATTTATTTCTGTTAATTGTTGAGTTGTCCTGCTTTATTTCCTATTTCTTTGTGCCTCCACACTCCTTCTAGCCCTTCCGAGCCCTCCCGGCTCGTGGGCGGCGGTGCGAGTCTCGGGTTATCGGGCCTTCCCGGTAATCGGATTCTCGGGTCGTTACAGCTGGTATCAGAGCGGTGGTTGTGGGCGTGCATAGGAATTCGAAATGTTGCAGTGATCAGAGTCCATAAGGTCCAGTACAGTCGGCAGCTGGCTTAGGGTTTTGTGCTTGTTTTTCCGCTTTGTTTCTCGCTTGAGAGCTTGAGTGCGCTGTGCGGCGCTGTGAAGGTGGTTGCTGTCCGCGACTTTTGTGCCAGCATGGGGTCTAAGGATCGAGGTCGAGAGCCTTCTCCCTCATCGGTGGTGGCCCTGGTTGTGCTGAGTTGGGCAGAGGTTGCTAGCAGGTGTGAGCTCGCGGTGCTGCATTCGAGGAACCTGCAGCGTGGTCAGGTGTTTGGTGCGGACTGTTCGTGGTTAAGTGGCCGTGAGCGTGCTTCGAGGGAGCTGCTGTCGATTTTGGCCACTCCAGCTTGAGGTTTGTCCAGCTCCTGAGGCGTTCTGATCGGGAAGTGTGCTCGGGTGAGCGGAGGATCTTCTCGGTGGGCTGCTGTTTCGTCGAGCCTGACGTTCTTGTCGCGCTCTGTGGCGTCAGAAATGACGTGTCGGTCCTGATCGTTCTGCTGATTTCGAGGCAGGATTTGGCAGAGATGTCCCGTTAAGTCTTTGCTCCTGTGCTTCTGTCAGTGGATGGGTTGTGTTCGCCCTGGAGTTGGTTTGAGATGGGAAGGCTCCGCGGTGAGTTCGGGACTCGAGGATGAGCGTCGGCGGTTGTCGTTATGGCTCGTGATGCGGCTCTTGGCACGCCGTGTTGCAGTTCGAGGAATTGCAGCGCTGGTGCATCGAGAGGTGATGTGATTGTAGTCCGACGTGACACTCGTCGAGTGTGTCGGAGGCGCTGACCTGATGGAAGCAATGGTTTTCCTTGGTGCTGGATGGTGCTGTTTCCAGCGTGCGCGAGGTTCGAGGTCAGGTCGAGCGTGGAGTTCTTCCGTTGGTCGAAGTGCGCTGGTTTCTCCTTTGGTTGGAGAGATTGCGTTCGGCTAAGGATCGTCGTCTTGCGTTGTGTGTTCGGATTGGTTGGCCTTGTGTGCCATGAAGTCCGTGCGAGACGTGCTCCTTGTCTTGGCAGGGTGGTTGCCTGTGAGAAGTCGTGCCCATTCCCTTGTCGTGTGAGGGTGCTGGCGCTGTTCCGGAAGGATGAGTGCTGGGTGGGCGGTGTTTGCTTTCTTGGCTGTGCGCGCGGATTTGAGTGCGCAGCGGAAGCGTGGTGGGCCCATAACCCACTGGTTCAGGATCGTAGCGTTGGTTGCTACGGGTGGATTCCTGAGTTCGCGTTCAACATCGGAGGATGGGTTCCTCGGTGTGAAACGTGTTGTTGCCGTGCCGTTGCTCGAGGTTTTGTGGTTGTTGGCACTGGCAGGGTGGAGTGTTGGGGAATGTGTTGGCTAGTGCGCCGCATGAATATCATGTTCCTGTGATGGAAGCCGTGTCAGGCGTCGGTGTCGGACCTGGATAAGGTTGTTGAGGATGTCGCCTGACGGAGGTCGAGGACGTGTTGGTCAGAGTCGGTGGCTTGGCGCCCGACTTGTGTTCCCAATCGTGTCCTCGGTTGAGATCGTGCTTTGAGGATGTGGTCTCTGGCAGACTATGGGTCCCGGTTGGCGGCTGTGAGTGGCTGGTGAGCCTAACCGGGTGACCGACCACAGCAACGTCTGTTGGTTCTACGGTCTTGTCGGATTGTGACGGTGAGATGGTTATTGCTTAGGGACCCGTGAGCACTGTTCAGGTGGTGTCCCGTGGCTCTGTGGTAAGGGCGGAATCGGGATTGGCGGGTGTCCACTTGGATTGATCGAAGGATTTGATGAGACCAGATGGATGAGTGACGCCTGTGGGCGGAGGCCTTTTGTGAGGTGGGCGTCGGAGGATGGTCCTTGATAGGACGTTGGTGTCGCAAAGGTTATCCCTGGTTTGATGACCAGCATGGGATGATTCCCCTGTGAGTCTGAGTCCAGTGAGGTGATGATTGAAGACACCAGGATCCGTCATTTGGTTTCGTCGTGCTCCCCGAGAGGGTTGAGTTGGAGCGATGTTCGAGCTTGGATGCGGTGTCCGAGAGGAGTGCAGCTCGAGATGTGGCATCAGTCTGTGTGGGAGTCGACGGATGGCTTGCTGAGGTTTGGAATGTTTCCTTTGGACCCGGTCGAGGACCAGGAAAGAAAGAAGAAGCTGAGCAAGCGAAGGGTTCCCGTTGACGAGCAGTTGGTGACCAGTGGATGGTCTTTTCAGAGACAGAAGATGCTGGTTGTTGGGGCTCGAGCGTGGCGAGAGCCGTGTGCCAGCGAGACCTTTGATGGTCGTTTCTGTGATGTGCCTTTTCCGGATGGGATCTGGGCTTTGTCGAAGGTTGTCTTCTGACAAGAGTTGGCACGGTGTTGTGTCTGGCTTTCGGCTTGCCATGTGTGAGGTGTTTCTTGGTGTTGAGCCGATGAGCTAGTTGCGGTCCGTTGAGATGACTGCTTGAGCTGGTGGAGGCTCTATATTGGTTGTCCCCTTGAGAAGGGTGTGTGACCTGTCAGCTGGTTGTAAAGCTGATGTGCCATTTGTCTGCTGACCATTGGATGAATCAGTAGCTGTTTCTCGTGGCGAGGGTTGTGTTTCCTCGGTGAGCGAGATTGTGGCTGCGGTGCCATGGTTGATTCTCGCATTGTCTGAGGTGATGCCGGACTGTGTCCTTTGGTATATGCCTGCTCTGTGGCCGGTGTGCTCGGCGCGAGGAGCGAGGTGTTGTGTGTGATTGTGAGTCTGGCTGTGTTCCTCAGGATCCGTGTTTTCGTGAGAATCGAGGTTTTCTGTGCTGGGGCCCTGACAGCGTGTCAGTTGGTTCAGTGTTCTTCCCCTAGGACGTCGTGCTAGGTCCTGAATTTCGAGGACGAAATTCCTTTAAGGGGGGAGGGCTGTAATGCCCCGGATTTTTCGGATATTTTTCAGATCATTTTAGTGGGTCTCGGAGTGTATTTTGTGCTTTACACGTGTTTTTCCCTGATGTGCCTTCGGAACTCTTTGCAGGGCAAACCGTGGCGTTCTCCGACTCCAGGACAGTACCACTGCGTTGTGTTCCTTCCGAGGATCGCGGAGGTAATTTTTCGTAATTTTCTGAATTTATCGAATTTTCGGGTTTTCCTATATATACTAACCCTTTCCTCTCTCCCCCTCTCATTCTCTCTTTCTCACTCTCTCTCTTCTCTCACGCCCTCTTTCTCCCCTCTCTTCTCCGGCGGCCGACGGAGCGAGGCGGGGGCGAGGCGGAGGCGGCGCGGGTGAGGACGCGGGCGAGGATGGGCGAGGATCGAGGCGGTGGAGGCGCGTGGGAGCTCGTGGCGCGGTCGCGAGCCGGCGAGGGTTTCACGGCGTTTCTTCGCGGATCGGCGAGCTCGGGGCGCGAAATCTTCGGTGGAGGTAGGGTGATGGTTCCCCAGCTCGTGCACTTCCTTTCCCGCGAGTTTCGTAGGCCGTGGTGAGCCGAGCGGGTGGAATCGGGGTTTTTGGGCAAAACCCATGTTTTAGGGCTTGTGGGCCGATCTCTCGTTTCAGTGCGTTTTAGGCCGATCCGAGGCCGTAGATGCATGCTAGGGGCTTCTGGGGAGCTTCCCCCTTGTTTTCCCCCTCTCCTGTGGAGGTATGGGGGCGTGGGATGAGTTTTGGGTCGTTTCCCGCCGTAGCGTTCTCGGAAGGAAGTGACGGTCCTTCCAGTGGCCGTCACTTGGTGTAACGCGCCTGGACAGGACCGTTACATCCCCCTTCTGTTGGCCTTTGGTGGTCTGTGGGTGTGGCGGTCCCACGATAGACCGCCAGGTGCTGTGACGCACCAGGGCTAGACCGTTAGAGTCTCTTCCGTTGGTTTTCGGGTCAGGCGTGTGACGCACCAGGGCTGGCGCGTCACAGCCTTGTGACGCCCCAGGGTGGGTGCGTCACATTCCCTGTTACCCAGCTGAGGGCTGGGGGTGTGACGGTGCCCTCTGGACCGTTACATGCTTGTAACGCGCCCAGGGTGGGCCGTCAGAGCTGTTTTATCCGTTGAGGAGGGCGGCGTGTGTGACGCGCCAGGCCAGACGCGCTACATCCGTGTAACGCGTTGGGGCAAGCGCGTTACATCCTGCTTTCACGCTGAGAGCGTGAGGCGTGTAACGCACCAGGGCAAGCGCGTTACATTCGTGTAACGCGCTGGGCCAGGCGCGTTACATCCTGTGTTTCTTCGGGCCGTGTAACGGCCTGCGTTAGGCCGCCAGGTGGATGTGACGGTCTCGCCTAGACCGTTACAACCCTGTGACGGTCTAGGGTTAGACCGTCAGGCTTTGTGTCGTTCCGAGGCGAGTTTTTGTGTTCTCCGCCTTGCCCCGCAATGTGTGGATCCCTAGTCGACCCGGTTGGGACCCAGTGGTCGACCTGCGGTCTTGTGAGTGTCCCTGACACCCGTGGGTTTCTGTGCCCGTGTTTTGAGGGTGTCGGGAGGGACCGTGTTACCTTGATTAGCGTGCCCGTAGGTGTGGTGGGTCCGGGTGACCCCACGTGTTCCGGGCTTTCGTGTTACGCTCGATCGAGTCACCGTGTATCGATGTGTGTGTGCGGTGGGGTCTTCCCCGCATGTCGTGGGTTCCTTTGGAAGGTGATTCCCGTGTGGGCCACGTGTTTGGCCTTAGACTGCGAGTCCAGTTATCCGGCCTGGGGCTGGAGGTTTCCTGCTTGCTACAAGATGGGAAATCGTTGTGGTGGCTTGTGTGCTGCCCTGGGAATCGTGCTTCTGCGTTTTCCGTGTGGCCCGTGTGAGTGGCCTTTGTCCCTTGCGTTCCCTTCTCAAGGGAATGGTCTTGGCAACTTGTGTGTTGTCTCGGTAT
This sequence comes from Amorphophallus konjac, assembly GCA_022559845.1. NCBI lineage: Eukaryota > Viridiplantae > Streptophyta > Magnoliopsida > Alismatales > Araceae > Amorphophallus > Amorphophallus konjac. The sequence continues at coordinate 40,520,455 of CM040127.1, read as the reverse complement.
TCGTGATATCGTGGTTTTGGACCTAGAGATTGGGCTAGATCGACGGCCTTGTGCTGTTGCGTGCAACGGTCTTGACCCCGAGTCTTGTGACTCAAGGACCGTTGGCTGTAGTGTGTCTAGAGGACTGTCCAGAGTCCAGTGGCTTAGCGCCACTTGAGTTTTCTCGACTCTAGTGCACGGTGCGTGCGTGGCCGTGGACTGTGAGTCCTGTTTCTTCTCCGACTGTGGTCACCATGCGACGGGGCCGGTACGTGGGGTGGTCCCCGTACGTCGTCGGATTCGGACGTTGTTTTCCGTTGAGTTGAGAGTCTACTCCTTCAGTGACCCTCCACTAGTCGTAGCCCACCAGTACGAGGTGCTGGTCTCACCTAGGAGTGGTGTACGGGCACCCACCTTTCGAGACGGTTTATGGACCGGTTACCGTAGGCCCCTCGTCGGTAGCCAGAGTCCGGCTACGGGGGAAAACCGGTCAGAGGACCAGACCTAGTGACGCAAGGTCTGTGTGTGCACACGTGGTTGGGGGCGGTTGGACCCACGTCGACGGGCGTGACCCCAGCTAGTTACTTGTTTGTGGTTACTTGTACGGTGTTCGCGCCTCGGGTAGGACCTACCACGTCAGGCGGTTCACCTGCGGTGCGGTGTAAGACGTCAGGGGACGCTACCGGCTGTGCTTCTAGTGGGTGGTACTCCTGTCGAGTACGGAGTGACAGACTGTCAGTCTCTGTGTCTTTGACCTTCGGGTTTTTGGTCGTGTTGACCGGTGAGTTCGGTTGTTTCACCTTGGCGCGTGTGTCGGTTCTTGCGCCGTGAGATTAGTACTAGTGGCTTTACCGAGGTTGGGTCTTGTTGTGCGGTGCCCGCGATCGGGTGGTCGGGGTTGCACCTTGGACAGCGTGTCCAGGTCGACTGTGTCCGAGGGACAGGCCTCTACGGCGTGGTTGCCGTGTGTTCTCACTTCGGTAGGTGGTACTAGCGTGGTTCGGTAGCTTCGACTGTGTGATCGAGGTCTGCCTTCTTGCAGTAGGAGTAGCTGTAGTGCCGAGTTTTGACCGGCCACCGGTTTGCTGTTCCTGCTGTAGTTGTAGCTTCCTTTCCGCTACCGCCGTTGTTTCCGGTTGGGGTTCCGCGGGATCCCTGCTGAGTCTCTGTTTTGGAGACTCATTCCCTGCTTTTCAGGTGTAGCGGTTCTTCCTCGTGGTTCGAGGGTGCGGAGCGGAGGTTCTCAGTTGCCAGCTTGCCGGGCCGAGTGTTCACTTGGCATGTGGTACGCTTTACTGCTTTAGACTGTACTTTCTGTTGGACTGGACTCTGTTGTAGTTGTTTATTTATTTCTGTTAATTGTTGAGTTGTCCTGCTTTATTTCCTATTTCTTTGTGCCTCCACACTCCTTCTAGCCCTTCCGAGCCCTCCCGGCTCGTGGGCGGCGGTGCGAGTCTCGGGTTATCGGGCCTTCCCGGTAATCGGATTCTCGGGTCGTTACAGGATCCATCCCCCTACCTTTCACGGAGAAATCACGCGAAATCGAAGCCGATCCATGTCGAAAACACCTCTTTCCATGGCCGATTCTTCACGAAAATGTGAAACGCCCCGCCACCGCCGCCGCTCTTGTTCCAATCCCAATCCTCGCTATCGTCGCCGCCGTCACTCCGATCGTCTCACCCACCACGACCTCTGTCGGTCGTCGGAGGTGTGAGGGAGAGAGAGGGAGAGAAACAAAGGAGAGAGGGAGAGAAACGAGAGAATGAGAGGGGGTGAGGGTTTATGTTATATTTATAGGAATTTTTTGGGGTTTAAAAATTCTAAAAATTAAAAAAACATCAAAAATTAACCCTGCCATCCTAAAAAAACACGTAATCCGCTCGTTGCGTTTCGACGCTCAAAAATAAATTATTACTTCTTATTTGGGAATCCGAAGATCTAATATTTAGAAAAAATCTATTTTATTCATAAAACATGATCCGA